>CAMZMU010000060.1:40441019-40837492 GCA_947311845.1 Poa pratensis | reverse complement strand
TTTCCTTTATCCCCCTTTTTCTCCTCCCTCCTCCGTGCCTTGGGCTCCTCATTTAATAGGCTAAGGGGTTGCCACAGGGTCACGTGAGGGGCACGATGGCCTTCGCGTGAAGGACCCTCCTTATCTAGTTTAGGGGAGACGTGGCCATCTTCTCCAGCCTAGCGTCTCCTTGGGTTAGGGAGGGAGCGTCCGCCTTTTGGGTGGGGACATGTACGACACCACGCGGCTGTGCTTCCTACCTGCGCTAGCCTTCGCCTTGCTTCCCAAGCTTCTGAGATCTTCTAGCGTGAGGTAGAGAGCTTATCCACAGTGATTGGGGGAAGTACCCCGAGAGGGAGCCCGGCCTCCTGCCGGAAACTCGGGCTCTCGGGTCCTTCTTTGCCTTCTTGCTTGGTTCGGGGACCCGGCAGGCCAACAAGACCGGAGCCCTTTGTCGACGTAGGCCTTGCTTGTCCTGACGGTGAACCCGCTGACGAGGGGTATCCTCACCAAATCCCATGGTTAAGGACCTAGGGTTGAGATAATGGGAGAACAGGTAGTGATTGGTTAGTTTCGTCGGCTGACAAGCAGAGGCAAAGATTTACCCAGGTTCAGGCCCCTCGGTGGATGTAAAGACCCTACTTCCTGCTTGTCTGTTATGATCGTTGGAGATTATGATGGTTACAAGGTTTGGCTTCCGGCGATATGACGATCTCGCTATGAGCTTTGGTGGTTCGAGTATGGTTGGTCCTAGATCGCACCCCTCCCAGCCTTTAAATAGGCTGGGTCTCGGGAGTTTGTAACCGACCTAGTTTACACATAAGGAAAGTATAAACTGACTATGTCTATGTCTAAACTTGGAGGGTACTCCATCTTGTTGAGGCCTCTCGTTTGGCTTCGAGTTGTCTCTTCGCTATTGGGCCTTTAGTCATCACGTGCACCAGGTACCCTCACGGTAGGTACCCAAGATGTTACCCTTGTCAGTAGCCCCCGAGTACTTGTCTGACTCAAAGAATCAGGCAGGACTCGTCTTAAGTGCACGTCATATGCTTTGTATTCTGTATAATTGGATTCTGTATGAATAGCACATGTTGGCTATGTTGAGTATTCATCGACTGTGCTTTTGCTATGAAAATCAAGGGATAATAGCTTAGTAGGCCCAGTACACTCGACAGATCGGGACTGGTTAACTACACATTTGGGCAAAACCTTACTAGCTTTTCAATCAACTCAAGTCCCTCGGACTCGAATCTGGAACAAACTGGTCATATTCAACTAGGCCCGCTTGAGGTCTTACTGAGTCGATCTGCAGTATAACTTTGAATTTTACCCAACGCGTTCGTCGGGATTTTTCATCATGTCTGCTGACATGGAAAGTTATAAGGATTGACGTTGCTCTGGAACGGTCCTTAGCCCAGCTCGAAAGTTCGGCGGGTCTTACATTTGCACTATGCATGCCAGCATCCGAGGGTATTTGCGGCGGACGCAACACTCGGGAATGTTTCGAGTACGATTTTGTATATTAACGGAGACGATACTTTGTCGACTGATACTTTGTCATTATTCTATCGGGTGCACGACAGCTCGCTCCGATGGAGTTAGCCCCCGAAGATTGTGCTTTATTGCTTGCAATGGAGGATAATCTTAGAATCATTTTACCCTGCATATTTAATCGAAGAAATTTTTTGACGTATTTCTATCGGGTGCACGACAGTGCTCCCGATGGGAGTAGCCCCCGAGATATTATGCTGTATTGTTTGCAATGGAGGATAATCTCAAAAATCATCTTATCTTTGAACATCTTCAGTCGAAGAAATTTTGGATATGCTCCGATGGGAGTGATATTCTTCAGTCGAAGAAACGGTCGAGTGACCCCTCTCCTGAAAACAATCGAGTGATTGATATGCCTGGTCGAACCCAAAAATTGCTCTGAACAAATCTGCTGTAATGACGTCAGGGATGACGTTTTATGGCAACTGCGCCATCTAACACGCGGTGGCGTGCAGTATGCTGCGATGGATGGGACGTTGACACGTATGTGGGCCCAACGTGTAGCCGGGACTGGATTTGACCGATCAGCATGATTTCTCCGGGAGTTATGATGGCAGTTCCTAAATTCCCGTGCGTAGTGGCGGAGTGGCCGGCGACGGTTGCTCTCCACGGCTGCCACGTGTACGGCTGGATTTGCTCCTAGCCCACGATCTCGCATCCACGGTGAGGATTCTTTTGCGGTGAGGTTAAAAGGGGACGGCGGGGTAAATAGTGATTTTTACTTGCCATTTGCTCTTCACCGCCGCTGCTTCTTCTTCTTCTCTTCCTCCTTACGCATTGCCATAGCCTCATAGCAAGCCTTTGCGCCCTCCCACTGCGATAACGAAGCCGAGCACTCGGAAGGGCAGGAGTGCCGCGAACGCATCGGCGGACAGCACCGCAGGAGCCGCTGCCAGCGGTTTGAAGAGGGACAAGGGCACCTGGACCAAGTCCTCCTGTAGCAAGAGGATGCTCACCGGCCTGCGGAACGATGGGCTGATCCCTGAGGATACCTCACAAGTTCGCATCCCCGGTGCCGAGGTAATCCCACGCCCAGGCCCCAATGAGCGGGCCTGCTTTGTGGATTTTGTGAACAGGGGATTCTCCTTTCCTGTTCACAACTTTCTGCATGCACTGATGCACGTTTATGGGGTGCAATTGCACGATTTTACGCCCAATGGGCTTTTGCACATTTGTGCTTTTTTGTTCTTTGCGAGTGCTTTCTGGGCGTTGCGCCCCACTTTGGTCTGTTCCGCCGAATCTTCAATGTCAAGCGCCAGCACAGCGCCAAGGGACCTGGTGGTTTTGGAGTACAGACTCGGCCTGATGTCGAGTACTTCAAGATCAACTTCCTGGAGTCTGTGCAAGGATGGCGCCAGAAGTGGTTCTACATCAAGGATGTGACCATGGGCACCCAAGCTTTCGGGTTGCCTCCTTTTGATGCGGATGCTCTGGTGAAGTAGAGGCCCTCCTGGATCTCCCAGTCGACCGGAGTCGAAGCCGAAGAGGCTGACGTTCTGATGGAGAAGGTGCTTAAGCTCCAGACCACTGCTGGTCGAGAGGTTATGGGCATCCACTTTCTGGCCATCATGGCCAAGAGGCGAGTGCAGCTTCTCCGAGCTCGAGTGCATGCTTTGTGGGCATACAGTGGGGCTTCTGATCCAACCCGCTCACGCGCAGTCAAGCTGTCTGATGCGGAAGCGGAGAAGTTGGTAAGAGGCCTTACCAAGCTCACCGATGAAGAACCTTGCGAGATGAACTCGCCTGTGGCTCCTTATGAGACCAGCAACCCTCTCCCAGAGGTAATAGCCGATACCATATGTCAGTTCATATGTTATGCATGTGTAAAATTGACTCCTTTGTTGTTTCTGTGTGCAGGGCCACAGAATGTATGAGTCGATGCCCCCTCTGCCTGAGGAAGGCCCAGTGCCGCACAACGAGCCACTCGATGCGGGCTCAGATGATGAAATAGCCTCACTCGCCACTGCACACACGCCAGAAGCCGATGAAGGCGACGCTGAGGTGCAGGGCAAGCAAAAGCGGGCACGCGAGGAAGAAGACACTGCTGATTCAGAAGAAAAGGAGGAGAACGAGACGGAGTCGACAAGGGCGCCACTCAACATCCCTCCAATTCGCTCACTTCCTCCCCGAGTCCCGAAGAAATCACGCCCCAGCATGGGTGTGCTGGCACCTGATCGTTTATGCGACCTCACCGAAGAGTAAGTATTATGTGTATATGTGTTGTCACTTTATGAACAATGCCACCTTGTATATTTATAATGTTTTGATTCAGTGTTTCCTCGGATGAGGATATACCTCCGCCACCAACGGCGGAAAAGAGTAGCGCAGCATCCACTGCACGGACGCTGCCACCGGAGCAGCTGCCTACCCTGCGACTCCTGCTGCTACAGCCACAGCTACGCCACCCGAGCCGGAGGTTGCAGCAATTGAGAGTGGAGCTGCGGCTGCAGATATCCCTGCGTCGACTTCCTCCTTCTTGGAGCACGTAAGTTTATGCTTGCCGTAGTTTTAATCCTCATCGAGTGCCAAATTTTTTGCCTAGACTCAGATATTGAGTTATGAATTTGTCCATGTTGTGCAATTAGGCATTTGTGCAAGAGTTGCTGAAGGCTGGTGCCAAGTATGTGCACAAGGAGATGGAAGCCGCCACCTTGCGGCAGCAACTCGAAGCTGCGAAGAGTGCGTAACTCTTTATGCTGTTACTACTTGTTGAGGTTGACTCCTCTTGTAGTCTGCCGACCATGTGTGTTTGTTTTTGCAGAAGCCCGCTGATGCGGCAGAAAATTTGAACAAGGCCACCCGTCGAGTGGCTGATCTAGAGAAGAGCCTGAAAGCGGCCGAGGATAGAGAAGAGTCGGCAATTAGTCGACTGTTTGCCGCCAGCACCAGCTTAACTGGTACGAATTTTTGCTGTGTTCCTTAGATGTTTGAGGTTTTTGATATATGGTGCTGATTATTTTGTCCACATGTTAGGCGTGATGGATGGCCTCACTGCTACTGGCAAGCAAAGCCTTGGCGCCTCACTCAATGAAAGTGTGGTTGTCTCGGAGGTTACCAGTAGCAGAGCAGGGGAGATGCTGACGCAGGCAGCGAGTGCCTTGGGCGCCCTCCATGGCAGCTTCTTCCCCGGCGGAGAGATACCATCTTCCTTTGCGGAGCTGGTTGAGTTATTCAAATCCTGAAGGGACTGCCGTTGCTGACTTCTGTCGCGAGCAAATGGTAAGTGGTGCTTAGACTACTTTTCTCATGTTGCTCGCGCACGGAGTCGAGGCAGATTTTGACGCAGCCGTGAAGAAGTTTCCACGGGGTTCTGATGGCCGAACCGTCGGGTTCGGCACCTGGATGGAAGCCGCCAAGAAATATGCTCAACAGCTGGTAACAACTGTTGAAGAAAGGGCAGCCAAGGTCCAGGCGAAGAAAACGTCCTCCAAGAAGTCGGGCGTCCAAGTATGGCGTGATATTGTGACTTCCAGTCGACGAACTCGAACTCGATCGACTCTGTCCTGAAGTGGTCCTTGTCCCCGAACGTTACGTCGAGTTGTATGGTACCTTCTGGCTTATTGCTTTGCCTGGGACGATACCGTGAAAGGTATTTGATGACCTTGGCAGGTTTTCGACTGACCTGTTCATTTTGCGGAGCGTATCTGCGAAGATGATGTTTATGCCACTGCCCCCGTCCATGAATACCTTGGACATGGCGTAGCCTCCAATTTGCGCATCGAGTACCAGAGCAGAGTGCCCGGGCGAACAACCAACGGAGGGTGGTCCTCTCTGTTGAAACTTATTGCGGTTTCAGAACCCTTCAAGAATTCAGTTACAGCGGGAGGTGACATGACTGCCATGTTTACTTGTCGAGTGCGAAGTTTTTGCTCCCTGTTGGAAGGGCGACCTTTCTGTATCATGTACATCTTCCCTTGGGGTGGAGGGTACTGAGGTTCGTCCACCCGAGGTACATGTTGTATGGCACCTGCGATGTTTCCGCCTGCATGAGGCTGTGGTGGTGGAGGTGGTGCCATTAGAACTGGCACATCGTTTGGCTGAGGCACGGGCGCGGGTGCGTGTGCGTGTGCGTGTGCGGCTGTTGCCTTTATGAGATTTATGTAATCAGACGCCATTTGTTCAAACTCCCTGAAGTTTCTCATCGAGTGATTGGAGCGTAGTTTTCCGTCCTCTCCTTTGTACAGGTGTAATCTGCAATCAGCATCCATCTTCTCTTCGAATGATCGCTCGGATTGTGCCCCGGATCTTGACTTGCGCCAGTCCTTCCTCTTGTAGCTATCACTGCATTGGCCGTGGTCTCGACTGTCTCGGCGATCATCTCGACTGTCCCGTCGATCATCTCGAGTGTCCCGTTGATCTTCTGACCGTCGGTCGCTTCTGTCTTGGTTGTTGCGGGGTGTGGAGAACCCAGCCGCCATGAACTTGGGTCTGTCATCGTCGTAGTGACGTTTTGAACGTTTGCGCCTTCGGTCATCTCTGTACGAGTCTCTGCGGCTTCGACTGCAGCTTTCATGATTATCACGGGGTGAGGATCCACGTGTGGTGCACGCCATGTCTTCTCCATCTGCCCACTCAGTCGCAGTCATCAAGAGGTTAGCTACAGAGGTTGGCTTTTTGCGACCAAGTGCTTCTTTGAGGTCTCGCCTGGCGAGTCCCATTATGAATGCGTCCATGGCCATATCTTCTGAAATTACTCCGACTGAGTTACGTATCTCAGTCCATCGTCTGATGTATGACCGCAACGTTTCGTCTGACCGTTGAACACAAGCTCGGAGCTCCTCAAATGTTTTTGGGCGCTCACATAGAGGCTCAAAGTTTTTGATGAAGTCCTCGCGAAAGTGATCCCACGAGTCGTACTTTGATGAAGGAAGGGCCTTGAGCCAGTCGCGGGCTGTGCCTTCGAGCATGAGTCGTATGTATTGCATGGCTGTGGTGTTTGTGCCACGCTGGCACGCGACAGCCAGCCTGTAGTCTTCTAGCCACCCGGAAGGTTCCTGTCGACCCGTGTACTTGGGCTGTTCGGATGTGAGTTTGAACCCTTTAGGCATCCGTGTCTCGCAGACCCGTCGAGTGAAGCATGAAGCCCCATGTGACTGAGGCTCGGATCAGAGTATGAGTCGCTGCTGTAAGATCTGCGTGATCTGCTCCTGGACCTGCGCCTGCGCGAGCTGCTTCTTTCCTTCGAGTGGTGGCGGTGACCACTACGATTATGCTCTTCACGACGTGTGTCCACGATGGCACGATCTCGACTCCCTCCTGGAGCTGTTGGAATTTGGCGTATAGCCTTTGCTGCTAAGGCGAGTGATTTGATATGTTGGCGATGCAATTTTGCGTTGGGGTCATCAGCTGGAGGCTTGATAGCCTCGAGGTATGCTGCGGCAGTGAAGAGAGCACCTGCGGCAGTTTTGGGTACTGGAACTCCTTCCGCGTCGTATGTCATGCAAGAGTTGCCCAGATTGCGGGTGAGTGCCGCCCTCTCCTCCGGCGAGAGGTGTGACAACCGTGATCTGGGTCTTGTGTCTGCTTGCCCGGTAGAGCTGACTTCCGCGCGCACTCGACAAGCTGGCTTGCTTTTTACGTTCTTCGAGTGTTGCTCTGATCTGCTCTAGTCGAAGCGTTTCCTGCCAGGTGAAGTACTGGAAGGTCAACATCTCCTCCCGTGTTGCGTCTATAGGCATCATTGTGCACTCCTTAATGACTTTGTCTACTTTTGCTGCCATCTCAGCAGTGATTGTGAGAGTTGTAACTCCCTCCAGCATGGTGACCGTGCACGGGAATTCTGTAGGCTTGCGGCTGGCCGCAGCTTCTGATGATTCTGCGGCGAAGGCGACGTAGAACTGCTGGGGTATCACCCGAGGGTATGTGTACGTGTTGTCGAGTCCCACCATGGACCCGACGTCATCATGAAGGATCATGTCAGAGTCGATATGTCCATCGAGTGGTCCGTCTGGATGGATCTCGCTGTCGATGCCTTCATCGCTTGTGCTCATCTTGATGTCGGCGAAATTGTTATGAATCTCGAAGTCGAGGTTGTTGTTGGTGCAGATCTCGGAGTCGACGTGGCTGTCGATATGAGTTTCGGGCTCATCGAAGTCGCTGAAGGAAATCCCGCAGACGAAGGTATCCTCGAGTGAGAGATCGAGCTCGGGATCGTTTGTGGGGTACGCTGATTCGGCCTCCTCTCCTTGGAGCTCGTCGATGAGCTCGTTCATCTCTCGAGTCGACATGGTTGTTGCAGACGAACAAGCTTGGAGAGTTGACGATGGTATGGACGCAGATGGGTCCGCAGTCGAAGGAATCGCAGCCGATGGAGCCTCGGGTGCGGAAGTCGCGAGTTGTTGTGGATACGTCAAGTCCTGCACACCAAGCTTGTTGACGAAAAAATTGAACGAACTGACGGTTAAACACAAACCTGACTCAAGATCGGAGAAGGCCACCTGGAATTCTGGCGAGTGTGGCTCGAAATCCATCGGAGGATCTGATGCACTTTTTGCGGTGAAGCTGGCGTGTCGCCGTTTGTCGAGTGAGCTGGCGAGTTGCCGTGTGTCGCCTGAGTTGGCGAGTTCTGGTTTATTGACGCAGCCGGCGAGTTGCCGTTTGTAGATCCGGTCGGCGAGTCGCCGATTTCTGATGGAACCGAAGAAACCGTGAGTCCAGCACTATTCGTTCCCACAGACGGCGCCAATTGACGAGGGGTATCCTCACCAAATCCCATGGTTAAGGACCTAGGGTTGAGATTATGAGGAGAGAACGTGGTAGTGTTGGTAGTTTCGTCGGCTGACAAGCAGAGGCAAAGATTTACCCAGGTTCAGGCCCCTCGGGTGGAGGTAAAGACCCTACTTCCTACTTGTCTGTTATTGATCGTGGAGATTATGAGGTTACAAGGTGGCTCCAGCGAGATGACGATCTCGCTAGAGCTTTGGTGGTTCGAGTATGGCTTGGTCCTAGATCGGCACCCCTCCAAGCCTTTAAATAGGCTGGGTCTCGGGAGTTTGTAACCGACCTAGTTTACACATAAGGAAAGTATAAACCGACTATGTCTATGTCTAAACTTGGAGGGTACTCCATCTTGTTGGGCCTCTCGTCTTGGGCTTCGAGTTGTCTCTGCGCCATTGGGCCTTTAGTCATCACGTGCACCAGGTACCCTCACGATAGGGTACCCGAGATGTATACCCTTGTCACCCGCCAGGTTGACTTGAGTCTTGGTCTTGTCCATCTTCATCTTGGGCCCACATGGGGTGGACCCACTTTGGCAGAACTAGGGGAACCCCATGTTCCACTGCTGCGACAGTAGCCCCCGGGCATCGTCCCGGCGGCTCTTGCTCCAGCTGCCGGGGCTATGGCCTAAAGATAGGTCAACGTGGGTCCCCGGGCATCTGGTCTTCCTTGCTCTGCTCCGTTGGGGACCCGCCGAGGCGAGGTAGAGACGGGCCCCCAGGTCCTTTTGACTGAATCGCGGCGAACGTTTCGATTCGTGCGGACTCCGTGCTTATCTTGGAATCCAACGGGCGAAACGCGCAGAAATTGGCACGCCCCCTTGATCCCCATGCCTGTCAGAGTAATGAAGCCGCGTCGCGACGTGTGGGATGCCTTATAAGCCACGATAGGCTTCCACTGTGGCCGTTACCTCTCCAGATTCGCTAAAATCCCCAAATCGCCACGCAAGAGACTCCTTCTCCCTGACTTCGCCGAGCGCCGCCCCCCGCCTTGGCCGCCGCAATCTGCCGCCGCTCCGTGGTCTTGCCCCTAGCCCATGCCGCCCAGGCGGGATAGGATAGGAGTGAGGAAGATGTCACAATCTGCCGCTGAGAAGATGGCGATGGAAGCTTCTCTGGCCGAGGCGCCGCCTTCAAGGAGGGTGACTCAAGCCCTCTTTTCTCCCAGCGAGTATGCATCAGAGGAAGCCATTCAACGCATCCGCCAATCCCTAGCCGCGAGCTTTCGCGGTGCTGAGGGAGTGGTGGTGCGCCCTGGGAGCGGACCTCAACGAGAAAAAGAGGTGATTACTTTCCATGACTTCTCCGTCGTCGGCCTTCTTCCTCCGTTCTCTGAGTTCTTTGCAGCAATCCTGGAGGCCTATAGATTGCACATGCTGCATTTGCATCCCAATGCCGTGATGATGCTTGCTACCTTTGCCTATGCCTGCGAGGCATTTGTGGGCATCATGCCCTCGGTGGCCTTATTCCGCCACTTCTTCGTTCCACGCCTGGGGAAGTCCAAGTGGATCGCTGGCGGTGTCTCTTTCTGCCTCCGGAGTGATGCGGCGCACCAGTACCCGGAAACATTCACCAAGGCCTCTGTTGGAGAATGGAGGCACAACTGGTACTTCGTCGAAGCTGATGGGACCAACCCCCATCTAATGACTCAATTCGATCCAGCGGAGCGACTGGCACATTCCAAGGAAAGAAGCTCTCAAGGGGAAGCCCTGGCTCCGGCCATTAACAAGCTGTCTGCGCTCCGTACTAGGGGAGTGACGGGCGCCATGATCCTGGCAGACTTTCTTCGCAGATGGATTGCTCCTTTGCAGTTCCGGAGCCGCCCGCTCTGGGAACTCGTTCAGGTGGGTAGCAGCCTTCCACGGTCCAGATTTCACTTGACAGAGACTACATGGGCTCTGACCATGGGCTATGTGTTGCCATGGGTATCCTACGAATTCTAGGATGAGATATTGCCGCTGTTTGAGGATCCAGTCGCTGACGGCATCCGATCTTCAATGCCAGCGTGTAATGAGTACGGGGTGGCGGGTACTACCAAGATTGAGCCCCCGCCGGCACCCCAAGCACGCAGCCTTCAAGGAGAGAGGCCAAGGAGGCAGAGCCTTGCCCACGGGGACGTTTCCCCTGAAGAACCCGGGTCTTCAGATGACGAAAACGACGAGGCGGCTCCTCCAGGAGTGCCTTGCGGGCGCGGAGGCCCCGGTGCTTCTTCCGAGGCGGCGACAAACCCGCCGGGAGACGGACCTCTGAAGCTTCCAGTGCCGCCAGGCTCGCCGTCGATGCAGGAGTCCGACCAGGCGTCGGAGGCTATCCCTCCTCCCCTTGCAGACGTGGAGGTTGGGGAGGAGAGCCTGTCCCTGCCTGACCTCTTTGACGACTTGGTAAAGAAGAAATGAAGCTTCTACGGTTCGAAGAGAGCCCACCGGTAAGTTTCGCCAGCAACTGTCCTTGAGTGCGAAGTTGCTTCCCTTTTGCCCTCGTCCGGACTTCTTGTTCTGGTGTCTTGCACAGGAGCCCGACACCGGAGTGGCCAAGCAAACGGCCCCGGGGAGGAGAAGACGCCGAAGCGAAGAGCTCCACCGACACCTCCGACGGAGCCCGAGCCCCCGGTCCACCCCAAGGATCAGGGAGGTGGCTCCAGTCGTTGCAGGCGAGGCCAAAGCTATTTGCGCGGAAGGCCCCGGGGAAATGCGCGACGTGGATCCCCAGGCGACCTCTGGACCGCGCAGACTTGAAGCAGGCGGGTTCATCCTCGGGGCTCGGCCCTTGGGAACGCTGACCCCCGCCTTGAACCCGGGAGAGTTGAGGAAGGCCCCGGGTTCTCCAAGACATTCTCCAGCGTCTCGGAGTTCTCGTCCTTTGCCCGCGCCGAACTGATGCGGTTGGTGCCCCTGACCTCCGGCGGTGGGGAGAGCACTCGCAAGCTCGCGAACTGCGGCTTTCCTCGGGGGAAGAGGATCTTGGCGCCAGAGAGCTGAAGCTGGCGGCGGACGAAGAGCTGCTCTACGCTCGGGAACTGAGAGTGGCCAGCCACGAGAAGGAGCTGGAGCGACGAAAGGCCGAGCTGGAAGACGAAGAGCACCGCTACCTTGGCACCATTGAGGAGCTCCAGATCAGAACGGTGAGGGACAAAGACCGCTTTGAGCAGAGCCTGGAGAACGTGGCTAGCTGGGCTCGCAGCGAGGTCGAACATGACCTTCGGTCCAAAAGCAGAGCCGTCTCGTCGCTAGGCAAGCAGGTCTCCAATCTCCAGAGCGAGCTCAAGAGCAAGAGGGAGAGGCGAGAACAGGCCACCAAGGATTTCCAGAGAGCTAGGGGCGAAAGAGACTGCTTGTCCGCCCGGGTCAAGCCGATGGCTGCCACGATCGAGGCGCAGAAGCAGGCTCTCAACGCAGCTGAGAAGTTCAAGCAAGAGGCCACGGCTGGCCGCATTGCCATGGAAAGAAGGATCCGGGAACTGGGCGAGGCGAATGATTTCTGGAAGGATAAAGATGCGCGCATGACCGTTCTTCGCAAGAAGGAGGCAAAGGAGCTGGCTGACGGGCGAACGGCGATGGAAGCGTCCAAATCTCAAGCTCAGATTGTGTGGCATCAACACGAGCAGGTGTCCAACCAGCTGAAAGTAGTGCAGGTCGAGCTGGCGGAAGCAAGAGACGTGCTTGAGAAAGAACAGCGGCGATTCACACTCCATCGCCGCGATGATAACAATATCTTACTCCAGATGAACCACAAGTCCTTGGATATCGTGAGGGAGTTCACGAACTTGGGAGTGCCTTCTCCGCCTATCCTCCTGGCTGACCATTCCACCTCCTTCGTCCGCTATTCTGGATTCTTGAAGTACGTGGCCTCGCTCAGCAAGGGTATCAAGGAGCAGGCTAGCAGAGCTACTCGCTTTGCCGGGGAACAGGCAGTGAGGCAGGTGACGACCCGGTTTGTCACAGCACTTTGTCGGCGGCATCCGCAGCTTTCTTTGCTGTCTGAGCTAGAGGCGCCTGAACCCGAGACGCCGCTTCCTCCAGACGTGTCCCGCCAGGTGGAGGAAATCTTGGAGCGCCTTTCCCGTGAAGGCAACCCGTGAACCTGTGAAGTCCTGAAAAGGACAATACCAAGGGCCGTGAACCATGCTTTTGTACTAATATTGCCAACTGGCTTATGAACTCATGCTTTTGAATGTAAATAACTTCTTCCCAAAGTACACAAGTTTTATTATACTCGTGGAGGCTTAACGCTCTCGGGAAGGATCCAAAGGTGTGAGCGCTAACCAGCCGTGGGTATTCAGACTGGTCCGAAATGCTGACACAGGGCGCAACCCCCCAAAGGACCCACCGTTTCCTGACCGCACGGACCTCAGCCCATGACTCCACTACCCGAGGGAAACTGACAGTGTCATCGCGAAGGCGATGCCCCAGGAAAACGCCCGCTTTCGCCTTAGCCAAAGCACATAAAATAGATGTACCCGGGAACAAGCCCATGTAAGCACGTTTAGACTTAGCTCGCGTTTTGACTCCTTCGGGCTACCTCGGTAATCGTTTAGTCACGCTGCCACTGTGGCGGGTCTTCTATGCTGTATTTCAGACATAATTCTGCCTTGCCCTGCAATTCTTGGCGGGGACAAGTCTTCCAACCGAGATAGCCTCCTATGCTGACTAGGGGCATGACTGGCTGGCTTGCGCCGGTCCAGAGACCATTGTATTACTTGCTCGAGTTACCCGGAGACCACCCAACTGGTGATCCGGCGACTTGCTGGCGTATCAGAGACGTCGGTCCGGAGACTCCACGGTTGTCTTAGATTTCTGGACCCGGATGTTCCTTGCTTGATGTCCCGTCAATCTTGCTGGCACGTGCCGGTCCGGAGACCCTGAAGCTGCTTTACCCGCGGGATCCTGATGCCAGCCACTTACCAATCCGATACTTCTGATGAGGTCCACTTGGACCTGGCTGTATTGTGACGATGTGACCCGGGAGATCCCATTCTCCCCTGGCCAAATCTCCGCCAATGAAGGTTTGATCCCAGCTAGCTGCAGTTTGCCCTTGACGGCTTTGTGTCTGTGGGGGCACCGGTAGTGGGCAAGGTCCCCGGGGCTCTTCACTCTGAGTGGACGCATTGGCGAAAGTCCGGAAAGATCTTCCCTTTTGAGGAACCCCAGCTGTGGCGGTCCCCTTGGCTTTCTTGGGCTTCTTATTGAGAAGGAAGTCTCGGCTGATATGTTCTAGTTCTCCACATGTATAGTAATCACCGTTCTTCTGGCGTATCTAGATGTCGTTGAACTGTCGGCAATCTTCCAGACTGTGTCTATCAGATCTGTGGTACATACACCACACTCCGGGCTGGCCATCTTTGCGCAGAGGAATCTTGAGCTCTTGGGGCACGTAGATGAGAGGAACTTCTTGCCGAGGCTCGCCTTTCATGTCTCGGTCGAGTTTTCTTCCTCCGGAAGCGGCACTGTGGTTGGCGCGTCGGAACAGAGATCCTCCTTCACTCCATGCGTCCATGGGGAAACAGGGACATCAATGTTCGTGGCACCTTCCTCAGGTCTTCCCTTGCTGACCAGAGAGCTAACATAAGCGGCGGGAGGAACGAAATGGACTCCAAAGGCGCGATCTTCAGCTGCAGGTGCTGGCGAGGACTCATCAAGAACGAAGCCGAGACCAGGGTACCGCAAGAACTCCCTTTCTCTTCTTTGTCATCTTAGCCATCGGATTCGGCACCTCACTTGTGAGAACCAAAACTAATGCTGCTCCGAAGGAGCTGGGGGTCTTCGAGCAGATCTTATCACGGACGAGAAGCTTGGTGCATAACTTGACAATGAACTTGACGATGAACTTGGTGCTGAACTTGAGGTCGATGAAGAAGAAGACGAATCTAGTGCTTGCGCCCCCTACCTGGCGCGCCAGATGTCGTGTCTCGATGCACGGACACTGGGAGTAGAGGATAACCCGTTTTAGGTTCAGCACGGGGCGCGAAGGAGGCTGAGAATCGTCTTCTCGGGCGGAGTCTAGATCAAGCTCTCATCTCCACGATCAAAGCATGCTACCAAAGGGACACAAGGAGCTACCCAGGTTCAGGCCGCCCGGAGGCTAAAAGCCCTTGTTGGGGGGATAATAACCCGGTATACTTATGACCAAGGAATAATCAGTCGGACGGTCCAAGGTCTGGACCGAGTGAAGTGTACAAGATATGGGCCGGGTTATAGTTGGGCTACTAGGCCTAACATGACTCGTCCCTGGATGGAAGGACCTAGAAGAACTGGAGTCCGAGTGAAGGAAGAAACCGGGTGACTTGGAGGCTACGGAAGGTCCAGGAGAATCTAGAGTAGGACTCCGAGCTCGTATGTAACCCGGTACTCATTGTAAGTTAGGGAGACCCGGTGTCTATATAAACGGGCTCCCAGAACGTAGATAAGGAGTTCGAAGCCTGAAGTCATAAGTTGTAACCCTAGTTCGATATCACCGCTATCAAGCGAAACCCTTGTAACTTGTCTCGTAACCCGGCTCTGTTGTCGTAGCCGAGTTATCGAGACCTCGAGATCAATAACATAGAAGCAGGAAGTAGGTCTTTATCTCCAATGGAGAGGCTGAACCTGGGTAAATCCTTTTTCCTCAACGAGCGTGACAATCTCCTGAAGGACCAAGGCGCCTTGCCCCAACATACAAGTTACCCTATGGTAACATCTGCCGTGTTAACCCCACGACAGTTGGCGCCCACCGTGGGGCCTGCGACCAAAGCTGTCCTCATCAAGGGAGAAGCTCTGCGAGGGATGGAGAACCTCGCGATCGGCGAAGTCAGGATGGATCAGCGCGGAAACCGCATCGTCGACGATTCCGGCTGGAAGGAAGAAGCAGATCTGCTGGATACCGGCCGGGTGATCCCGTTCGGTCGGATCCACGTCTTCGTAGGTATGGTTAATGCAATTCAGCAATTTGATGACGAGGTTATGTGCGACTCCGTTTCAGGGGCAGCCACCATCGTCCAATCTGATGGAGAAGAATCAGTCGGAACTGGAGGTCTCGAACATCAGTCGGACATCCGGGCTTGCGAGCCGGAGTACCGACGTGAGGAAGATCTGGATACAGATACTGAATCGATTTTACCGTTGTTTGACGAGAGATTTGGGTATGTGGCTGATGAGGAAGATTATGAGTCGGAGCCAAGGACCATGAAGCATGCGATGGTGTATACTCTGAGGAATCACAATGATGGAACAGAAACTTCAGTAAGCGAGGACGATGCCACGCGAACGGCCAGGGAAAACAGAGAAAGAATTCAACGTCTCACAACGTTTCAACCGGGTGAAGGCTCGGGACAGCCGGTTGTGATGGAAATCCCACCAGTTTTTAGGCCCTTGGACTTTGACGCAGCAATAGTTACAACCCCAGTCACACCAGATAACGCAGCAACCCGGGCGCAGCAATTGGATACGTTACGAATCTCGCTGGAGAATCAACAGAAGGCTTTATTGGCGGAGCAGCAGCGCATGTACGATGAGCAACAAGAGATAGAACGGGATCGAGCCCGTGTGGAGCAAGAAAGGATAACAGTGCAGAATCGCCATGAAGATCTTACAGCAGTACATCGGAGGAGGCGAAACCCGGGTGATGCCAGGCATGACTTTAGATCCAACGAGATTGAACTTTGCATCACCAAACGGAGCTCCCAATGTCACTCGGCCTGATCCAGAGCCGGTTGGAATTGGGCATGGAATCATGGTTAGAGCAAATCAGGGAGGAAACGGGTGCCACCCAACACTCGGGCCGGACCTCAGCAAAATCAGAACACAGCAGCTGCGGGTGATATGCCACCACCAGCAGATCGGTTCCACACGCCCAGGGGTCACTACTCAAATCCGGCTGATAACGTGTACGCAGCAACATTAGCTTTATGCCGTATGCCGATTGATCAATCACCACAGGGAGACGAAGCACGCAGGGCAATCGAGATGTTGAAAACTGCAATCACGCAGCAGGGAAACATGCCGGATAAGAGTGGAGCGTTACATTCAACACCATATAATAGCCGAGCTAACCGGAGTCATCACGGAGAAACACCGAGGCCAGCCGGATCAGGCATCAGGAACGGACAGCAGAATCAAGGTCACCCGGCGCCGCAGCCTCAGCGTTCGGGACATCAGCAGAGACCAGCCCAGAATCAACCGGTGCCGAGGCCGCATCAGCCGGCCCCGGCCCAGTCTGTGGCCCAAGCAATTGTTAACAGTTCAAGAGCACGGCGTGCGGCGAGCGCAAACCCGGCTTTAGGTGTCGCCGGAGGAGCCGGAGGACAACCTGAAGCAGGAGTGATGGGCCACGCACCAAATACCGGGTCAGGTTTGCCGTTAGTTTCTTCGTTACTTAACCCGGTTGGAACTAAATGTCTTTCAGATGCTATTAAGAGCGAACCTTTTCCCGAGAAGTTTAAAGAGCCAAGCAAGGTGACAAATTATGACCCCAGCATGGATCCAGAAACATGGCTCAGCAGTTACGAGATGGCGATGAGTATTCGCAATGCCACCGCCAACTTGTGCGCAAGATACATGTACCTGATGATGAGTGAAGGAGCAGCAAAGTTATGGTTCAATGGATTACCTGAGAAATCTATCAATTCTTGGGATGAGTTGAAGGCATTATTTGTCAAAATTTCAAGGGCACGTGTGAGAAGTTGTTCACTATAGAAGATTTAGAACGGTGTTTCCAGAAGAAAGGCGAGTCAGCGCGTCACTGGATGCGCCGGGTCACAGCCATCATTCACTCGTCAAAGGGAATTACACCAGCTGCGGCCGTGTCGTCGATGGAGAAAACCTGCAGATATGACCCGGTAATCCAGAAGATGGGTCGACTGAGGGCCACTGGCGAAGCAGAAACCATCACCATGGGACAGCTGATGGAAGCGGCTCATAAGCACGCATCCACAGACAAGACCCGGGATGATGATGAAGATAAGGGAAAAGGAAACGTCAACAACGGGGAAAAAGCAACAACAACAATGGTAACAACAACAATGGGAACAATAATCACAATGGTAACAATGGGAATAACTCCAAAAGGCAGCATGATGGTGGTTCAGACTTGGTGGCAAACACAAACACCGGGTATAACAAGTTTCAGCGGCGAGATGACAATTATCGAGGCAATAACAACAATGGCAATTACAGGGGAAATTTCCGAGGACCGGCTAACCCCAGGAAGCATTAACATGCCGTGTCCACGTCATAGTAGGAACGGTAAACCGGCAAATCACTCTTTGGCCCAGTGTGTTGATCTTCAGAGATGGAAGAACGAGGAGTTTGCCAGGATGAATATGGGAGGAAACGGTCCGAGGCCGGGTAATGTAAATAACCCGGCCCACGGACCACAAGCTGGAGGAAATAATGGAGGACCACCCGGCCCGATAATGGACCAGCCGGGTTAGGTTTCCAGCAAAACCCCAAAGAGTTAAACGAGGACAGTATCATATTACAGTTTCCAGTACTTGTCGGAGAGATCAGAAATTAAAGAAGAGAGCTGTCAACGCCGTTCTTCCCGCAGTTCCGAGATATTTGAAGTGGTCCGAGTTTCCGATCACTTGGTCTAGAGAGGATCACCCGGACCGAGTGGATGCACCTGGAGCGTTGGCTTTAGTTGTTGCACCTCAGGTTTCGGGTTATATTTTACACAAGGTTCTTATGGATGGGGTAGTAGCATCAACATCTGTATTGGGATACATTCATCCGGATGGGTTTTACAGCCAAGCAGCTTCACCCTTCTGGTACTATCTTTCATGGTATTGTTCCTGGAAAGTCAGCAAGACCAGAGGGAACAATAACATTGGAGGTCGCGTTTGGAGAATCAAAGGATAATTTTAGGTCTGAGATGATTTGTTTTGAGGTGGTCAAATTGAAGAGCCCCTATCATGCTCTCTTTGGCCGTAACGTTTTTGCTAGATTCATGGCGAGGCCGTGTTATGTGTATTAAAGATGAAGATGCCAGGTCCAAAAGGTATTATCACAGTCAATGGCAATCGTGAGTTGGCGTTACAATGTGAGCAAGGTGATGCTGTTATGGCAGAACAAGCCTGTGCGGAAGAGGAGTTGAATTACTAAAGCTACCACAAATCCGGATGATGGGACAATTTTGAAGAAACCAATGACCGAAGAGAGGGCGAAATTCAAAGCGGCTCAGGATACCAAGATGATTGACTTCGTGCCGGGTGATTCGTCCAAGCAGTTCTCTATCGGGTCAAATCTGACTGACAAATAGGAAAGCGCGCTCATCGAGTTCATCCGTGAGAATCGGGATGTCTTTGCATGGAAACCTAGTGACATGCCAGGCATACCGACTGAATTCGCTGAGCACCGCTTACATGTTGATCCTAAAGCAAGACCGATTAAACAGGGATTGCGCAGGTTGAATGAGGAAAGAAGAAGGATTGTAGGAGAAGAGATAGCTCGTTTACTCGCCGCAGGATTCATTATGGAGGTGTTACATCCAAAGTGGTTGGCTAACCCGGTTTTAGTGTTGAAAAAGAACAATGAGTGGAGATGTGTATTGATTTCACAAGTTTGAACAAGCATTGTCCGAAGGATCCGTTTGCGTTACCAAGGATTGATCAAATCATAGATGCTGTGGCAGGTAGTGATCTTTTGTGTTTCCTGGATGCATATTCAGGATACCATCAAATCAAGCTTGCAGAGGAAGATTGGGAGAAAACATCATTTATCACCCCATTTGGAGCTTTTTGTTACAAGAACATGACATTTGGACTGAAGAATGCTGGAGCAACTTATCAGAGGTGCATCCAGAGTTGTTTTGAGAAGCAGATAGATCGGAACGTGCATGCGTATGTTGATGATGTGGTGATCAAGACAAAGAAAGCTGAGACATTTATCGATGATTTGAGAGAAACTTTTGCTAACTTAAGGAGGTTTCAGATGAAGCTTAACCCAAAAAAGTGTGTGTTTGGAGTTCCATCAGGAAAGTTACTCGGTTTTATTGTATCCGAGCGTGGGATTGAAGCAAACCCGGAAAAGATAGCAGCAATCAATAGGTTGGGAAAGCCGACTGAATTGAAGGAAGTCCAGAAGATCACGGGCTGCGTAGCTGCGTTGAGTAGGTTCATATCCCGACTGGGAGAGAAAGCAATTCCCTTATACCGACTCTTGAGGAAGTCAGATAAGTTTGTTTGGGATGAGGAAGCTGATAAAGCCCTGGAGGCATTGAAGGAAACATTATCAAAAGCGCCAATCTTAGCTGCTCCAGCTCCAAAGGAGCCCATGTTGTTGTACATAGCTGCGAATTCCCGAGCAGTTAGTGTAGTTATTGTGGTAGAGCGAAAGGAAGAAGGAAAGGAGCATCTGGTTCAAAGGCCGGTTTATTATGTCAGTGAGGTTTTGACTCCGGCTAAACAGAGGTATCCCCAGTGGCAGAAGTTAGTTTTTGGCGTTTTTATGGCCAGTCGGAAATTGAAGCATTATTTTCAAGAACACCCCATTACAGTGGTAAGTGGAGCACCATTGGCAGACATTGTGTGCAATACTGAAGCTACTGGAAGAATAGCCAAGTGGGCGATTGAGATGGGTGATTATCACATCAAGTATGAGCCTCGCACAGCGATTAAGTCACAAGCCTTGATTGATTTTGTCAATGATTGGACAGAGTTAAGCACGGCACCACCCAAGGCGCCGAGTTATAAGTCATGGGTTATGCATTTTGATGGATCCAAGCAGTATGAGGGGTCAGGAGCAGGAGTGGTTCTCACTTCACCCAAAGGGGATAAGATGAGTTATGTTCTTCAGATTCACTTCGATTGCACCAATAATATTGCTGAGTATGAAGCTTTGTTACATGGTTTGCGCATTGCCAAGGAGATGAACATCAAAAGGATTATGTGTTTCGGTGACTCGGATCTTGTAGCGCAGCAAGTTTCTGGGACTTGGGATAGGAAAGATGAGAAGATGGCGGCTTACAGGAGGGCTGTTGATGAAGCAGCTGGATTCTTTTCAGGGTTCCAGGTGGATCATATTGATAGAAGGAAAAACGAGGCAGCAGATGCTTGTCAAGATTGGGATCACGTAGAGAGCCAGTTCCACCAAATGTGTTCCTGGACGAGTTATGGAAGCCATCAGTCCAACTTCCGGGTGAAGAGGAAGATGAAAGTCCAGATCAAGATTCCGAGTTAGTTGCAGCGTTGCATGAGATTCCTGAGTGGACTGAACCATATCTGGATTATATGATAAGGAAGATTTTGCCGAGTAATGAAGTTATGGCGCGACAAATTGTTCGAAGATCACTCGGCTATGCAGTAATTGATGGTGAGTTGTACAAGCGCAGTGTTTCTGGAGTTTATCAGCGATGTGTTTCATCAGTTGAAGGAAGGCAAATTTTGCAAGAGATACATGCTGGGGACTGTGGTCATCATGCTTCATCTAGGTCTCTGGTGGCCAAGGCATTTAGGCATGGATTCTTTTGGCTCACAGCTTTCAAGGATGCAGAACAGATTGTTAGGGCATGTGATGGATGTCAAAGATATGCAAGACAGGAGCATGTGCCAGCTCAAGAATTGAGGACAATACCAATCACTTGGCCGTTTGCAGTTTGGGGTCTTGATATGATGGGGCCCTTTCAGATGACATCGTGCAAGAAAACTCATCTCTTGGTGGCTGTTGATAAGTTCACTAAGTGGGTTGAAGTGGAGCCAGTTACAAGTTGTGATGCCTCCAAAGTTGTCACGTTTCTGAAGAAAATTATCAGTCGGTTTGGTTATCCTCACAGTATCATCACAGATAATGGGACTAACATGTCACTCGGTGAAACAGAGATATTCTGCAAAGAGAAGGGAATTAGATTAGACCTTGCTTCGGTGGCACATCCACAGGCCAACGGGCAGGTAGAGAGGAGTAATCAGGAAATATTGAAAGGAATCAAACCAAGACTTCGAGTACCGATTGAAAAGGCGTATGGAGCTTGGGTGAAAGAGTTACCCGCAGTGGTTTGGGGGATCAATACAACCCCGAATAGATCAACCAAACGTACACCGTTCTTTCTGGTATATGGAGCAGAAGCAGTGTTACCGAGTGATATAGTTCATGACTCGCCAAGGGTGGCGGCGTATGTTGAGTCAAGCAACGCAATTGCAAGAGAAGATTCGATTGATGCCCTCGAGGAGGAGCGTGAGTTAGCATTGGAACGGTCCGCAGTTTATCAGCAGGATTTGCGGCGTTATCATAGTCGCCGAGTAAGATCAAGAACTTTCCAGGAAGGAGATTTAGTTTTACGGCTCAGACAGAATCAGTCGGGGATGCACAAGCTAACTCCTCCATGGGAAGGGCCGTTCCTTATCAGTCGAAAATTGCATAATGGTTCATATTATCTGATAGATGTGAGAGAGAAAGGTGAAGAGAACAACACGGACCATGCTATCCTTCCTATGGAAGAGACGAAGCGGCCGTGGAACATTGCTCATCTTCGCCCATATTATACCTAGTGAACATGAACCTAGGCCAAGTTATGTAACACACGATGTAACCCCCAGCAGGTTTCAGACGCGCTCTTTTCCTTACCAGGGTACCTAAGGGGACTGGAAGGTTTTTAATGAGGCGGCTTGCTGGTGTATCTTTAATAAAGAAGAATTTTGAGAAGAAATTTTTTCCACTGTTTTACTTTTTATGCATAGATTATGTTTACAAAGCTTTGCCCAAAGGAGTGCTTAGCAAGAAGTCCTATAGCTGTTGCCCAAGAGAGCACGCATAGAGATGTTTTGAGATCAATGGGGTAATGATGCATAGTTTAAGCCTTTACTTATAAACATTGATTCAGGGCTTGGGGACTTGTGAATTATAAGTTCATAAGTTTTAATCCTAAGACCCGGCTTTTAAGCCTTAATTTTATTCTTGGTTAAACTTGCCTATCAGTTTGATGTTATTCACAATTTTATGACCAGATTGCTTACTTGTTAATTCAATCAACTATGATGCCCATGCTGGGACTTAGTTTGACCCTGTTTTAGCAAAGGAAAAAGTAGCAACTGAGAAAGTCATGTGAAAACCGACTGATAAGAAGCTAAAGATAAACCAAAAGGGTCATCTAAACCATAAAAAGTATAAGTTATTACAAAATATTGAGTATTTCATATAGTGCACAGACGCACCATCAAATAAAAGGCAAAGTATTTCAGAGCATATTACAATGCCCGTTGGCCGAATAATTGTTTTGCAGGAAAAGGTGAAACAGGAGAGCTAGCTCAGATAGCCGGGTTATCGGTGGTGGTTCCCTTGGCAGCTTCAGCCTCGGCAGAAGCCGGGTTATCTTCAGGAGCTTTGGCCTGGGAATCAGTCGGGGCAGTCCCTTGATCTTCTGCAGTGTCCTTAGCAACATCAGCCGGCTTTTCCATGACTGGTGTAGTAGGGGCACGGCTGGGTGCAGGGACAACTGGAGTAGAGGTACTTGGCGCTGTAGCTTTCTTCATCTTTGCAATGGAATCTCTCAGCTTGGCCAATAGATCAAAGTGCTTGGGTTCAGGAGTGGGGATTGGAGTGTTATTCTCATCCACTGCATCTTGGAAAACCGACAGATTGAGACCCTCAGCTATTTTGCAAGCAATAGGCCGGGTTTGGGCAGAAATTTCCTTGAAATCTTTTCCTCCAAACTTGGTGCCATCAGCGTTGTACTGAGGAAATCCTTTGACAAAAGGAGCCGGGTTAAGGCGTGGGTTGTAAGCTTTGGCAAGAGCCAAGCTGCGCATTGCGCCAACCCGGCATGCTGATCGCGCCCAGAGATCTAACCACTCGGGGATCGTGGAAAGTTGATGCAGGGATTCATATATCACTTGGGGAGGAGCACAGTTGCTCTTAACACGCTTCATGATCTCAGCAGTGCCAAACTGGAATTGCCGGATGATGGTGTTCAAGCAATTCAACTTCTCTGGATATGATCTCCTGATGGCAGCATTCTGTTCGCCTGAAAAGTATGATGTGGGTTAGTATGGAAAAGCCGAGTAAAGAAGAAAAAGTGAAAAGAAGTGGTGCTTACCAATAAGTGGATTGAGGATATCCTTGATATGGTCTTTCAGAGTGTCCAAATATTTCTGGACACTGATCATCTTGTCATAGCAGACCTTGTATTTATCTCCAGCCTCTTCCAATTCCTTCTTCAGTTTGGTGTTCTCTGCAGTTAGAGACTCAATTGTTCTCTCCAAGTCTGAAGCATGAACTTCAGTTTCTTTGCGCAGCTTGGTCTCAGCTTCAAGGAGTTGGTTGGTCTTGGCAAGTATTTGGTCATTTTGGGACACATATCTCTGAAAAAAGAATAACAAGTTAGACACATGGGGACTGAGTATATTTCAGTCGGCAATTGAAAGAAATAGTAAGTTGACAGTGAAACTATATGCAGGTAGAATATTTGTACAAGTTCCGAGTGACCGAAAAGCAGATCACTCGGCACTTGGGGACTGGTATGTCTTTTAAATTTTTGCAAGTTATTCAGTAATGCATTTTCAAAGTTCCAGATAAATTGTTAACATATTACCCGGAACTTGGGGGTTATGAGGATTTGAAATCAGAAAGTAAAACAAGTTCCATGTTATCGTAGACTGATAGCTCGGAACTTGGGGACTGGGATATTCTGAAGTTTTCAAAATGATGGCAGAGAGATGTATACTTTCAAGTACCGAGTGACTGAGGACAGTTTACTCGATACTTGGGGACTGGGTTTGGTATATGAGATATGAAGAGGAAAGATATGTACCTGATGTTCTTGGACAAGAGAATCCACAAGTTTGCCCTCAGCAAGTTTGTATGTGTTGAACTTGGTCAACAGATTTTCAAAGTTTGTATGGCCATATTGTGGCACAGTGGAGCCTTCGCCTTTATCAGTCGGCTTCGACCTTTCTTCAGGAGCAACAAACTTGGTTGCAGTTTTAACGGGAGAGATCTTCTCAGTGGAGCAAGCTCCTGTGATCACGACTTCTGGATCAGTCGGATTGTCAGCAGGAGGAGGAGAAACGTTCCTTTGGTCAGTTGTCTGCCCCTTATCAGTCGGCTCAGCATGTTTTTCAGGGGTATTTTCCAAGTTCTCCTCTTCAGCTATGGGAGGGCTTGGATCACCGCTAAGAGTAGCTTTTGCCCTGAAATTGCAAGTATGAAAGTAATATAAGAAAGAGCAAAAGAAAGCAAAGGTGGTAAGTACAAGTAATAGAAGGATTATATGTATTACCCGGTGTTGACTTGAAAGTCACGGGGGAGGTCATTACTGGAGCCTGATGAAGCTGTAAGGGAGTATGACTTAGAAACTCGGATTTGACCAGCTAAAGGATAACTATCAGAGGGATGTTTTTGTGGTTCGAAGTTGGAAAAGGAAGTACCAGGACGGCGTGGAGAGGGAATGTTTGGGATTCCCGGGTTAAGAGGATCCTCACCAGGGGAGGTCCGAGTAGCTCTTCTCTTGAGAGAGGGTTCAGCAGAGTTCTGCGAGGATTTTTGAAGAAGAGTTTGGTTGAGTTTTAGCATAGCAGGATAAGAATATGGTTCTATGGACATGCGAGAATATGGCACCTTGGCACAGATGGTGCGAGCCTTCCTTTTTCCGGTAGCAGCAGATTCAGTAGCTTCAGAGCTATGGCCGGGTGAAGGGGTGGCTGCCTTTTCAGTCGGTTCTGGTATCACAAAGTGGACATCAGTGGATAAATTGTCTTGAGATTCGTTCTCAATCAAGCTTGTGAAGAAGTGGCCAAGGGAGTCGAGTTCACCTTCTTCTTCTTTTTCCTTTTCTTCTTCCTCTTCTTCTTCACTTGAGGACTGAACCTCGTCATCATCATCTTCATCATCGTCTGCCTCAGGAGTGGCAGGGGGAGTTTCAACTTGCCACCAGTCATCAGATTCCTAGTGAAAAAGTAGAAGCAAAGTAATCAGTATACAATTGAGAAAAGAATATGTTATCGAGATTTTTGTCAGTCGGTACTTACTGGTGGTGCCGGGTTATTCTTGCTGAATGGCAGAAGGCCATTTTCTTTGATCGTCTCAACCTTTTCAGCAAGGAAGGCCTTGATAGCCTTGTTCAGAGCAGTGTTTGGGTAGGATTTTTCCGAGTAACGGAGGGAATCTGTCAGATGGCCCGAGTAATCGCAAAGAAGCTTCTTGCGAATACTGTTGGGCTGAATTCGCCAACCCATCCACGTTTTGATCAGATCAATCCCACGGAGACCGTGTGCAACAAGAACCGAGATCTTCTTAAGAAGAGGCTGGATAGCTTCTCTCTCGGTGTCAGAGGCAAAGGATTTCATGTTGTTGTTAAGAATGAGGGGTTCGACTGAATAACCCGGTAAGGGATGTTCACCGGCTGGTATCTTGGTTTTACAGTAAAAGTATGATTTTTGCCAATGTTTCACGTGGGTATGAAGTTCTAGAGAAGGCATGGCAGAACCTTTGCGGCGTTGAATGGAAACACCGCCACAGACTAAGAGGGGGCCATTCTTGTGCTCACGCTGAGGTTTGCACAAGAACAGCTCCAGGAAAAGAGCTAAGCTGGGAGGAGTGCATAAATATGATTCACAAAGAACTATGTAATTACTGATGTTCAAGATGGAATTGGGTCCGAGATCGAAGACCCGGAGGCCGTAGTGACGAAGAAGATCCCTAAAGAAAGGATGACCCGGGGGACGAAAACCCCGGGTGACATGCTCAAGAAAGCAGATAACTTCACCTTCCTTGGGGGAAGGCCGAGTCTCCTCTTCAGTCCCTCTCCACTCGATTTCCGACTGAAGAGGAAGAACGCCGGCCTCTGCCAGTTCTTCCAGCTTGGTCTGTGTGGCCATGGATTTGGCCCAGTTGGCCGTAATCCCAGATTTGCGCTTGGTGGTCTTTTTGATTTTCTTTGATGCAGATGCGGTGGCACCATCACCGGCTTTGGCCTTGGCCTTCAGCTTCCTCGGATCCTTGGGTGCCATGAGATCTGAAGATCTGGAAAATACCCAGAAAAGAAATGAAGAACAGTGAGCTCAAGAACAGCCCGAGGAAAAGTGATTCAAGATCTAGATGGAAACCAAATGCGGGAATGAAATACTTACCGGAGCTCGTGGAGATCTGATGCGGGGCTGATTTCTCGGAGGTTAGCTGCGGCAATGCGGGGCTCCAATGTCCAGCGGCGGCGCGGCAAGCTCGGAGGAACCCTAACCCTAGCTCGAGGAGAGAGAAAACAGGAGGTTGAAGATGAAGGGCGCGGTGAATGGGGAAAGTGAAACCCTTTCACCGTGGTCCACTATTTATAGCCCAGGGTGAAAACCCTAGGAGCGTGAAAAACGAAGAGATAAGGTTCTGGTTGACCATAGGTCAAAGATACGAGAGAATCTGTCAGAGAATGTCTCTTGGTTGTTGACTGGAGAGAGTTGAGTACGAGAGAAATGCCGGGTTATAAAGAGAACCGCCAAAAGGAGCTGGTCTGAAACATAACCCGGCCATTCAGTGTTAATGCTTTTTATTTTGTTTTCAGGAGTTTAACTCGGATAATCTCATCAGCAGCTACCCTCGAGTAATTAAATCAAGATCAAGAGTATCAAGTGAAGCAACTGATGAGCTTATGCAAGTCAAACTTGGGGACTACTGTTGGGGGGATAATAACCCGGTATACTTATGACCAAGGAATAATCAGTCGGACGGTCCAAGGTCTGGACCGAGTGAAGTGTACAAGATATGGGCCGGGTTATAGTTGGGCTACTAGGCCTAACATGACTCGTCCCTGGATGGAAGGACCTAGAAGAACTGGAGTCCGAGTGAAGGAAGAAACCGGGTGACTTGGAGGCTACGGAAGGTCCAGGAGAATCTAGAGTAGGACTCCGAGCTCGTATGTAACCCGGTACTCATTGTAAGTTAGGGAGACCCGGTGTCTATATAAACGGGCTCCCAGAACGTAGATAGGGAGTTCGAAGCCTGAAGTCATAAGTTGTAACCCTAGTTCGATATCACCGCTATCAAGCGAAACCCTTGTAACTTGTCTCGTAACCCGGCTCTGTTGTCGTAGCCGAGTTATCGAGACCTCGAGATCAATAACATAGAAGCAGGAAGTAGGTCTTTATCTCCAATGGAGAGGCTGAACCTGGGTAAATCCTTTTTCCTCAACGAGCGTGACAATCTCCTGAAGGACCAAGGCGCCTTGCCCCAACATACAAGTTACCCTATGGTAACATCTGCCGTGTTAACCCACGACAGCCCTACTCCTGCATGTCTGAATTGATAGGTTCTTCATACTGTGGCTTACAATGGAGCCTTCCGGACAGGGTACCCGGAAGGGTTTTGGCTGGAGGTAGAAGAAGGATAGATCCTAACCCGGAGGAGATCACCTTCCCCTCTACCTTCGCAGCCCTAGTCTAGTCTTGCTCTAGTTGGACTTGTTCCTTCTCTTCTTTTCTCCTTTCTTTCCTTTGTCCCCCTTTTTCTCCTCCCTCCTCCGTGCTTGGTCCTCCTTTTATAGGCTAAGGGGTTGCCACAGGGTCATGTGAGGGGCACGAAGGACCTTCGGCGTGAAGGACCCTCCTTATCTAGTTTAGGGGGAGTCGTGGCCTCTTCTCAGCCTAGCGTCTCCTTTGGGTTAGGTGGGAGCGTCCGCCTTTAGGGTGGACAGGGGCTGACACCACCGTGGGCTGTGCTTCCTGCCCGCGCTACCTTCGCCTTGCTTCCCAAGTCTTCTGAGATCTTCTAGCATGAGGTGGAGAGCTTATCCACAGTGATGTGGGGAAGTACCCAAGAGGGAGCCCGGCCTCCTGCCGGGAACTCAGGCTCTCGGGTCCTTCTTTGCCTTCTTGCTTGGTTCGCGGACCGGCAGGGCCACAGGACCGGAGCCCTTTGTCAACATAGGCCTTGCTTGTCCTGACGGTGAACCCGCCAGCTTGACTTGAGTCTTGGTCTTGTTCATCTTCATCTTGGGACCACATGGGGTGGACCCACTTTGGCAGCACTAGGGGAACCCCGTGTTCCACTGCTGCGACAGGGAGACTGCGTGGAAAAGGCACACTAGGAAAGAAAGCAATAATATGTTTGGACGGGCATTCTTTCATTCAAGCACACTACACAGTTCTACATAATTCCAGTTTGGTGGCTCCGTATATCGAGGAACACGTGAATATTGTATGCTCCAAATACCCGGAGCAGACTGAAGATTGGATTCAAGTAGAACATGTGGAGACTTTCGGCGGTTGGTTGCAAACACGTCTCATTAGTGACACCACTGTTGGAGAACAGTTATACTTGTTGGTGAAGTCACCATCTTCGACTATATTGACTTTCCAAGGGTACGAGATAAATGGGAATACATTTTACACGGCCGACCAAGATAAAAAGAGCACCAACCAAAACAGTGGTGTTCGCTTTGATGCAACAAACAATAATAGGCAAAAGGACACATATTATGGTTACATAGAGAAGATATGGGAACTTGACTATGGATCTTCTTTTAAGGTCCCTTTGTTTTGGTGCAAATGGGTCAACCTGACAGGCGGGGTACAGGTAGACCCGTAGTACAGAATGACTACAGTGGATCTCAAGAATCTTGGGTACCACACCGAACCATTCGTCCTAGCCAGCGAAGTAGCTCAGGTTTTCCATGTGAAGGACATGTCTACCAAACCGAAAAAAGGAAAGATAAGCAAGCGAATACATCATACGATGAGCCAAAGCGCCACATAGTTTTTTCAGTGAAAAGAAACATCGTGGGAGTGGAGGACAAGACAGACATGTCCGAAGATTACAATAAGTTTGATGAAATTCTGCCCTTCACAGTGAACACTGACCCAAGCATCGTGTTAAATGATAAAGATTGTCCATGGTTACGGCGCAATCAGAAGAAAGGGACACACGAAGAAATTTTTTATAGCACAACATTAGATAGGGATGTTGTTGGTGATGTGTAATAATATATTAAACCTTTTATGTAACTGTGTTCTGAAAACTCAGAAGAAAACTCTAAACACTGATTTTTTGTTCTAAAAACTCCAACAGCTCACAAGCGCTCGAAAAAGTTGGAACAAAACACACGGTTTCACCTGCATACAGCCCGATGGTGGCTCCTGAGTGCCCGCATATCAAATGCACCGTCGGATGTATGCAGGCAATCCGAATGATTTGTATTCGGTCGATGAACTGAAGGATTTGTAGATAGAACAAAACACATGGTTTCCCCTGCATACAGCCCGACGGTGGCTCCTGAGTGCCCGCATATCAAATGCACCGTCCGATGTATGCAGGGAATCCAAATGCTTTGTATACCAAATGAACTACAATGAGTACACACTGAGTGCCGAACATGTCCGAGAGGTGGGCTATATATAGGGTCGTGTGGCTCACGAAGTGGTCGTGATAGTGCTGATCCAATATCTCATAAGCCCTTAAAAGAAACACACCCCTGATCCAACGGCTCACAAACGCTTGAAAGAAACACACGATCTGTGTGCTTCTTCCTGATTGGGCATACTACATGCCGCTAGGGTTAAAGGCGGGAAAAGTCCCCGCCTAGGGTTTTCTCCTGTTTGCTGAGTGAAACTTTGTGCTTGGTTGTGTTAGGGTAGCCCCTAGGAACACCCAAAACAAAGTTATAACACAACTCTTCACAAGATTCCCTCCGGTTCGTCCGAAGTGGGAGTTTCCGGCTATAAGTCCAGAAACTCACAAGAGAGAAAGTGCTGATGGTGAACCCGCTGACACCCCGAAGTGGAATCTTGGACATCTACAACCCGGGGACCAAGTAGGTTTTGGTTGGATTCAGACGCTCCGGAGCCCTCTCCGACGAAACCCCAGACCCGCTAGAGAAAAACCAGACAATTAAATCAATTGATATAAATGAAATGAATATATATAAAAAAAATCAATAAATATGAATTTTACAAATTTTTAGAAAATAATTTGACTTGATTCGGACAATTAAATCAATTGATATAAATGAAATGAATATATACAAAAAAAATCAATATATATGATTTTTACAAAATTTTAGAAAATAATTTTGTCCAAAAACACTCAAACATGCATTTAAATTCTATTAAAAGCATTTTTTAATTCATATTAAAAGCATTTTTAGAAATTCAAATTAAATAAAAAACACTCAAACATGCATTTTGTTTGAAATTTTTGATGATATGGATTTAAATCTATGTCAAATTTGCTCAAATCATCCGTTTGAAATTTGAATACATTCAACATAGTAAAATTTGAAAATAACCAGTACCAAAAGATTATACATGTCCAGGGCTTAAGTTTGATATAAAGTTTTTCAAATTTGGACAATTAAATCAATATAATAAAAGAAATCAGAAAAAAGAAAATAGAAAAAGGAAATAGAAAATTCAAAAGACCCTTTAGTATCGGTTGGTGGTTCCATCTGGTACTAAAGGTGGGCTTGGCGCATTTAATTCACGGCCTGCCCAAAAATATCTTTAGTACCGGTTGAAACCACCAACCGGTGCTAAAGGGTGGATACCGGTTCGTAACAGCAACCGGTACTAAAGCCCTTTTTCAGTTACTTATCGGTCATCTTCCAGATCGATTCATAAGTTCCCCCGACGCCCACGCCCGAGAAGAAGACGCCGCCAGGCTGCCGGCCGGAATCCCTCCCCGACGCCACGCCGCCGTCGCCTCCACGCCCGAGGGCCGCCCCCTGCTCGCCGTCGCCGCGTCTCCTCATGCGTTGACGCGCGCTCGCCTGCTATGAGTCGCCGCTCGCCTCGCCCTCCTCCTCCTCCACAGCCTCGACGGCCGGCCGGCTACCTCGCCTGGCCTCCTCCTTCTCCGTAAGTACTTAGAGCGACCTCGCCGGCCTCCTCCTCCTCCTCCAATTTTAGAAATTGTTAATTAGCTAGTTTTAGAAAATTGTTAGGCAAATTGTTAGCTAGTTTTAGAAAATTTAGGTTAGTGTTAGATTATTATATAGTGTTAGTGTGAGAAAATTTAGTACTTGTTAGAAGTGTTAGTGTTAGGTTATTAGTATTAGTGTTAGCAAATTGTTAGGGAAATTTAGGTTAGTGTTAGAAAGTTTAGGTTAGTGTTAGGTTATTAGTGTTAGTGTTAGAAAATTTAGTACTTGTTAGAAGTGTTAGTGTTAGGTTATTAGTATTAGTGTTAGCAAATTTAGGTTAGTTGTTAGAAATGTATTAGGAAATGTTATTATAGTTAGAAATGTATTAGGAAAATGTATTAGGAAATTTGTTATTTAAAATGAATGAGTATGAAAATTCTTGTTTAAAATGAGTATGAAAATTGTTGTTTAAAAATTGTTGTTCAAAATGAGTTTGAAAATTGTGTATGAAATTTGTTGTTTAAAATTGATTGCAGGGACATTGAGCTATGGACGAGGGTGAAGAGCAAATATATAAGATTATATATGAAAGTGCACACCGTGGAGAAGATGCCGGTGGAGAAGATGTCGGTGATGCCGGTGGAGAAGATGCCGGTGGAGACGATTTTAGCTCACAATTTCTGAACGACTCCGGTGAGGGAGTTGAGGTAGAAGAAATTTGCAGAGCCGACGAAGGGCCCTTAACAAACTCCGGCGAGGTATATTAAGCCTCTGTTGATCACTAGATACATTAATTGATTTGTATTGCACTTATTAACGAATCATTTTTCTTTTAGCCCTCCGAATCGAGCCAATCAACTGCTAAAAGACAACGAGGCCCGACCAAAAAGTTGGGCAATGGTGCAAGGATATCGATCGACAAAGTTGGTGATGATGGCGAACCGCTGGAACCCATAGAGACCGCCGTAAATTTATAAATCAATGCGGAGTTCTTGTTAGGGACATGGTCCCGATCATCCTTGAGGAATGGCATAAGCTGAAGGACGACAACAATGGAGCTAGTTATGTCGACTAAAGAAGAAAAGATTTGCTTTGGAAGACGCTCTTGACACATGTCAACCTACCGCTAGGTCTCACAGATGACAAGAAGGAGAAAGTCAAGCAGTGGACTTTTAAGAAGATGGCCACACAACTCCAGAGCTGGAAGAAAACATTATGGAAAAATTATCTGAAGGCGGAGAAACAAGCTCCAGATTTCACTGGGACACTAGTGAAGATAAAACATGACTGGCTCGCATTTGTGGCATTTAAGGAATCTTCTGCCGCTGTGGCCCGATCGGCCGTAAATAAGGCAAATGCTACGAAGAAGAAATATCACCATACTTTGGGGACAGGTGGCTACAAGACTGCCGTGCCTAAGTGGGAAGCTTTTGAAGCAGGACTGCTTGCTAAAGGGATCATTCCACAGATAGTGGACTGGCCCGAGAGGTCCAAGTTGTGGTTGTTCGCGCATGGGGCAGGGTTGGACCCACAGACAGGGCAGATTATTGCAACGGGAAAATGGAAGGAAAAAATTGAAAAAATCTCCAAAGAGCTTGAGGACGCAATAGAAAAATTCGAAAGGGAGAGTACCAGCCCGATAGAGAGAACGACGAGCTGACACTCGCCCTCGGGAATCCTGAACATGTTGGACGACTTCGAGGCTATGGAGCCAGTGTTTCGTGGAAGAAAGGGTTTCCGGAGTACGCTGACAGTTATAGAAGCCGTCAAAGAAAGAAGAAGATGGAGTTAGACCAGTTATCGGAATTGGAACGCAAGGTGCAGCAGCAGCAGGAGCAACTGGACTCAATTAGTCAGCAAAGGGCATCTCAGCAGCAGCTAGAAGGTCCTGAAGTCGATGCCATCCCATCTGATCAGCGGAAAAGCAACGTGGGTTCCACGCAGATAGAAGATTTCCCATTCGAACCGCCGGCGGCTCACTACCCCATGGATGATGTCACGGAGAAGCCAAGTTGTGAGCTACATATGTCAATGAAGAACATATCCTTCAAGGTGGTGGTCGGCTATGCTTTACCAAATCAACCTGGAGCAAGCTACCATCATGGTCAGATTCCAGCTGGCTATGCTCGTGTCGGGGTGGATGAAATTATGCCGGGATTTCACACAATGGAGCTTGACATTCCTGGAGGTGACGACGAGAAGACATTGGGAGAAGTCAAGCGTGGTTTCGTTCTATGGAACAAGAAATACATCGTGTTTCCTGGCTCGGCGCCAAGGCCACCGACTCCTCCTTGTAGAAATCCACCTCAAAGTCCATCCCTCCCCGATCGGGAGCCTGCCAGCACAGGTCCATCGCCCGCGCCGTCCCGTCAGCCGACTGCGCCCACTACTAAGTCGATAAAGCGGAAACTGAACTACCCGTCGACTAGTACTACACAGAAGAAAAGTGGAAATAAGAAAACCAAGGACGACAAGTCTCCTCCCAAGTCTCCTCCCAAGTTACCGTGGGACATGACTAACGAGGAACTTGATGCGGTGGTGGCTGCCGACGTGAAAAGACAATTGGCACCAAAACGGCCCGAGCCAAAGAAGATACTACCTATGGAAACAATTTTGAAAGTTGTGACAAATCTATCGACGGGACCGCCACAGCCACCTGATTTGCCAGATGATTATGTCCGCTGTATTCAGAAGACATATAGTCAACAAAGGCAGGAGGAGGAGGCGGCATATAAGCTAAAGAGGGAGCAGGAGCAGACGGCAAAAAGCAGGAAACAAGTGGCCCAGCTCGGAGAACAGGCAAATCAGTCGATCCCCCCGCTCAAGGTGATGTCCGATAAGGACGTACACCACGACACTGGTCGCATAGGCGACACTGCTGGTGGCCCCATAGATTATCAGTATGCATGGAGATATGTCAACGGGCAGTCCCTGGTCAGACCTGAGGCGGTCAAATTTCTACCAACACAATTGTGCCAATTGCATCAGTGGTACATGAAAGCCTCAAAGGACGGGCAAGACCACCTCTGGGTGGCATATTGGAAAGAGCATTACTTCAAGGCGGACGCGATGTATGTTGAGTTTTCTGAAATTTTTCAGCTATTCAATCAAGACGCCCTCGACAAAGCCCTCGTCAGTTGCTATTGTTTGTAGGTGATTTATTTCTGTAATTTAAGTCTCTAGCTCAGCTCATTCATTACCTGTAATTATCTCACTATATTCTTTTGTACGCTATGATGCAGAATGAAGATTGTCGAATGCAGAAAAGCCTGCATCTATGACACTGGGTTCGCTGACCCATATTTCAATCATGAAGTTACCGTAAATAACCATCCCGACGACGTAGAGAATAACTTGCTCCAGTTTTTAGTGAAACAAAATCACTGCGCAGAAATACTTTTTCCTTACAACTTCGAGTGAGTGTTACTGTCTTATATACATTCTATTTTGCTTACTCGATGTTTAGTGTAATCGATGAGTTATGTATGCATGTGTATATAAACGTGTGCAACTTCCACTGGATTTTGCTAATCATTAGAGTTGACGAAGCAGTCATTGAAGTCATGGACTCATTAAGGAAAGATATGGACAAGTACCTCAACTTCCAAGAATTGCTCCAGAGGTAATTTCAATCATTATCGCTCTATATCGACCTATTTTGTTCATTTTCTGATATCAAGTAATTAATAACTCCTTTAATCATTTTCTTTTGTCGGGCAGGGTTTGGAAATGGTTCATCGAGAAGGTTCCAGGGGATTGGAAACCGGATCTGCATTTTTATACCACCAAGGTAAGTAGTACTATATATGTAGGTCCGCACAACTCTATAATTCTAGTTTCAATACCATTATCATGCTTGATTATTATTTGATTGAATTATATTCTTTGTAAAGTTTTGTCTGAGGCAGGAATAGGAGACTAATTTATGTGCATACTACGTTTGCGAGTTCATGCGCTATTGTATCAGTGAACGGAAAAGAGATCAAAGAACAGTTGAAGTACGTAAACACTATTCGCAATTTATTTTATTACCATCAATTGTGTTGAGTTCCATTCATAATTTATTTTATGATGATTTCATATATATATATATATATACACAAAACTCACATATTCATATTGATCTGGATGGAAAGAATGCGGGACAAGCTCATACCAACGAACCGCCTAAAAGCATTTCAAGAGGAATTGGCGGGATTTTTGAACTCGGAGGTCATAAAGGAAACGGAGAATTTCATTACCACTAATGCCTCCATGTAATTGACGTGATCTCGACGTGAGAATTTCATTAAAGCAACTTGTATGTGTATGTCTATATGCATCAACGTGATCTCAATGTAGTATGAACTTTATGTATATGACTTTTTTTGGCGCATCAACGTATGTGTTATATATATATGCATCAACTTGATCTTCATGTAGTACTTTATATATATACCAAAATGCGTTTTTGGCACATCGACGTGATCCACGTACGATGGAAAACATCCGAACCCCTAAACCCCACCTAAATCCTAAACCCTGAAAATTAATCGAAAAAAAGAAAATGCACACATACCTTTAGTCCCGGTTCGTGTTACGAACCGGGACTAAAGGTTTCCAGCCCGCGGGTTCCGCCGTGGCCACGTGGCAGGGCCTCTAGTCCCGGTTCGTGGCCAGCCAGGACTAGGGGGGCCTTTAGTCCCGATTTGCTAGTGCCGGTTGGCAAACCGGGACTAGAGGCCCTCCCCAACCGGGACAAGAGGCCCTTTTTCCACTAGTGTGTACATACCCAACTTTGTATTGAACTGATGCACCTGACAGTTTACCCAAAGTTCAAAGCAACGAAAAAATGCTTGTAATATATTTCAATGTCCCCTCAGGTTAACAGTAAAGGCCGCAACTATTTCTTTAAATAGTGTATTGGCTGGGTCTTACATTTAAAAAACTCTTAGAGTTGATATAATATTGAATTGATGCATCAACGAATTTAACCAAAAGACTGAACTGATAGAGAAGGATTGGTAATATATTCGACACTTTGTATAGACATTAAAATTCCATCTATCATAATACATCCAGGTTTCCCCACTATAAGAAAACTACAATTGTATATTTCCCAAAGAGCAGCATCTTAACTCCCGAGCTGACCTGCTCCTACATGTTTTCGAAAAAAATTCTCAAACACTTCAAAAAATCTGAAACATCTTATAGTGTTCTACATATGTCCAATGTTTCGTGGTGAAATGATATTTGTGGTGCTCTATGCAGAAAAAACAGCAAATTGTGCTTATTTGTGGAAACTTAATATATCCAAAAATGAGCACAAATTTTGTTTTCTCGCATAGTGCACCACAAATGTTATTTCCTCACGAAACTTTGCACATTTGTGGAATGCTAGCATACGTTTGTTTCCCCTTTTTCAGATTTTTTTGAAGTATTTTTTTTTTTTTTGAATTTTGAAAACAGGTAGGAGTAGGTGAGCTCGGGGGTGAAAGGGATTTTCGTATTTCCCACATGAAAAACTATAAGTACATAATATGTACGACACACATGGGCTCCGAATATTTCCTTGCAACAAAAGGCAACCCAAAAAAGTATTGAAAGGAACATAAAAATGGCATTCTAAAGCAAAGGGACATCACCATGAAAGTGGAGCGTCGCGATCCTACCGTCCATACCAGGGGATCAACTCATCTGTACCTCCCTCGATGTTTACAGCCTACAGGAAATCACCCGGTATCACAACCACCTGTGAAACTATATGCCTGGATAACACACGTGCACACACTTTCTCTTTTACTATTTCGTAAGACATCTCCTTGTTACTCTCACACGCCAGGTAAACGGCATATCTTGCGAGGATGGCGTTTTGGCTCCCGGGAGCACATGCTCCCAGTATGTTTAAAAAAATTGAACAAATTGAAAAATGTTCAAAAAAATCCGAAAAAATCATGCATGTACCTGACGATGTCACGCACAACCGTGTGAAATTTCGTACTGAAACGACATCGTATGCGCCCTATGCAAAAGTGACAAAATTCTGACAGAAAATTCAAAATTTTGGATCTCATATTCTGACCGAATTTTGTCATTTTTTGCACAGGATGTATACGATGTCGTTTCGGTGCGAAATTTGACACGGTCGTGCGTGACATCGTCAGGTACGTGCATGATTTTTTTCGGATTTGTTTGAACATTTTTCAATTTGTTCAATTTTTTTGAACATACCGGGAGCATGTGCTCCCGGGAGCCAAACTCAATTTCCGATATCTTGCTAGTCTTACACTCGCATGTAGGAATGTAGGATGACACTTTCTTTGAAACCACATGTGTTATAGGGTATACTACAAAATATAATAAATGTTTATATTTGTTTTGTGTTCTGATGTGATGGAAACAGTTACCAACTAGTGCACTCAAGGTCAGGATTCAGTTAATCCCAACAGATCATGATCGTAGAAAAAGTTTTAAAAAATACCAAAGGAACCTAGGAAAAATCCATTTTTTAACCAGTCCAATATCATGAGCCATAACTAATAGACCTACGAGTATAACACCAAAAACTCCCTCCCGGGTCCCTCGCGCGGGGGCTCCGGAGGGCACCCTAACCCTAGCTCAACCGTCGCCAAATTCGAGCGCCCCAGCCGCTGCTGCCGCCGGCGAGGGCGGCGGTGGCGGCGCCCTGCCGCCAAAGGTGGAGGGAGGAGAGCGCGCACCACCACCACCACCCCTTCGCGCGGAGAGGCGAGGATCCGGTGGGCGCGCGGCGGCGCGGCCGTCTGCGGGCGGGGCAGGGCAGGGCGCCATGGCGAAGAGGTGGCGGCGGAGCACGGGGCTGAGCAGGAGGTGGAGCGCCGGGCGGAGCAGCTGGCGGCGGCCGCGGGCCCAACCGGGCCTGATCTGGGCCGAAGGGCCGCAGCCGCTGCGTCTCCGGCGTGGCAACGGCGCGGGCGGCACTGTTTGTGCTGGCCGGTCGCCGACGTGGGCCGTCGTTGCTGTGGGTTGGAGGAGGCCAATGCGTTGGAGGAGGTTGTTGTGCTGCGTTGTGTGGTCCTGGCCGTGTGGGAGTGAGATGGCGCTGTCGTTGCTGGCAGCGTTTCATCCTCCTGAAGGTGGTTCGGCAAGCAACGCGCTGCTGCGGGCGTTTCGATGCCCTTGTGCGGGAGAGTTGGTGGAGGCTGGAGGGAGAGGAATGGCGCCGCTGCGGTTGTTGCATCCTCGAGGAGACGAATGGCGCTGTGTTCGGTTGCATCCTTCCATTTGGTAGAAGAATGGCGCCGCAGCGGGGGTTGCATCCTCCATCCAGGGGGTGACGCGGTTGCGAGGATGGAAGCACGTCGAGCTTGCTGGGAGGTGCGGTTGGCCGTGGAGGCAGGGTAGTGGTTTGTGGTGTAGTCTGTTTGCATCCTTTGTTCGGGCTATGCAAGTGAGACTACCGGCGAAAGCCGCACTCCGGTTACGGCCGGAGTCGTCGATGGCGGCGCCTACGTCCTCGTTGGAGGCGTCGATGTAGTTGTTCCCACCTTGCATTTCCCGACATGCTCCGGGGGAAACCCCTGATCTAGTCTTCTAAATCGGACGATGGTGGCGCTTTTCAGCGTCGTGTTCCCTCTTGGGAGCATCGTCTTGGAGTTGGATCCGGACAGAGGGACCTGTGCCTCGCTAGGTTGTGTGTGTTGTATGTCGAAAGGCATTGTCTGTATGGTTTTTGGGTACGGTTTCCTTCATAAACTGGACTAATTTTTGGGTACGAGTATGGTTTCTTAATTTGTGTCTATATATGAACTTTTTGGAATTTAGCAAAAAGAAAAATAAGTTGTGCAAAATTATAAAAAATGCATGCATATAAAGGATTTAATTTGTATCTATAAATATGGCCACTTACGAGCTTTTCAAGTCCCAAATCATCATCTTTTTGAATAACCGGCAAACTGTCATCTTGTGCATGCATACTTCATCATTTTTTCTAGGAAATTTTGATAATGTTTTCTGGCGCAATTTTGGTCACCAGCCCTTGCCGTACGTTTCTTTTCCCATTTTTGTATTCACTCTTAACATGCATCCATGACATTTTTTCCACCATAACTTTGCATAACAATATGTATTATTTTTGCTACGTTCTGAAAATGGTACCGAGTGCTCATATTAGGATTTTTTTCCTTGCAAACTTCAGGTTAATTGATGTGCATTAGACTATCATAGTACTAATTTTACAAATTAAATCTCCACGACTCTAGACTTAATATCTTCTAGGGTTTAAAATTTCGGTGACGTCACTAATATTAGATACACATGAAATATCAAAAGTTTCAGAAAACACCCCTCAGATGTTGATCTATCAAAATCTACTAAGCTTTAACAAAGTTTCGACCTAATATAATTTTTGTTTGAAGCAGCTTTGTAATTTTGAGCCACTGTCAAAATCACCAAAAATTCAGAAACTTCGTCAAAACTTCGCTGACATTTTGACTCCATTCGGACTACTCGGTGCACCTAAAAAGGATCTATCGTGAAAACTTGGAGAGCTCAGCAAAGACCTAGAGGGATCCCAGAGTCTTGCAGGCCATCATTTTCTCGTACTCCGGTGAGTGACATCACACCGCATGCACGGCGGCGAGGCGACGGCTGGAAACGGAAAGCAGCAGCATGCATGTGCCCTGCGATCTACGGACGGAGGAACCAAATCCTCCTCGGGAACCGCGCCCGCGCGCGACACCCCACTACCTTTATCCGATCTCCCCGAGATCTCACCGCGGACACACGCTCGCCTCGCACGCAGGGAATACCACACCAGCTAGTACCCTCTCTCTCGGAGAAGTACCACACAATGCAAGTTGCTGTTTTTATGCCCGGATCACAGGTGCAAGATCATGATCGAATCTATGGCCCTTTTCTGGCCTCCGCGGCCAACTTGCAAAAGGATAGCTCGATGTGTTGTTGTTGCAGTAGACGGTACTAGTACCTTGCGTAGCTACTCTTTTCCTATACGTTTTCCTTTTGAGAGGATAATGGATCGACGCTTTTTGAAATAGAAAATAACCATGCTAGGCGATAATATTCGAACCGGTCCTCCCTCTATTCATGAAAAGAATGGGTAATTTATTAAGCTAAAATTATATAAAGTTTTATTAAGTTTATAAGAAACAATCGACATCTAAAATATGAAGTCGGTACCATTAGACACATTATAAAATATATATTCATATTGTAACTATATAGTGTTATAATTATCGGTTCTGTTAGTTCTGGGTCGATCGAGAATTAACGTAGAGCTCGGTCGACTCTGGAACCTTTGGATTTGCATCGGAGAGTTGCATATGGGGTTGCAATTGCAACCGGAATTTCTTAGCTGCACATGAATTGCCCATTAGTTGCAAATAAAATTGTGTGATGTCGTCTTATCGAGAATTAAGTTAATTCTCGGTCAAGAGAGAATTACTGACGTCCATAAAGTATTGATAGTTTGAACAAAAAAAAATCTTTCAGAAACAGAGGAAATGCAATTTTATTTTAGAAAACCGACGTATTGGAGAATTGACACGGGCACGCAGGGGGTATATGTGTGTGTTTGAATTGTGACCAAACTACACCTTACGAATTTATTAGCTATGAGCAAAAGTTGGTGTTATGGTTGACAATTTTTCGGCATGTCAATGCTTCACCACCAACTCTAGTTCATTTTCTATCTAATATTGGCCAATTTATGTGCAAGCAAAACAGCAACCAAAAATTCTAGGTAGGGTAACCATAGGCATAGCACCCTATATATTGGGCTACAGCTAGCTAGCATGTCTATGTTCTGCTGGTGGTGTAGCCTGGGCGCCTGGACCGGCATGCATGCAATTGGCCGCCTGCCTGCACGTGTCGACTGTTGAGGCATCAAGCAGCAGATCGACGGACGCGGACGTCGTCTCTCCACGATCGATATGCTTTTGCCGGGTGCGAGTGCGAGTGAGATCGCCGGATGTTGACGTGGTGGATATGGCTAGATCGCCGGTCGAATGCCCTGTCGGGAATTTCTGGGGCTCCGATCCGCTCGCTCGTTTGTCCTCACCCGGGCGGCGCCGAGTCGTCGTACGTGGTGCTTCGCTCTGCAAGACGGAGACGCCAGCGATTCTGACTGACGGTGGGGGAGCGCCGGCCGGCCGGTCGTCCGGCCGTGGATTTTCCACTGGAAAAATCGCGATCTTGTGGTCGCCGGCACAGGGCACGCCGCCTACTCACGTTGCGGATAGGGAGCTAGCTGAGATGTTTTTTTTTTTGGGTTCTGTTTTGCGGAAGCGAACGGCCAAAATGTGCACAAGCCCGCGCTGCCCGCTGGAGCGGAAGCAAACGGCCCTGGCCTTCTTATTTCGAAAGGAATCACGTCCTTCTCGACCACGTCGCTTGGGCCTTGTTTTACCCTGGGCCGAGCTTCTTTTATTCCCGCCCACATGGATTTTTGCCGCAATTCCTAAATGCCGCCCGTTAGCGGCGCTAAACCGTAGCGCCGCCTGAAGAGCTCCTTCGCGAAGCGTTTTCTGGGCCGGCCTTTTTTCCCTCTGCTTCTTCTTTCTGCTTCGCTTCGTCGGCTCACGCTTCTTACCTTGCTTCGCTTCGCCTGAAGAGCTGCCGGCTCCCCGAGCTCCCCGAGCTGCCGTTAGGGGCGCTTGAACGACTTCGTCCGCGACGCGTTTCTGGGCCGGCCTACTTTATTCCCGACGAAGCGTCCTTTTCCTCCCCGACCTTCCCATGGCGCCGCCCTTCGCCGCCGCGGTCGTCTCCTCCTCCTCACCTCTCATGACTCGAGGACTACATCGCCGACGAAGGCGCTGGCGCCGGCTGGAACAGCGACCGCTCCCCGACCCCCGTCCATGGCGACGCCAGGCCCTGGAAGCGCCTACTCAAGAAGGGCGGGAAAGGGGACGGATGTATGCCCGCCGACGAGCTGGAGGACTAGCGCAGCTCTCCGACACCCTCACCGCCGCCCAGAAGGTTCGCGATTCTGATTCCCGACGATTCCTTCTTCCCCATCCCACAATTCGTCAACCTCCTGTGAGTAGCCCTCTTCCCAGATCGAGCCCCGTCCCCGATCTGCGACCTGCTGCTCCCGATTCAGATCGCCATCGCCTCCCCTGCGCCGTGCGTGTTGCCGCTGCTGCAGGTTGTCTTCCCCGACCACGACCCTGATCTGCCACCGGCCGTCCTCAACTTCGATCCTTGCAGGTGAGATAGTCTAGTTGGATATTGGTCTGTACTACCTGCTCATGTCCTAGATTTTTCAGCTAGCTAAAAACAAAGAGAAACATGAATCCCTGCTCAGTGTACATCTGAAGCCTGAAGTTAGCTAGTGGTTGATTTTATTATGGCTTGAGACAATACTTGGAAAATGCAACCGAAGCTAGCTAGCTAACCAGTGCAACTCTTCATGATTATGTCTTTCCTTTTGATGCTTTATATTTGTTTCTAGCTGTTGCAAGTTTATTTGATTCAGATAGATAGGGAAGTGTTAATAAAGATGGTGTATGAATTCACCCTGCTATTGCTGAGACTAGTCTTGTGGAATATCACACGCATGTCTATATGATTCCAGCTTTGATATTATTTTCTGTGCAATGTCTAGTGTAGGTATGTGCAGTGCCTTGTGTATTTATCCATTGTGAATCCGGTTTCACTCCCTATCTGATTAAATTATCTAGATGTAGATGCACTAACACGTACCTAAATGTTTAGGAAACGTTAAGTGAGTAGCTAGGACTGCTTTTGTTGTAACCCCTATAGGTCTAATCGAGCTTCTCACGATGATGCAATTGCAATGAGCTGCTGATTGCATTTGCTAGCTTTTTTGTTTGCATCTGTCATATATCTGAACTAGTAACTGCTACTTCTTTACTTTCTTATGCACCATCGTGACCAGAGGATTGATGTTGGGAACACTCCTCAGGTCTGCACACCACTTAGTTTAACTGGCACTTGCACTATATCATATAGATATGATCATAGATATGATTCAGTGTGCTAATTAAAGAACCAGTGACTGTACTTTGTTGTTTGCTGATGCTCTCAATCTAGTATGCATGTTATTAATTATCCAGTGAATTCTAGTGGCTTGTTTACATATTAAACATGATTTCTTTGTTTGTTGTTCTCAAGTTGTTGATGATCATCTGCTTATAAGGTCGCATAAGCACCTCTGTTTGTACATGTGGTGTTCTAAAATCCTTGCTCAAGTTTAATCTAGATTATTTCCTTGTGAACATGCTCAAGTTTTATTGCAAACTCAAGTGTGTTGCTACTGTTGTCAGATCATGTTGGCCTACCGAGGACGTCGACACGGGGCTGTGGCGACGACGGCGACATCAGGGCTGCGGCAACTACACGGGCTGCTGTGGTGACATCGACACGGGGCAGCAGCAGCGACGACGGCATTGACACAAGGCTCTGCAGCGACGCCATCAACACGCGGCTGCGGCGACGGCGACATCGCCATGGCGGAATCATTTGGACTATTGAATGTAATGGTGTATTTGGACTATTGAAGAATGACACGTATTATTGATTGATAATATAATGGAGTATTTAAATTGCTGGATAATGACGTGTCTGAATATATTAGATAAATAGAATGATTAATATATTATAAAAAATTGTTCCTTTTTGAAAATGGTTCCGAATGAAAAAAATGGTTTCGATTTTGAAAAATGGTTCCTTTTTGAAAATGGTCCTGAACCGAAAAAATGGTTCCGATTTTTAAAAATGGATCCTTTTTTAAAATGTTCCGAACCGAAAAAATGTTGAAAATGGTTCTGAACCGAAAAAATGGTTCCGAATGAAAAAAATGGTTCCGAATTTTCAAAAATGGTTCCTTTTTAAAATGGTTCCGAACCGAAAAAATGGTCCCGATTTTTGAAAATGGTTACAAACCAAAAAAAATGGTTCCGATTTTTTGAAAATGGTTCCTTTTTTAAAATGGTTCTGAACCGAAAAAATGGTTCCTTTTTTAAAATGATTCCGAACTGAAAAATGGTTCCATTTTGAAAATGGTTCCAAATTTGAATATTGTTCCCTTTTGAAAATGGTTCCATTTTGAAAATGGTTCCAAATTTAAAAATGGTTCCATTTTAAAAATGTTTCCAAATTAAAAAATGCTTCCAAATTTAAAAATGGTTCCATATTAGAAAATTGTTCATTTTTTAAAAAATGGTTCCAAATTTTAAATTGTTCCAAATTTGAAAATTGTTCCATTTTTAAAATGGTTCCTTTTTGAAAATGGCTCCAAACTTAAAAATGGTTCCAAATTAAAATGGTTCCAAATTTTAAAATTGTTCATTTTTTTAAAAAGTTCCAAATTAAAAAATGGTTCCATTTTGAAAATGGTTCCAAATTTTAAAACTTGTTCATTTTTAAAATGGTTCCATTTTGAAAATGGTTCCGAATTTAAAAATGGTTCCAATTTTGAAAATGGTTCCAATTTTGAAAATGGTTCCAAAATTAAAAATGGTTCCATTTTTTAAATGATACAATTTAAAAAATGGTTCTGAATTTAAAATGGTTCCAAATTTGAAAATGGTTCCATTTTGAAAATTGTTTGGAATTTAAAAATGGTTCCAAATTAAAAAATGGTTCCGAATTTAAAATGGTTCCAAATTAAAAATGGTTCCAAATTTGAATATTGTTCACTTTTGAAAATGGTTCCAAATTTAAAAATGCTTCCAAATTTAAAAACGGTTCCATATTAGAAAATTGTTCTTTTTTGAAAATGGTTCCATTTTGAAAATGGTTCCAAATTTAAAATGGTTCCATTTGAAAATGGTTCCAAATTTAAAATGGTTCCATTTTTAAAATGGTTCCTTTTTGAAAATGGTTCCATTTTTAAAATGGTTCCAAATTTAAAAATGGTTCCATTTTGAAAATGTTCCAAACCGAAAAAATGGTTACAATTTTTCAAAAATGGTTCCTTTTTTAAAATGGTTCCGAACCAAAAAAAATGGTTCCTTTTGAAAATGGTCCCCAGGTTCTCGTAGCTCGATTTTTGAAAATTGTTCCAAATTTTTAAATGGCTCCATTTTTTAAAATGGTTTGGAATTTAAAAATGGTTCCAAATTAAAAATGGTTCCGAATTTAAAATGGTTCCAAATTAAAAATGGTTCCAAATTTGAATATTGTTCATTTTTGAAAATGGTTCCAAATTTAAAAATGCTTCCAAATTTAAAAACGGTTCCATATTAGAAAATTGTTCATTTTTGAAAATGGTTCCAAATTTAAAATGGTTCCATTTTGAAAATGGTTCCAAATTTAAAATGGTTCCAAATTTGAAAATTGTTCCATTTTTTAAATGGTTCCTTTTTGAAAATGGTTCCAAACTTAAAAATGGTTCCAAATTTAAAAATGGTTCCATTTTGAAAATGGTTCCAAACCGAAAAAATGGTTCCGATTTTTCAAAATGGTTCCTTTTTGAAAATTGTTCCGAACCGAAAAAATGGTTCCTTTTGAAAATGGTCCCCAGGTTCTCGTAGCTCGATTTTTGAAAATTATTCATTTTTGAAAATGGTTCAAAATTTTAAAATGGTTCCATTTTGAAAATGGTTCCAAACTTTTGGTTCATTTTTAAAAATGGAAAACGGGAATTGAAACGAAAATGGTCCTCAACACGAAGAGGCTAAATGCATACATACGTATAAGATATATTCATAACTTTGTTGAAACGAAAAAGTTATAACACGAAAGTTGTGGAAAACGGCGAGTTTCATATACACGTGAAAGAAATTTTGAAACCGTCGACTGAGTGTGACAAATTTAACAAAATTCTTCTAAAAATATTGAAAACTTCGGTCCAAAATTAAGAAGGTACATTCCACGAAACTCGAAACCGATCACGGGAATGGAACCTAATCGTGAACGCACACATATTTCGTGTGTAAATTATTTTGAAATCATTTTCAAAATTGTCAACCATTTTCAAAATTCATTTATGATGGTGCATATGTACGAAGCAGACAGGAAACTGTGAACGAACGAACGTGCATGTGCAGCGAGAAGCAGCATGAAAAGAAGCAGCGTGAAACGAAGCAGACAAGAAGCAGCGAAGCAGACAGGAAGCAAACAGTGAAACGAAGCAGTAAAGGAAGCGTGTATACAGAACGAACGACGCGCCAATGGGTCAGCCCAGGACGGAAGCGTGTAGGCGCCGCGTGTGGTATGGGGCGCTAACGCGCGCTGTATATCACCTCCCGATTTTTGCTGTCCAAACAAAAAAGAGTAGACAGCTGATAGCACGTATACACACACACAAAAGTATCCACAAACGACCATTTGCTCAAAAATAAAAATCATTTGTTCATCTGAAACTTAATTGTGACATGCTAACTGCTAAATGCAGTTTGGATAAAAAAGGAGAAATGAAAAAAAAAACTTGTTAGCTTAAATTACGGCCAATTTCTCGTGGTAAAAGTGCATTTATGCTAGCTGATGAGTTGTGTCCTATTTTTTTTTTTTTTGAATTTTCCATACTTGTATTCATACTAGAGGAACAGTACAAGGTCGGAAACAAGCAAGGAAAAAAGAAGGATACGAAGAAACGGCACCGCAGCGCCACGCCGTCTTCAACCACGAGCAGCTCCAGCACGCGCCGAAATGAAAAAAAAACTTGTTAGCTTAAATTACGGCCAATTTCTCGTGGTAAAAGTGCATTCATGCTAGCTGATGAGTTGTGTCCTATTATTCATGCCAAAATATTTAATGCCCTAATGAGTTTACTAAGAGTTTTAGCTTTTGGTCTCTAAGCGATAGTTGAGAAAAGCTCAATTGTGAGCCCACATAATGAGCGAATAAACAACAATATTAAGGATTTTTTTCCTAGATCTTCCAGTGAAAATGTTCTACATGGGTCATATGAAAAGATCTTTGATCGGGGCCATGATCAACATGCGCCCTATGGCCCCTCTGCTCCCTCTCCATCTCATTCTCTCTCGTTCTCCTGATCTTCGTCCCCCCACCCTTTTTTTGGTGTCACCACGGTGATAACCACAAAGCGCTTCAAATATCGCATGAGTTGGGCCCGACGTGGCTGGCCTCGCTGACACGGAGCCTGGACCGAGACATCGGCAGGTCCGACGCGGTTGGTTGGAATCCAACGAGGAATAAACTTAGGTGTGGGGGATTGCAGGGTCGCCGACATCGGACTTAGGGTTTAGGGTGCAGGTCACCGGCATCAGTAGCGGGGAAATGGAGGAGGTGGTAGTTGGGTCCGATGCGGTATGGTTGGGCTTATCTTCTTCCCCCTCCTCTTCGACGGTGTGGTGGACGTGCTCTCCTCTCCCCTCCTCTCTGGCAGGCAGCGGCGTGGAGTCTCTTTCCCACTACAACGATAGCAAATGGCAGTCGGCCTGTCCGAATTTTCGCCGTGCCCACAGGTCCCCACCAGAAGTGAGATGTCTCAAGTTACTCGCTCGGACATTCGATCCACGGACATGCACATGCACGGTACTGTAGTCGTTCCAAAAGGTGACACGCATGCATGGCACTGTACCTCGTCGAATTGCCCCACGCAAACAAGAAGGGGGGCAAACCCAAAGACTATGGATGCCAAGCCTGCGCTGTCAAACCAATGCAGCAACTGTTGAGCGTTCCAAAAGGTGACCCCCGCCGTCACCGGCCGTGCCATTGGGAGCAATCCAAGGCAAGGCAATCTCTCTACCATGGCGGCGCATTGAATAGCACGCCACGGCGACGCCGTGGCCGGCCGTGCACTCATATGTGCATGTGGAGTGTCTTGCTCGGGTGTGCTAGCGCTCCATACCAGATCGATGATGATGATCGATCTATCTAACCTGTCCCGGGTTAATTGTCACTTCATCAGCTAGCTTCTCCAAGCTTCGAAAGTGCATGCCGCGTTCACAGTCTGTCGGGAGATCGAACATGATGAACTGGAGCTAGCAATCACCATAGATTCGGTAAATTATGTCTAGATACATCTAAATTTAGAGTTAGTTGAGACATCCTTTTGTGAACCGAGGGAGTAGCATAAACGGGACCGAAACGTCGGTGAGTTATTAGGGGGTTACGTACACGTACCAGGGCAGCATGTAGCTCGGTTAGTGGGAATGAGTGTAGTAGCTAAAAACATTGGCTTTTAGCAGCCCATAGGCAGGGCAAACTGGCAGTAGCCTCGACATAAGGAGGACATCAATATCAAGGGTACTACTCCCTCCATCCGAAGAAGGATGTCGCTAAAATGGATGTATCTAGACATATTTAGTGCTAGATAAATCCATTTTAGTGATAATTTTTTTCCAAACGGAGTGAGTAATTAATAACCACAATGCTATTATCCATTACGTGGAAGAGATATCATGGGATGTGTGAAAAATAGAAGGGGTTCAGTCCGTACAAAGTCTACGTCACGGATCAATATTGTGCTTGTGCAACATGTACTTAGAAGCAAAAAAAAAAATCTATTCGGCGAAGCAATTCTTGTTAGGCTGACAGTCCTACTACGAGGAACTCCTACTAGTCATGCACTCATGCTAAGCTCCACATTAACTATATTTTTATGTCTAATTTGTGCATGAAATTTATTTTGGAAACTAGCATGAGCACTTGTTTACAGCACAGCAAATGCTGGAGAACACATTGGAGACGAGCATATCAAATAACCAGACTAATACTATACGTGCAAAATTAGTAGCATCAATTGTAAAAAAATTATCCATTCAAAAAGTTGCACTTTTTAGTTGTCTATGAAAACTTTTAGCGGTGCTATTCGATTGCCAAGTGCAAAACATACACAAATCGTTATCTTATTACCATATCAACACACAGTTGGCCGGGAAAAAAAGTCATGCCAACCGATTTAATTTATATCTAGAACTTTCTATAAATATGTTTGCCTAACCACATGTTAAATAGTATAATAAAAATATTTATACCATAAGTTTTACATATCTCTACCATAAATACCTATGTATTATATAGTTTATGCACTTGTCAAAATTAATTTATGAAGGAAACTATGTAAAAATAGAGTTTAAATCTAGCCAATACAAGCAAATTTTTCAAAGATATAAATTTAAACTACAAAAGAAACAATAGTACAACAAATATTCAGCAACTCTGTTATGTGGTTAACTATGTCAATTACGTGTAAAATTTTATTCTCGTTCAGACGATAGCATGCTAAAATAATGTTCTAAGGAATATAAAAGTTAGTATAAATTACATTTATTTTGATTCACTCTCATCCCCAAATTATGATTGGACCAGTCCGGTCGTAGAGTGTACAACAAGCAAAATGTGTCACCAATATAAAAGTGGCTTGTGGTAAGTGAGGAAGGAACTGCTAGGCAGCATAGGAACGGGAGGAAAGCCCAAGTCGTGAGTTTTATACCACTGAAAAGTCAAACCTTGTGATTTAAGTATTGACACTTCGCCTCAGGTGCCTAACAACAATCTATATTTAGCTAATGTTTACACACTTAACACGGTGATGCCAATAAAATTAGTTGTTGAATGTACAATGTGTACACAACATAATATGTGCTACAATAGCAGTGAGCTCTTTTCTTATAGATAGTTATTATATATGTTCACACTTATCTTTTCTTAAAATAATTTATTTGAATATAACCTCATATATTATTTTATATACCGTACGGATGCACATATGATGAGAAGATGGTCTCATATTGAAAGATCGAGGTATGACGACTAGAGGAGGGTGAATAGGAGTTTATAAAATCTGTAGTGTAATTGACACATTTAAGGTAATATTGCAATAAGCTGAGATAAAGTATAGTGCGGAAGCATAGAGCTTGAAGAAATAGATGACATTAAGCGCATGGATTGATGGCGCATCACGACACGTTGAAACAATAGAGAATGATAGGTTCATACGTGTTTCAAGCTCACTCGAGAGAGTATAGAACATGAAGAGATCATTCTTCAAACAGACAAGAGTTTCGTTGAAAACATGCTCGAAGATGGTTACTTGAGATTCAGAAAGGGACTCTCTAGATAGGGACTTGAGATGCCAGTAGGAATGATCATGGGATCATGAGGATAGGCAATTGTTTACACAATAACTTGATGCCAGCATACATGATCTTCAGAATCATCGGAGCGGGGATTTGAACAAGTAAAAGTTTGGCACTACAAAATGGTCGGCAAAAATATATATACAACATGAAAGGATATACATGATAAAACATGTTGATACAAACGAATATTGATACAGATCGCTTGGTCAACTCTAAGCTTACAGTGGTTGGTAACCTTATGAAATAAAAATTACAGTCTCATATTGACAAGGGAAATAGTTGTAGAAGAAAGTAAGAGATGGGGCGAAGACACTAGATTTGTTCCCCGGAGTTCGAGTTGTTGGCACAACCTCTACATATCCATATGGAGAGGCTATGCATGCAGGCACTCTGTATCATCAGCATCTCGTGTTGACCCGCAAGTATCACCCACTAGCGTACAAGCATCACCCACTCGCGAACCAAGCCATATTCTCCGTTAGCACAAGCATCACCCACTTGGCCATTTTATGGCGGATCATCAATAGATGATCCCCATACCTTGTCTCTGCAAATACAAACCATGTATGCTCGCTGGCCAGCACGACCGTCCACACCTTGAACGCTTGATGGTCTACAGCTAACCGTTAAGGAATGCCAACTCTCCAAGAGTAATAAGGGTAATCATCTCAGATGTATGGAATTGTTTGCACGATCATGAGAGAGCAAGGGGGGGGGGGGGGGGGTCTGGAGATGCAAGATCTGCAATGTTCTCCACGCCGATTTCCCAATTTGCCTTTTATAGATAATCGTGGTTTCTAACATTAGAGAAAAGTGGTTGCGAACGGGTAGTCACAACGGATAGTCATTGGCTGTGGTTGATGTTGGGTTGAAGGTGGTGCCACGGTGACTGAAAGCAGGATGGTGTGGATGACGGTAGGGGCAGCCGGCCTTAGTGACGAGTATGTGCACTCCAATGGAAACATGAAATCCGTGATCTGGCAATGTTGACACGCATTTGCCCCGCGCCCTTTTTTTAGGTGGTGGCTGGAAACTCCAGTTTGGGATAAAAATCATCATATTGTAAAATGGAAAATCATGTGTAACACCATGTTTGTAAGCACAAGGTTAAAAATGACGAGCTTCCTCCATGGAGGCTTTTTTTTATCTATTATCCAATTCTTTTCGCTCCTTGTTTCTTAGCTTTTGATTGGATTTTCTAGATACCATAAAGGAAACTAACCACACGTATACCCTAAATTTTTGGTGTACTAACATTTCAGTTTCGTAGGGTTCGTCAGAGCAAAAGGTCACACTCCCTTACGAAAGTAATTTTAAACTCGAAAGTTCCTCGAAAGTGCAAACCAACAATTTAGAGATTGTAGTCCTTTTATAAGTTGAGGTCTATGAAGTACGGTGTTATCAACATATTGTAAAATGGAAAATCATCCTCTGTAAGACAAGGAAAACTTCTCTAATCATTAGTTGATGTATTACTTAGTAACTAATGCACATGACATTGCACTGACAGTACGCGAAGCACCACATGAAATCTCTACACTTGTGCGTATGAATCCGTCGTGCCTCAGCCAGTCTTTGTTTTTACACTCGTAGTCGTAGATAACCAGCTTCACCGGCCCACGAACATTGCCCGCCGCCTAGAAGTAAATGCGGGCCCGCAGGCTGGACCTAATAACGAGTGGCAAAAAGCCCAAACATTATTGATCTCCACCTTGTCCAATCCAATTCCAATCCAGCGTCCCCGATGCCCAGCTATAAATAACACACAGACATACTGATCCACAGTGTGGAGTCGCAACATACTAGCTCACTCACAGTGTCGCTCACTAGCTACGGGGTACAATGATGGGGCTTGTGTGGCGATCGCTGGCCGTGGTGCTGGTGGTGGTGGGCGCGGCGGCGACGCTGGCCCGGGCGGCGCCGCAGGTGCCGTGCTACTTCGTGTTCGGGGACTCGCTGGTGGACAACGGCAACAACAACGGCATCGTCTCCATGGCTCGCGCCAACTACCCGCCCTACGGCATCGACTTCGCCGGCGGGCCCACCGGACGCTTCTCCAACGGCCTCACCACAGTCGACGTCATCTGTAAGCGAATCAATCCGTCCGTGCACATATGCATGCATGGCACAGCCTCTCTATGTGATCGATGCATGTTCTTAGCTTGCACATCTATTGATGCATGTTGTTTGTGCAGCCAAGCTTCTGGGCTTCGACGACTTCATCCCGCCGTTCGCCGGCGCGAGCAGCGACCAGCTCCTCACCGGCGTCAACTTCGCCTCCGCCGCCGCCGGCATCCGGGAAGAGACCGGGCAGCAGCTGGTACGCACACACCACCACCTTCCCATCTCCCGCGTCGATCATTCAGAGCGTACGTACGTACGTGACACTGCAAATGCAAATGCAGGGTGGACGGATCACTTTCAGCGGGCAGGTGCAAAACTACCAGAGCGCGGTGGAGCAGCTCGTGAACATCCTGGGTGACGAGGACTCCGCGGCGGCGCACCTGAGCCAGTGCATCTTCACCGTGGGCATGGGCAGCAACGACTACCTCAACAACTACTTCATGCCGGCCTTCTACGACACCGGCAGCCGGTACACGCCGACGCAGTACGCCGACGACCTCGCCGCCCGCTTCGTGCCGCTCCTCCAGTCCCTCTACAGCTACGGCGCCCGGAAGGTGGCGCTGATGGGCGTGGGGCAGGTCGGGTGCAGCCCCAACGAGCTGGCCACGCAGAGCGCCAACGGCGTCTCCTGCGTCGACCGGATCAACGTCGCCGTCAGGATGTTCAACCAGCGGCTGGTCCGCATCGTCGACCAGTTCAACGCCCTCCCCGGCGCCCACTTCACATACGTCAACATCGACGGCATCTTCTCCGACATCCTCAGGGCGCCGGGGTCGCACGGCCTGAGGGTCACCAACAGGGGCTGCTGCGGCGTTGGGAGGAACAACGGCCAGGTGACCTGCCTGCCCTTCCAGACGCCCTGCGCCAACCGCCACGAGTACCTCTTCTGGGACGCCTTCCACCCTACGGAGGCCGCCAACATCCTCGTCGGACAGCGGGCGTTCAGCTCCCGGCTGTCCTCCGACGTGTACCCCGTCGATCTCCGCACCCTCGCGAGTCTCTAGCCTACCCCAGCTCCTTGTGGCAGCGGTGCTCGTTGGCTCCGGTGTCGCCATTGCTGTGGACATTGTATACTTATGTCACAGAAATACATGCAGAGTTCTGATTCTTGGGTCTACAAGTACAACACATACAAATCACAGGCAGCAGCAATTAATTTAATTAAACAGTTGCCTTTGCCTGGGAAGCATGGCAGCACAGTTCACAGCATTCATTATTTTGCTGGGAGAATCGAGTCCGCAAAAACACATTACATGAGGATTGCATAACTGCGTATCCCCCCAGTACGCCACTGCCAAAATTAAAATAATAGATTTTCCATTTCAAAGCTGGAAATTCCATCAATTCCAGCACTGGACTGAGACAATGATCTTGCCAAAATGCAGGAGCCAGGAGCTTCGGTGCATCCTAACTGACATATGGTTTTGGTCCCCGGTTTCCTTAACGTTCTTCTTTACCCGGTCAGAGCCGAGATTAACCTACAAGCATATGTCAGCAATGGCAGTATGAAAGGGCTAGCTATATTTTGCAGAAACCTGTTGCAAGAAGTCGGCTCCCTCCTATAAAATCAGTTATCGTGTTCCAACTTCCAAGTAGGGCTGCTATGTAGTCTCCTTGAGGATTAGCCGGTCCGATGACGATGAAAAGACTTGAATGGTAAAAACCCTGCAACCTTCAGCATAGATCAGTCTTCTTTGATGAACTTGCTACTGTGCAAGAATCATTCTCCACTTCAGACTGTACGACCGAATGCACATGCCAGGAATCTTCTTGGCCCATGCTAGCACTAGCACATGGCTCAAGTATGTGCTTTGCCCCAGATTTCAGCTTAACAGGCCTTGTTCCCACACTATTGATAGACTCTGTCCATGCTGTACGTGGTAGGTGTATCATTGTTTACAGCCCGAGGATTCATTTCAGGTCCCCTGCTGGGAATAACAGGTGTATATCGAGGTTGTCCATATGGTCTAGATCCACATAATTCTAGCCCTTTTCCTTGAAGTGGTGAGGGATTTAGGTCCTTCCCAACTGCTATGCAAGGTTGCTTTGGTAATGCCAATAACACATTGTCATTTCCTGCTGGCCTTTTGAAACTTTTGCCCATTTGCTTCGAGCTCTCGAGATTTGATCCTATCGGAGCCTGTTTCATGCTCATCTTGTCTTTACAGATCGCACCACCTGGAGCGTTAACTTTGCCTGGTTGACTAGACAAGGTAGCTGGTGGGTGAAATGAAGTAGATCCATGGGGCTGTGCACCTTCACTACTGTAAACATGAGAAGAGACTATTGAAGGGGGCAATGGACGGAGGGAGGTAAACTTTGTTGGCCTTGTGAAGGCAGGGGTGCTCTGAACAGAGTAACCAGACATAACAGGTGATATTGGGGGCCTTTGTGACATGTTGTTGCTGTTTTGAGGGAAAAAGCGGGACTGAGACGGCCTTGGTGTTGTTTCCACAAAGGTTTTGAACTTGTTCCATGGATCGTAATATGCCATTGCTGCAACACTAGGAGTGTGTCTGCTGTCCACAGCACCAAGATGTAGGTGATTAGCAGTACTCTGAACTTCATTTGCCACAGCGGGTCCCTGATGCCCTAGCCCAACCTCATTGTACCTGCTGACTGGTTGCACAGACACCTTGTTTGGCACAGCCAGTTGAGGTTGCTGACTGTGATTGCTTTTACTGAAACCAGACCCTTGCCCAGCTGCTGGAACAGAAGCAGAAAATGATATGTATTCAGATGGTGGTCTCCCTCCATTTGATATCCCAAATCTGCTAGGAGGATCAACCAACCCTCCCTGAAACGATTGAGGAAAAGCTTGTGTGTGCATTCCAGGAACGTAATGATCTTCAGCTCTGATTTGTTTACTGGAACATGGGCCCCAGTTATCTGGACCTCCAAATTGTTTACTGTCGGTTCCAAGACTAACTGTTTTGCCCATTAGGCGCATCGTTGTTTCAACAGCAGTTGGATATTCTGCTCATAATTCTGTCTTGGGAAGCAGCTTTGCATCTCAAAGGACTTCTGCACATGATTATTGTGTCCCAGGCATTGAGCGCAAGAACATTGCTGTGAACTCTCTTGCTGGTTGCTGCATAAATAGTTGCTGCTGGGTATTGCATAGTTATGAACTTCCATCCTTTGAGAACTCGGACACTGTCTGAAACCCATACTATACGCAGTTGGCACTTTAGGAGTAAGATAAGGGTCTGGCCGAATACCAAAATTAGCAACTGTAAAAAATGGCGGAGCTTGACCTTGATGGTTGATTCTTAAATGGGAATAGTCCAAGCAAGTATTAGGTGTGACAAAAGTTGGAGATGTTGAAGGATGCAAGGAATCCTTCCCCAAGCATTGTCTTTGAAGCAGCTCATCTGGATTAAGGGTACCACCAGGTTGAACCCTGAGGAATTCCCCATGCGAATTAATCGGAAGACCCATATAACCGCCACTAAAGGACATGTTCCTGCATGCAGATACAGAGTCTCTAGTTTGTGCATCTGTTGATTTGTTTGATCCTGTTGAGGTGTTTATACTGCTCACCATGTCATTGCCAGATCTAAGAACACTAGGATGAACTTCCGTCAAGTGGCAATTAGCAATCAACCTTTCCTGACGAATTGTGCTTCTGTTCCTATCAGATGCTTGTTTGAGAGAAGCAACATAACAAGAACTTGAAGGTTGCGGCAACGGAATTCTCATGAGACTTCCTGGTCTTGTGTCGCGTGCTAAACCAGCAGGAGCAGACGATCCTTGTGGTATCATCCGTTCGGCTTGACGCCCAACACCAAGATACAGGCCTTCTTGCAAAGTGAAGTCCACGGCAACAAACTTTTGAGCAGGCCCTTGAGTAGATAAGGCAGCTGAGCTAATGGAGCTCATACAGTTGCCGTTGCCCCTCTTAGAAATCTCTATGCAATGATTCAGATCCATGGAATTGCGCAGTATAGTTTTCTCATTTGAATTGGTAAATGGAACAGTGTGAGAGGCACCAGTTGAACCTACCTTCTCAGATAAAGAGCTGCTATCCTCCTCAACAGTCTCTGATATAGCGTCTTCTGTGTTCCGTTGATCATCAACTACCTGAGAACTGTCTCTCTCAGACGGTTTCTGTGATGCCTGCACTAGATGTGATGGCTGTGTGTTATCTTTAGGATGGGAGGCAGCCAATTCACATATGTCATCCGCGGTAGAAAAAGTAACATGTTTTGATTTGAGTGAAGATTTTGATGGACAAGTAGCATCAGAGTCTTTCAGAGATGCGCAATCTCCTGTTCTTAAGTGTTTTTTAAGAATAGTTTGAACTTCACTACTGTTCTTGATAACCTTCTGATTAGACAAAACTGACTTCTGCTTCCCTTTATATTTTTCTTGTTCAATAAAACTGAGACCTCTTGATTTTTCCTTTTCTTACTAGAAGATTTTTTGAGCTTCCTCTTTTGTATGGCATCTTGAAATAACTGAGAGATGCTAAGCGAGACGCCTTTCACATTTCCACTTTTCTCCTGAAAAGGAAAAGATCATAGATCACCCTGCTTGTAAATGTAGTGTAAGGCTTTTAGAACAGCAGTATACCACATAACAAGTCCAAATGTGGCATAATCGAAGTATGAATACAGACATACATTCGATGTTAGTTTTTTTTTTTATGTTAATAGATTTTTTTAGATAAAGGGATTTTATTACTTAAGAGTTTTAAGCATTAATAGATATACTACTATGCTTCTTATTCTGTTTGAAGAATCTGGATCCACCTAGTTTCATACAGTACATCGCTATGCTATTTCAGGAGATGATACATGCTACAATCACATGAATACGATTCAGTTAACATTTGAAAAAATGAGGGTAAGCATGTCTATCACCGATCCAGAAAAAAAAGACATGAAATAACCTAACAAAGAAAGGTGTATGCTGTTTGCTTCCTAATCATGTTTCACATTGCAACGTTACGCAGCACAGTTGGGTAGTTGGTTGCACCTAGTATATAATGTACATGATCCAGGTATGAATCTCCAGCTTGGCTCGTTAGTGGTGTATCACGAAGTAAAGGAGCAAGCACAGATGACCGTACGAGCACGTACGGACCTACATAACGATTATTATAAGATCACATTCAACACAAATCGACATCTAACTCTCGATTGTAAATTCTCAATACAAGCTTCCTTTTTAAGAGGAAACACCCGAAGGCATTTCAGATAAGATTCATGTTAAGGAAACAATTACAAGGACGAGAGCAGTCATCGCTGCAGAAGTTAGAAACAACCAACCACCACTACACCACAAACACCTAAGAAACTCCAATAGCCTTGTGGCTTTTGAAGACCCAACGTCGATCAGACATCGGCAGGGCCAGGACCCAAGCTTCCCGGCGCTCTGACCCGGCGCCACAACTCCTGAAAAGCCTGGACGACGACACCGAACAAACCACCCTGCACACCAAGCAAAACGAAGGTCCGTCATCATCCTCAACCAGATCTGACATAGCCACTGGTGTTGCCAACACTTCCAACATGCCCCTACTGACCAACGGAATATCGAGAAAGTCACTAGGAGAAGCATGGAATATAACCAAAGTCCTGACACGCTGCCCAATTGATCCGGCTGTCCAGATAGGACCACGACCGCATAAGCCTGCCACCGGCATCTGAGCAAAAACCACGGGGAGGAGGCCAGAGGGACTACATTGCTGCAATGCAGCCGCCAGTGCCTCAAGCAGTCAAGCCCTCAACATCAGTTCTAATACACGCGAACAGAGACCTAACGAAAAGAATGTACACATTGGACGAACATGAGTTCCGTCCATCTCCCTGCACCTGGATGAGGGAAACCCTAGCCGCCTTTGGGTGGGGAGGAGACAAAAACGATCTAGTAGGTGTTAGAGATTTGAAGGTTAATCCACTCAATACAAGCTTCCTGGCAAGCCATTATCCTGGATCCACATTCTATTGCTCGCAAAATCACTTCTTTCACCATGACTACATACATCTACTGCATGCAGAGCTCGCGGAAACTTTAGACACCAGAAAAGCGGAGGCAAACATTTCTACACACCTACACATCCTACCAAATCTGCTAGTACAAACACATTCCAGATCCAAGTAATGCCAACGAAATACTGCATCATATATACTGGTGAACCAAAAAACCGTACCTTTTTCGTCGCAGCAACCTCGGCCGGGGCCTTGTCCTTCTTGAACCCCTTCTTGGCCAAAATCCCGGCCTTGTCGAGCTTCCCCTGACCCTCCTCCCATCGCCCCCCTCGGCGGCGACCCTTGGCACGGCGGCGAAGAGCTCAACGACGGACCGCTTCCGGCGCATGGCCGCCTTTCTCCGCTCCTCCTCCCCGTCCTCCTCCGCCAGCTCCTTGCCAGCGCCGCCTCGTCCGCCCACCACCGGAACCGGCGCACCTCTATCGGAGGCAGCGGGCCCGCCTCCCCGCCCAGCGGCCAGCACATGCCGCCCTCGTCGGCCGCACCCGCCCGCGCCCGCGCCGCGAACCCCCTTATACCGAACAAAACCAAGAAAATGCCGCGGCGTCAGTAAGAGCGGCGCAATGTGGAGGAGGCAGAATGGTTTAGCGTGAGGTGAGAGTTGGGCCGCACCGGATCGAGAAGGGCGGGGCGCCGCCGCTGCCGGAGGCGGCCATCGCGGGAGGGCTCCCTGCTCTGCACCCTTTGCTCGGTCGCTTTTACTACCCTGCTCTGTTTCCCGCGCCCGTGGCGAGCGGCGAGCCTCGGCGGGGTGACGGACAGTGGAGCGCAGGAGGAAAGCGACGGGGAGGGACCCGAGGAGGCGCGCAGTGGCAGTGCGATATTGATGAGTACGGCGGTGCACCGGTCGTGTTGGGTGAATCCGTTGGGCGCGCGCCGAGCGGCATGGGTCGGGGTTGCATCTGCCGCTTGCCGCGGCACCGCTGCCTGCCTGCCATGCCCAGTTCCCCGGGTAGTTTTTTTTTTTTTGGAGAACCCGCAGGAGGTCTGCGCGTTGTATTAAGCAAACGGGGAAGAAAAGTTCAGTTACACGCTAGGCAAAGGCCAGCGATACATCCACTCGGCATACCACCTGGCAGAGGCCGCCACTATACAAAAATCACTCTAAATCTCTCATTTGCCCACGTCTACATGTCATCCAAAGAGACCACTCCTGCAGCACGCTGTCAAGCACCCGAGCCGCTGGTGTTGGATTGTTGTCGAACACCCTCGCGTTGCGTTCTAGCCACAAACTCCTGATGACGAGCATGATGAGCGAATTGGTCGCTTTCCTAGCTTGGCTGGCGAGGTCATTGACTGCAGCATGCCACCATTCCTTCAGCGCACTGGTTGGGTTTGGCATGCTCAGCTGCAGGTTCAGCTGTCGGGCGACGCCCTGCCAAACTTGCCTAGCGAAAGTGCACTGGACCGTCAGGTGATCCATGGTTTCATCCTCGCTTTGGCAAAGCACACACAAGGCGTTCAATGGAAGGCCATGGCGAATCCTCCTTGCCGCAGTCCAGCAGCGGTCTCTGATCGCCAACCAGGCATGGAACTTGACCTTGAGTGGGGCGAAAGAGTGCCATATGTTCCCCGGGTAGTAGGATGGTACTCCAAAACAAGAGTCAAAAAAAGCTTCAATCTTCTCTCCTCACGTGCCATGTTTTGAGCTCTGATAGAGTGCTATAGTACTGTGGTTTTTACATGAACAGAACAGATGCTACAATGGAGCAAAGATACTGCCATGCCATGGAAATGCGGACGTCGCACGGATGCTGTCGTGTGAGTCAATTTGGGAGATGACCTAGAAGAGTTCTTTTTTGTCAAAAAAAAAACTTGGCTCTTAGCCAAAACTAATCTCTCCTTCTCCAACCCATTTAAAAAACTATTTACAAATCTAACCTCTCAGCTCAACGTGTCAAAATTTGGGTTGGCGTCAAATCATTTTGGCAATCAACCAAGTTCGACTCGGACCTATATTCGGTGCTGGTTTTGGTTGGCTTTCACAAGTTTGATTGGACCAAAAGTTGTCAGACATAGTCAAGAACCACATGCAAAGTATGAGTAACACCGGAAGTCCATTGGTGTTAGGATATCATGCTAACTAGTCAAGAACCACATGCAAAGTATGAGTAACACCGGAAGTCCATTGGTGTTAGGATATCATGCTAACTAGATGTATTATTGAATCTAGTGCAAATCAGAGATTTTTTTTGAAAATATGGCATAGAGACAATAATATTAAGTTACCCAAAAGCTTCCTTTCGCATGCGCGTTTATTTGGTCGAAGCGAACGGTCGCGTGGGCGTCGTACGATCTCGCTCGGGCGCGCTGTGATTCGTGCCCAGTACCAACTGATCGGACAGCTGCGCTATTCGGTCGTCTCCAACTCGTCTCGCGCTTAGCCCTCAATTTTCCTCGTTCCCCCCCCCCCCCCCCCCCCCCCCCCCCCCCCCCATTGTCCTTCCACCAAGCTGCTGTGAGCCTGTGATGGCGCGACCTGGCCCTAGTCCTACCAGTCTTCCCCGTCGCTCCTGCTCGTCGGCGCGGCACACCCCTCGCTGCATCGCGTGGATCCATGAGGCCACCTCACTTCCCCTGTATCCCAGCCATGGGGTCGTGAACCACGCGTCGCCGCCGGCCAGGCATCCCGCTGTCCTCCATTACGAGAATTAACTCTGCCAGATCCCCTGCTCGCGCGACAGCGCCACCTCCTGTAGCTCCAAGCATGGCATACAAGAAGCCATGGGACGCCATGGTCACACTGCAGAGGACGTGGGAGACTGTACGGTGGAGCTCTGCCACTCTTGTAGCACGCTTCGGCGAGCAGGAGCTAGCATCCACGAGCTCATGGGGAATCAGAGCGAAAGGTCAAAGGACCTTATCTCTTTGGTAATTTTGCTAGAAGACCCCTAGATTCACCGGAATTCGCAAAACATGTTGCAAGCTTATGTATTCAGATGTAACTCTGTAGAACTACCGGGTGTATTTTGCTTCGCGTAGGGTTGCTTTTAGTTGTTAAGGAGTTGCTTATTGTTGTTGAGAAGTTTCGCCTCGGGCCCTCCGGGATGGTGCCGCGGACGCAGGGCGGCGATTTCCATGCGCTGTTAGGGGGAAACAATAGGAGTGGCGCGCGGCCTCTCGTCAATGCGGGAGCAGCAGGGCCGACGCGTAGCCCCCCGCGCGACAAAGCAAATTTTGTTCATTAGGAAGCAACTTTGTGCGCGCCAAAGCAAATTTTATTCGTTAGGAAGCAACTTTGTGCACGACGAAGAAGTTTGATTAAAAACAGCGGTACTCAACTTACATAAGTAGTATCCAAGTTAAGCAATTTTGGCGTGCGATTAGGCAACTTTACAACAATGTAAGCAACTTTGGTGGTCGATCAGTCAAGTTCACAACATCCGTAAGTAACTCTACAAATTGGTAAGCAACTTTGTTGTGCGGTGAGACAACTTAACAACAGTGGTAAACAACTTCACAACAACTAAAAGCAACTTCACAATAAGAAACAGTTTTGGTGTGTGACGAGGCAACTTCACAAAACGGTAAGCAACTAAAGCAACTAACAACGGTAATCAACTCCACAACAATTTTGGTATGAGCAGACACAACTTTTAGTGTGTGTTGAAACAATTTCACAACAACGGTTCACAACTTTGATGTGCACTGAAACAATTTTGCAACAAAGGTAAGCAATTTTGGTATGCGATAAGACAACTTCAGAACAACAACAACTGAAATCAATTTTTGACAGGAGGTGAAGCAGTTTTGGTGCGTTCAGGCAACTTCACTACAACGGTAAGCAATTTTGGTGTGCAATTAAACAATTTCACAACAACAATAAGCAACTCCATGACAACAAAAAAACATTTTTCGGTAGAAGCAACTAATATATGGAGTTAGGCAACAAATTGATAAAGTTTAGAAACTATTAGAATATTTTAGGCAACAAATTGGTAACATTAAGCAACTAATATATACAATTAGGCAACAAATTAGGTTCCCTTTTCCCTATTATCCCCCTTTTTTCTTCCCTCTTTCCTTTTTTCCCGATCGCTTTCTTCCCCGACGTGCACAAGAGCCACCGGCCATCCCGACGGTCTTCCCTGGGCGCAGCCTGCGCTGGCCGCCCCCTGCGCGATGCCTTCTGGCCCGGGCCTCCGCGTGGCCAGCGCCACCCGAAGCGCTCCACCCTAAGCACGCCAGTCGGCCGCACCTGCTGGCGCGCGCCACCTGCCGGACGGACGGGAGGGGGTTGAGGACTAGTGGTTGGCTGCCACCTGTCGGCGCGCACTTCTGCACCATCGCCGGTGGCTCGTCTCCCGCATCTTGGACAGGAGTTGTTGACGGGGTATTGTAGCGCCTCCCCGCGAGGTGCACAGGGCAGCGGCGAGGTTGACGCGCGCGAGGAAGGAAGCGGCGGTCGCTCGCGCCGTGCGGTGGTTGGCCAGGGTCGGCACTGTGGGGTAGGTGGCTGGCGTGATGTCTGGGTCGTTCCGTTGGAGACGATGAGCGCTAGACCTTCCCATCTAACGCACGCGCGCTGCCTATATGTGTCCTTGTTTCTTTGAACGGCTCACGGTCATGGATGTGCGAGAGGTCGTCTCCTTGGGGAATATCGTCGGCGGCTGCGGTAATCTGAAAGTTGGTTTTTGTGTGCTAAAAGTTGCCTCCTGTGAGCTGAAAGTTGACTGCGGTAATCTAAAATTTGCAATTTTCCATCTGGAACTAGGTATACCTAGGTTTAGCTTGTGAGTGATATTGGACATGGATCACAACCAGTCGCCTCTGGCACCAGCGTGGCCATCGCACAAGTCATTTTCCCTCGAGTAGCTCCCCACTACCCCGACTCACCCGAAACAGTTGCTTATTTTTGCCGGTTTATTGCTTAAGAGGGCATAATAGTTGCTCAATATGTGAATTTTGTTGCATAAGTGCACAAAATTGTTGCTTAATATACCAAATTTGTTTCTGAACATCTTATAGTAGTTGCACTCTCTATACCAAAATTGCTTACCGATGTTGTGAAGTTGCCTCAGCGCACACCAAAGTTACTCTCGTTTTTTTAAACCAAAGTTGTTTTTTAATTGTTATGGAGTTTCTAACCACTGTTGTGAGGTTGCCTAGTTGCACACCACCAAAGTTGTTTACCGTTGTCACGAAGTTGCATAAATGCACGTCAATTATTTAGCCTAGTACCAAAGTTGTTTTTTTTGCGGTGTAGTTGCGTTTACTCGTTGAGGAGTTGCCCAATAGGGCTGTAAAATTGCCTAATAGTGTTTTGAATCTAGTTTTTCATCGCACACAAAATTATTTTGCCCCAGAGCAAAGTTGGTTTTAGGTGTAAAAGTTGCTCCAAAAAAGTCGTGATGTTGGCAACCGATGATCTGAAATTGCCTATCTCAGCTGTGAAGTTGCCCACCCGATGTTTGTGAAGTTGTCCATCGCTGATCATAAATTTGGTACCGGACAAAATTAGTTTGGTGTGTCATGAACAACATCACAATATTGGTAGGCAACTTTACATCAAACAAAAGCAAAATTGGTATAGCGTAGCAACTTTGGTGTGCCGTGAAGCAACATTCCAATATCGACAGGCAACGTTGTAAGAAATAAAAGCAAATTTGGTACGAGGCGAATCAACTTTGGTGTTTCATTTCACAATGGCATTAGGCAACTTCACAACAAATAAAAGCAAATTTGATATGGTTTAAAACAACTTTACGGCGCAACGTTTTATTCACACAATAACAAAGGAGTGTACAAATGACAAATTTATTGTACTACTAGCAACTTATCAGAAACAGATCGGAGCCTAATTAGCAAGACAGTATAGTTCAGAGAGCAAGCAAAACTGCAACAGAGAGTAAGCAAATTAATTAGCAATGCACCACAAACCTCCGTTTCCCTAACGAACTAGCTCGTATCTCCAGAACTGCATCACGATCAAGCAAAATTCAGAAAGAAAAGAAAAAACAGGCCGAACCAGCCAGATTTGGTTAGGCCTGTAAGTGGGCAGCCCACGGCTATCCATCGACTTGCCGCTCATGCCCATTTAATTAAGCGGAACTACGTTTTTTGCCCACTAATTCTTGCCTAGTGCCGCGGCGTTCCATCTAGCCCGCTTAAACCCGGCAACCATGTTTGATGATGGTCGTCGCCCCGCCGCCGGCATTCATCCCTTGGCGGTCTACACCTGTGCTCCAGAAAGCCCAATCAGTCACCCACGCAGCACTGCAAGAGACGTTGCGGCTGTCTGCTCCTCCTCTGCCGACGACGGTCATGGAGGCCGCGGCGCTCCCGCCGCCGGACGTCCTTGCGGTGGGCGGCGAGTGGCCGTCCTCGAGGGCCGGTAGCGCTCAAGATCTGGTAACACACGAGGAATAATTTCTGGCAACTCGGCCGCAACCATGGCTGCCCGTCAGTTGAGGAGGGAGGAGGAAAGTGGGGACTGGAGCGGTTTGTTTTATTTCTATTTAAGAATGAACGGATTGTTTGGTGAGAGAAGGCAGAATAATTGGGCTTAATCGGGTAGATGGTTAGCCGTGACTGCCCACCAACTAACACAGTACGTACATGGGTGTCCACGGACTCGATTAAATGGGGTCGGGTCTGGGGCGCCGTGGGCAGCCCGTGTCTAGCTACAGCCTGAGATTTGGTGGCTCTTGGAGATAGCCAGATAGGGCGTGCAGGAGCAGCTCGTGAACGAGTTGCTTGTGGCGGAGCTTAGACATGGACGCCCAGACCAAATGGAGAAGCACGACAGCTCGACTGCCAGGATGAGGGGATGGTAGTCGTGGACTTGCTTAGACGGGAGGGAGATATTCTTTCAACTGGAGGGAGGGAGCTTGGGGAGGTGCCTAAGCACGAGCTTGGCCGGGAGGGGGTTGGGGATCAGTGGTTGGCCGGCACGCGCTTCTGCTCCGACGCAAGTGGCTCATCTTCGATATTATTGGTATCGTGAATCTAAGGAGATTAGTGTAATGAGAAACACAAAAAGGTTCTTTCGTTATTCGTGAATACACATGAGCAATCATGGGCGTCCATGGTCCCACGGTTCGTTATTGTTCGCTAAGCACTCCAGGCACATCTATGTATTGCTGAACCTTCCGGTCACACACTTAAGTTGTGTCAACCTTTTATTGAGAGTGTTTTGTAGTCTTAGTGATGTATTAGAGTGGTCGGATTTATTCCGATGTCTCAGGAACAACTCTGATGTCCATTGGAGGTGTTCGGAAAAGTTATCATGAGAGACATATTATGCCGATGGAAGGATGAAAGCTTTTCGAGAGAAATAGAAGCGGCATGAGATGTCTCGCGATGTTATAAAGTGTTTCTGACATCAGTGGATAGAGTCGATGATTTTATCTAACGGGTTCACAGGGTTCAGGAAGAGTTTCAAAGGAAACCCAGGAAGGGGGCCGAAGGGGGCACTGGGTGCCCTAGGGCTGCCCACACTTGGTGGGCAGCCGCATGGGCCCATGGCCCACCTAGGACCGACGCACCACCTCCCACTTTATTCCTTTTTATTTAAATTGTGGGTTAATTATATCCCATATTTAAAGGAAGAGATAATAGGAAAAATATGAGGAGTACTAGGAAAGGACTCCTAGTTGGACTAGGAGTCCAATCTGAATTGGACAAGGGGGATGCGGTGACCCTTCTAGGGCCGGCGGCGCAAGCCCATGGGAGACCCCCTCCCCAAGGCAAGTATCCCCCTCCCTCCTATATAAACCCCCCAACCGGCAAGGGTTTTAGTTTTGCACAACAATTGCTTCTGGTTTTTGAGGTGTCCTCCACACCGGAGCTATTACTCTCTAGATCTGATGTGTTGAGAAACCTCTCTACAATCTCATATAGATCTAATCTAGTCGATTGGATCTACCACTAATACTACGTCGAAAGGTTGTCTCTCTTCGTTGGCGCCGAGTACTGGACGACGGAGCGCTGATGGGTTGGCGCAAGTGAATGTGTGGATACGGTCCTTAGCTAGGTTGACGGCGACATTCTCACCTCCAGGCTTGGATGTGAAAATCTTCATCAGGCGTCACCGACATCATCATCGACAAACGCCATCTTCCATTGCGGTGTTTGTAAGTACTAGATCTAGCATATTGTGTGCATCATATCTTTGTAGCTAGATCTTGGCATTTACGTAGGACGGAAAAATTTAAATTCCTACCCGTAACCCTACAACTATACTGTTCAGTAAGTCTTTTGTGAGCACGTATGCATGGTGATGTGTGTCGAGGATGCGGGGCTGGTACCCGCTGGAGGTAAAACGAGACCCATCATGTTTAGGACGGCTTAGTACGAGGAGTCGATAGGCTGAGGAAAAGACCCGAACGCTGATATGTCTCAAACGTATCTATAATTTTTGATGTTCCATGCTGTTATTACATCAATTGCTACATGTTTTGGTTACACTTTATATCATTTTTATGCATTTTCTGGGACTAACCTATTAACAAGATGCCACAGTGCCGGTTCCCTGTTTTCTGCTGTTTTTGGTTTCAGAAAATCTATTAAGGAAATATTCTCGTAATTGGACGAAACAAAAGACATCATCAATAATATCACGAGGAGATCACGGAGTCTAAAGGGGAGTCGGAGCAGACCCACCAGGGGGCCATGATACGTCTCAAACGTATCTATAATTTTTGATGTTCCATGCTTGTTTTATACCAATTGCTACATGTTTTGCATCTACTTTATATCACTTTTATACATTTTTTGGGACTAACCTATTAACAAGATGCCGAAGTGCCAGTTCCTGTTTTCTGCTGTTTTTGTATTCCAGAAAAGCTAGTCTGGAAATATTCTCGGAATTGGACGAAACTACACGGGGTCCCTATTTTACCAGAACTCACTGACGGACCAAAGAGCACGGAGAGGAGCCACGTGGGCCCCACACGCCAGGGCGCGGGCCCCCCTCTGCCGCGCCCTGGGGTGGTGTGGGCCCCCGGGGTCTCCAGCCGCCGCCCTTTCGCCTACTTATTCCCCCCGACGCGAAAACCCTAAGTACCTGAGCAAATATCCACGAAAAGTTCCAGAGACGCCGCCGTCGTCAACCCTAGCTCGGGAGGGTTCAGAACCTCTTCCCGGCACCCTGCCGGAGAGGGGAATCGTCACCGGAGGCTTCTACATCGCCATGCCTGCCTCCGGAGTGATGCGTGAGTAGTTCATCCTTGGACTACGGGTCCATAGCAGTAGCTAGATGGTTGTCTCTCCACTTTGTGCCATCATGTTTAGATCTTGTGAGCTGCCCTACATGATCAAGATCATATTATTGTAATGCTACATGTTGTGTTTGCTGGGATCCGATGAATATTGAATATTATGTCAAGTTGATTATCAATCTATCTTATATGTTATTTAAGATCTTGCATGCTTTCCGTTACTCGTAGATGCTTTGGCCAAGTAGATGCTTGTAACTCCAAGAGAGAGTATTTATGCTAGATAGTGGGTTCATGTCTCCGTTTAACCTGGGACAGTGACAGAAAGTTCTAAGGTTGTGGATGTGCTGTTGCCACTAGGGATAACCTAACGATGCTATGTCCACGGCATATGTGTTTGTTTACATTACGCACTTTACTTAATGCAATTATCCGTTGCTTGCAACTTAATACCAACGGGGACTCGGATGACAACCCGGCGGTGGATTATTAGTCATAGATGCTGTTGGATAACGATCTATGTATTATGTCGTAATGCCCAATTAAATATCATAGTAGTCAACATGTCATGTATATGCATTGTCATGCGCTCACTATTCGTCAATTGCCCAGCTGTAATTTGTTCACCCAACATGTTAGTTATCTTTTATGGAGAGACACCACTAGTGAACTGTGGACCCCGGTCCATTCTTTTACACTGATTAAACAACCACAAACTGCAAACTGTTCCTTTTTCATTCTCTGCAATTTAATACTCATTTTCCACACCATACGTTTAATCCTTTGTTTTCAGCAAGCCAGTGAGATTGACAACCTCACTGTTTCGTTGGGGCAAAGTAGTTTGATTGTGTTGTGTGCAGATTCCACGTCAACAGTCCAGACTCCCACACTATTTTTCTGGCGCCGTTGACAACCTTCTGAAGAGTTGCTGCTCCTACTGGTTCGATAACCTTGGTTTCTTTCTGAGGGAAAACTTGCTGCTGACTACATCATACCTTCCTCTTGGGGTCTCCCAACGAACGTGTGTTTCACGTCATCAAGCTATTTTTCTGGCGCCGTTGCCGGGGAGACAGCAGTCTTCTGCAAGGGGAGTTTCACGCTTCCAATCTCTTTACTTTGTTTTTGTCTTGCTTAGTTTATTTTATTTTATCTTGTTTGCTTTCAATTATCAAAAACACAAAAAAATTAGTTACTTGCATCTAGTTTACTTTCAAGTTATTTTCTGTACTGTTTTTATTTCTGCTAAAATGAGTACTCCTGAGAACACTAAGTTGTGTGATTTCACTAGCACGAACAACAATGATTTCATATGCACACCTATTGCTCCACCTGCTGCTTCAGCAGAATTTTATGAAATTAAACCTGCACTTTTAAATCTTGTTATGAAAGAGCAATTTTCTGGTGTTAGTACTGATGATGCTGCTGTTCACCTTAATAACTTTGTTGAACTTTGTGAAATGCAAAAGCTCAAGGAAGTAGATGGTGATATTATTAAACTGAAACTTTTTCCTTTCTCCTTGAGAGGACGTGCTAAAGAATGGTTGCTATCTTTGCCTAGAAATAGTATTGATTCATGGACTAAATGCAAAGATGCTTTTATTGGAAAATATTATCCTCCTGCTAAGATTATTTCTTTGAGAAGTAGCATAATGAATTTTAAGCAATTTGATAATGAACATGTTGCTCAAGCATGGGAGAGAATGAAATCATTGGTTAAAAATTGTCCCACTCATGGACTGACTACTTGGATGATCATCCAAACCTTCTATGCAGGATTAAATTTTTCTTCGAGGAATTTATTGGATTCGGCCGCTGGAGGTACCTTTATGTCCATCACTTTGGGTGCTGCAACAAAGCTTCTTGATGATATGATGATTAATTATTCTGAGTGGCACACCGAGAGAGCTCCAACAGGTAAGAAGGTAAATTCTGTTGAGGAAACCTCCTCCTTGAGTGCCAAAATTGATACTATTATGTCTATGCTTGCAAATGGTCAAACACATGTTGATCCAAATAATGTTCCTTTAGCTTCTTTGGTTGCTCAAGAAGAGCATGTTGATGTGAACTTCATTAAAAATAATAATTTCAACAACAATGCTTATAGGAATAATTTTGGTAATAGCAATTATAGGCCCTATCCTTCTAATAGTGGCAATGGTTATGGAAATTCCTATAGTAACTCCTACAATAATAATAAGAGTGTACCCTCTGATCTTGAAGTTATGCTTAAGGATTTTATTAGTACACAAACTGCTTTCAATAAAACTGTTGAGGAGAAATTTGGGAAAATTGATGTGCTTTCCTCTAAAGTTGATAGTCTTGCTCTTGATGTTGACTTATTGAAACTAAAGAACATGCCTCATGATGTTAAAGAGAGCAAAACTCTCAATGCTATACAAGTTAAAATTGATAACAATGTGAGGATGTTAGCTGAATTGCATGCTAGATGGGAAAGAGAGGATGAAATTGCTAGAAAGAATAATATTGCTAGAGTTTATACTATTACTACTTCTGAAAATGCTTCAAACTCAAGTGTTAACAAACCTCCTACCATTAATGGCAAGATAGTTGGTGTTGGTAATGTTTCCACTTCTATTGCAAAATGTCCTAAATTGCCTGATAACTCTGAAACTGTCCTTGATAAAGATGCTGAAATTTCTAGCAATAAGGAAGAGAATAATTCCATTACTTTTGATGATAATGACTTTGATTTTGATGGTTGCAATATTTCTGAAGTAATTAAGTTCTTGCAAAAGCTAGCTAGAAGTCCTAATGCTAGTGCTATAAACATGGCTTTTACTAAACATATTACTAATGCTCTCATACAAGTTAGGGAAGAGAAATTAAACATGAAGCTTCTATCCCTAGGAAGTTAGAAGATGGTTGGGAGCCCATCATTAAATTGAAATTGAATGACTTTGATTGCAATGCTTTGTGTGACCTTGGTGCTAGTATTTCTGTTATGCCTAAAAGATTATATGATATGCTTGATTTAGCACCTTTGGAAAATTGTTACTTGGATGTTCACCTTGTTGATTCTACTATTAAAAAACCTTTGGGAAGAATTGATGATGTTCTTATCATGGTTAACAACAATTATGTCCCCGTTGATTTTATTGTCTTGGATATTGAGTGCAATCCATCATGCCCTATTGTGTTGGGAAGACCTTTTCTTAGACTGTAGGTGCTATTATTGATATGAAAGAAGGGAATATAAAATATCAATTTCCTCTCAAGAAAGGTATGGAACACTTTCCTAGGAAGAAGATTAAGCCACCTTATGATTCTATTGTTCGAACAAATTACAATGTTGATGCTTCTTCACTTGGTAATACTTGATGCATGCTTTGTGCCTAGCTAAAAGGCGTTAAAGAAAAGCGCTTATGGGAGGCAACCCATTTTATTTTTCTGCAATTTTTCTTTTATTGAGTCAAGGAGTTTGTTTACTTCTGTAGCAACTCCTTTGTATCTTTATTTTCTCGCATTGTTGTGCCAAGAGTAGCCTCTAATGATAAGATGATGCTTAATTTTGATTGCTGCGCAGAAACAGATTTTTGCTGTTCACTGTACGAAATTCCTAAAATCACCAGATTGTTAAAAATCTGAAATTTTTGTGCGTAATCTTTATGAATGTCTGAAACTTTCATTAGTTCAGAGTTTCTCGATCTGAGCGTCGTAAGTGCCTCGAAAAAATTCGTCTTTGCGGACTGTTCTGTTTTAGACAGATTATGCCTTTTTATTTTTGCATTCTCTCTTTTACTAGTGTTGAGTGAAATTCTTTTTTGGGTGGAAGAGCTTCACATAACATCAGTGGCTGTAGCTAATGTTTAAAGTAACAAATCATATTGCGTCTTTACAGAACATGTGAATTTTTGATTATGCACTAACCCTCTAATGAGATCTACTTTGAGTTTGGTGTGACGGAAGTTTTCAAGGGTCAAGAGAGAAGGATGATATAATAGGATCAAGAAGAGTGAAGAGCTTAAGCTTGGGGAGGCTCCCATGGATCTCCCCAGCATATTTCAAGAAGACTCAAGCGTCTAAGCTTGGGGATGCCCAAGGCATCCCCTTCTTCATCGTCAAAATTATCAGGTCATCTCTAGTGAAACTATATTTTAATTCTTTCACATCATATGTGCTTTTCTTGGAGCGTCTGTGTGCTTTTATTTTCAGTATTGCACTTTTATTTTCAATAAAGCTTGACTGGACCCTAGCATTCTTGATTGGGAGAGAGACACGCTCCGCTTTTTCATGAGAATACTCCTATTCTTCACTTATATTTGTTGAGTATTCATATCTAGCGCTGTTCAGCTTTTAGCTCTTGTTTTCATGTATCTCTTGTCAGAGCTATTAGCTTTCTTTTGTAGAAAGTACTCTCTTGCTTCACTTATATTTGTTTGGAGAGTTGATGAAATAAATTGATTGGTGTTTGGTTGGTTCAGAAAATGTTGCATGTGGTAATTGGTATAAGGAAAAACTTGCTTAATCTTGTAGATCACTAAAATGGATAACTTGATGCTTGTCAATTGTTTTGAGTTAACAAGTAGATCATGATTAAATTGTGCATCACATGAGTTAAGCCTATTAGTGAAGAACTACCGTAAAGCTTGTTGAAAATTTGGTTTGCATCGGTGGTACCTCTAAGGTCTAGATATTTTCTAATAACAGGGTTTGGTTAACAAGGAAGACGGTATGAAGTCTTATAACGTTTGCAATATGTTTGTCATATAAAACTTGGTGTACGGGTTGATATTCTTGTTTGCTTACATAACCTTGCTAGCCTAAACTCTGTACTGAGAGGGAATGCTTCTCGTGCATCCAAATCCTTGAGCCAAAATCCATGCCATTTGTGTCCACCATAACTACCTATATGTGGTATTTCCTTGCCACTCCAAGTAAATTTTTCATGTGCTACCTTTAAATTATTCAAAATGTTATTATTCCCTTTTTGTGTCAATGTTTACTAGCTCATGAGGAATTAGTGTGGTTATTCTTTATTCTATTTGTCGAGTGGACTTTTACACCTGGACTAGTGGCATATACATCCGCTTATCCAATAACTTGCAAAAAGAGCTGGCAACGGGGTGCCCAGTCCCAATTAATTACAACTTTAACCAATTAATTCTCTTCACACTTTTGCCCTGATTCATCAGTAAGCAATGACAAACAGTGAAATACCTGAATGTGTGTAAACCAAAGAGAAAGAGGGATGATCTGCCTTGCTGGTAGAAATAACGTCCTTCATGGGAGCCGCTCTTAAAAGTCCGTTCGACAGGTAGAATACTGTTCTCACCCGCTACCATTCGTTGACAATTAACAAACACCTCTCAAAAATAGATACTCCTCCATGGTATGTGATTGATGGAAGGCACCCGAGGATTCGGTTAGCCATGGCTTGTGTTAGCAAGGTTGGGAGGAGTATCAAATATTTTATGCAATCTCTATATGCTTTCAAAAACCTAAAAGCTCTAGCACATGATTTAATCCCTGCTTCCCTCTGCGAAGGGCCTTTCTTTTACTTTTATGTTGAGTCAGTTTTCCTATTCTTTCTGTCTTCCACAAGCAAACACTAGTGTCAACTTTGTTACAACATGCGTTATATGCAATGTATTGGACTTGTTATACTACTTTGTGTTGACAATATCCATGAGATAAATATGTTGAAAGTTGAAGCAAATGCTGAAACTAAATTCTTCCTTTGTGTTGATTAAATACCTTTTATTAGAAACTATTGCTTTATGAGTTAACACTTATGCAAAACTGTTTGATGCTTGTCTCGAAAGTACTATTCATGAAAACGTTTAGCTTGTGTGATTCATTGTTTACTCATTATCTATTTGTAGCAAATTATAGACCATTGACTTGGATCACTTCATTCATTTACATGTGCCTTGCAATATTATATGATCAAGATTATGATAGTAGCATGTCACCTCAAAAATTATTTGTTTTTATCGTTTACCTACTCGAGGACGAGTAGGAACTAAGCTTGGGGATGCTGATACGTCTCAAACGTATCTATAATTTTTGATGTTCCATGCTTGTTTTATACCAATTGCTACATGTTTTGCATCTACTTTATATCACTTTTATACATTTTTTGGGACTAACCTATTAACAAGATGCCGAAGTGCCAGTTCCTGTTTTCTGCTGTTTTTGTATTCCAGAAAAGCTAGTCTGGAAATATTCTCGGAATTGGACGAAACTACACGGGGGTCCCTATTTTCCAGAACCACTGACGGAGCGAAGAGCACGGAGAGGAGCCACGGGGCCCCACACGCCAGGGCGCGGGCCCCCCTCTGCCGCGCCCTGGGGTGGTGTGGGCCCCTCGGGGGTCTCCAGCCGCCGCCCTTTCGCCTACTTATTCCCCCCGACGCGAAAACCCTAAGTACCTGAGCAAATATCCACGAAAAGTTCCAGAGACGCCGCCGTCGTCAACCCTAGCTCGGGAGGGTTCAGAACCTCTTCCCGGCACCCTGCCGGAGAGGGGAATCGTCACCGGAGGCTTCTACATCGCCATGCCTGCCTCCGGAGTGATGCGTGAGTAGTTCATCCTTGGACTACGGGTCCATAGCAGTAGCTAGATGGTTGTCTCTCCACTTTGTGCCATCATGTTTAGATCTTGTGAGCTGCCCTACATGATCAAGATCATATTATTGTAATGCTACATGTTGTGTTTGCTGGGATCCGATGAATATTGAATATTATGTCAAGTTGATTATCAATCTATCTTATATGTTATTTAAGATCTTGCATGCTTTCCGTTACTCGTAGATGCTTTGGCCAAGTAGATGCTTGTAACTCCAAGAGAGAGTATTTATGCTAGATAGTGGGTTCATGTCTCCGTTTAACCTGGGACAGTGACAGAAAGTTCTAAGGTTGTGGATGTGCTGTTGCCACTAGGGATAACCTAACGATGCTATGTCCACGGCATATGTGTTTGTTTACATTACGCACTTTACTTAATGCAATTATCCGTTGCTTGCAACTTAATACCAACGGGGACTCGGATGACAACCCGGCGGTGGATTATTAGTCATAGATGCTGTTGGATAACGATCTATGTATTATGTCGTAATGCCCAATTAAATATCATAGTAGTCAACATGTCATGTATATGCATTGTCATGCGCTCACTATTCGTCAATTGCCCAGCTGTAATTTGTTCACCCAACATGTTAGTTATCTTTTATGGAGAGACACCACTAGTGAACTGTGGACCCCGGTCCATTCTTTTACACTGATTAAACAACCACAAACTGCAAACTGTTCCTTTTTCATTCTCTGCAATTTAATACTCATTTTCCACACCATACGTTTAATCCTTTGTTTTCAGCAAGCCAGTGAGATTGACAACCTCACTGTTTCGTTGGGGCAAAGTAGTTTGATTGTGTTGTGTGCAGATTCCACGTCAACAGTCCAGACTCCCATCAACAACACTATTTTTCTGGCGCCGTTGACAACCTTCTGAAGAGTTGCTGCTCCTACTGGTTCGATAACCTTGGTTTCTTTCTGAGGGAAAACTTGCTGCTGACTACATCATACCTTCCTCTTGGGGTCTCCCAACGAACGTGTGTTTCACGTCATCAGGCCACACCACACTAGGGCACGGCCCAGGGTGGGCCCGCGCCCCCCTATGGCGTGGTGGCCCCCTCGGCCACCGAAGTCGCCTCTTCGCCTATATATTCTCCGCGACGTGAAAACCCTATTACGGTCGATCATATTCCACGAAAAGTTCTGTCGCGGCTGTCATCGTCAATCTCAGATCGGAGGAGTTCTGAAGCTCTTCCCGGCACCCTGCCGGAGGGGAGATCATCACCGGAGGGCTCTACATCACCATGCCTGCCTCCGGAGTGATGCGTGAGTAGTCCACCCCTGGACTACGGGTCCATAGCAGTAGCTAGATGGTTGTCTCTCTACCTTGTGCCTCCATGTTTAGATCTTGTGAGCTGCCTAACATGATCAAGATCATCTTATTGTAATGCTAGATGTTGTGTTTGCTGGGTGTGGGGACCCCGGATTAACTATCCGAGATACCCGTTATGTTTCCTGCAACAATCCCATGATCAGTTTGTTGTTGCACATAACTCGAATTGGTATCACAGAACACCCATAAATACCGAATAAATTTACTTACTTGATTGAAGCCATAACTTCATCAGGTACTCGCAGCGGAAATCACCAAATCAACGTGGAGCCCAAGTCACTTGCCAACCCTACAGGCAGCTGACTGGGAAGCGCCCTAGTTTGCATTGACGTCATCGATCCCTCGGTCTTCAGCCTACTTCTTCTTGAACTCTGGACATGGGAATATCCAGGGACACAGCCATGAGTACATTTAAGTACTCGCAAACTACCCCCGACATGAGCATGCAACAGCACCCTTTTAATTTTCAAACTTTTATTTATTTTAAAACATCTCTATATCTTTATTGAAAAGAAAAGAAGGCTTTGAGAACTTTTTCCCATAAATCTATCTTTGTAAGAATTCTCTTTTAAACTTTTTCCCGAAAATATATCTTTGTTGGAAAGGTAAGAAGTCTCTTTTATAAACATTTTCCCAAAAATCATCACCATTTGTTTATTTCTCCAAAACTCCTCCTTTTCCGACCATAACCCTTCATGGTCATTCAATCCCAACAACTTCATACCGGCCCTTTGGTATAGTTGCATAAAACATTTCTCCACTTTTAAATCACAAAACTCTGCACTTCTCGACCATAGCCCGTCATGGTCAATCATTCTCCAGCAACCTCATACCAGCCCGTCGGTAGAGTGGCAGATACCACACATCTCCATTTTATTTTCAAAACTCAAAACTTTGCAAAACTTGCACATGGTCAGAGGACAGCCTCCCAACTGTCCTTATCCGAGGACTCGGCTATTCGAATAGTTTTAACCCTCTGCAGAGGTAGCACGCTTTTCCACACCCATCCGGTAACTCATCGTGTCAGCCACGTCCCGCCATACCAGGTGTATGCGAAGTTGAGCCACCGACCATAGCCTCTCATTTGCTCATGCTAGTACAGGATCCTTCCCATATGACACTTTCCATCGACACCCAGTCCAGTTTCCCGTCAGAAACCCTAAGTGTGAGGACTCATAGTTTTGTCCGGCGGTTTATGGTGGAACCTTCTATCCTCCCCACCAACTTGTGTGAGGACCCGGGTCAGGGGGTAGGTCCTCGGACCATCCCCTCATGCATAACGGAGTCATCTCCGTCGATGAGGTATCCCATACTAATAAGAGCAAACTACATGACTACGCCTTTTCCCATATGTGGTAAATGTGGTCGCACAGGGTAAGATTGGTCGCCATAGTACAAAGACACAATGTGCATTTTTCATAAACATCTCCATTCACCATTTCTCCATTTTCACACCGACATCTCGGTATTCCATAACCACACAAGTATTTTCAAAGGAGTTTTGAGTAAACAATATTTTTCCCATCCTATCGTTTGAAAAAGAATTTCCATCTAATATCTCCATATAGGTGTCAAAATAATATACTTATAATTTGGAAAAGGGTTTTCAAAATCATAGCTTTTGTGGCAAACACCATATAAATAACTTTTGCTCTTTATAAGTAAAACATGCGAACCAAAATAGATGTATATAAATGCAAGCTCAGAGGATAGCTTGCCTTGCTCGGCAAAGTGAACTTGGTCTTGATCTTTAGGTTCAACGAATTCCCCTTCCTCAATAACTCCGTTCCAAAGACCATTCCGGTAGCGTTTATATCTAGCGTCGCAAACAGGAGGATAACACAACAATCACTAAGCAAACCAAACCCCAAGTGGTGTACAGACAAGTAACAAACCGTAAGCTTCGAACTAATCGTTCGGGTAACAACTAGGATCTACACTTACGAGGGCATTATACTGGTCAGTAGTCTATCACCTATACGCGAGCTAGGTACATCGATCACAGAACTATCTGAGGCGAAGGTTAGCAACAAGCACCTCCCGTTGAACGGGAAATACTTCAGACAAAAGTTAGGTCACTATATATTTTCTGTGAGTCAAAATATTACACCAAGTTAGGATATGATAAAGTGAAACACTAGGAACCTAGCAAAATTGGGTTTGCTCCAGAAATCATTACAGATTAATTTATAAAGCCCTTTTTAATTTTGCCCTTTTTATTAATTTATTTTGAACAACACTACAAAATAATTATCCATGTTTGGAGACAAGCTGGAATATGAAGGTTATCACTTGCTAACCATTTTAATAGATCAAACTTAATTTTTTTTGGATCATTAGTTTTAAAGATATGAATTTTCCCAATTTATTTTATATTCTGCCATTTTCTTTATTTTAATAAAACATTAATTAACTAATTTATTTGGATAGGTGAATTACACCAAAAGACAGGTTTTACTTTTCTGAACATTTTGGTATCTTGTTTGCAATTTTTGGACAAGTATTTAATTAGTTATGAATTTTACAAAATCATTTTATATTCTGCCATTTTACTAAAGTGCAAGGAAAAGTTATTTCCAGTGTTTAGTTTAACATGAAAATGATGTTATGAGGTGAAGTTATTTCTCCTGATCATTTTGATATATTGTTTGCTATTTTTGGATTAGTATTCAAAAAGATATGGATTTTAGAAGTTTATATTCAAATCTGTCTATTTATTTTATTTCTCAGAAAATCTAGCGGAACGTTTTTCACCGCGGGGTTGGCTACCCACGGTCACTGACTTGTGGGCCCAAAGCCACGCTGGCAGTCCACGTCAGCGCGGAGGCCCACAGCCACGTTCGCAGACACGCTGGAACGGCGCGGCGCGCTGGGCACGGTGACCGTGCGGCGGCGACGAGCACGGCTCCGGCGAAGGAGCGCGCGCGGGGATGGACTACTGGGTGCATTCGACGCGCAAGGATCCAGGGAACCTACGGGTGGAGCCACGGACCAACTGGTCGCCGGGGACGGCGTCGACGACGAGCTACGGCGGCGGTGAGCTACGGCTACGGCGAACCTAGTGCTCTACGGTGAGAAAGAGGGCGAGGAGGAGGGTGGAGATGTCCATTAGGACCTCACGCTCACCCTTGACGCGTGTGAACAACCGGCGTGGGCGGAGGTGGTCCACAGCGGCGGCGCGGGCTCGCCGGAGATGCTTCGGTGGTCGGAGAAGAACTTGATGGCGGCGGCGATTGCGGGCACCTCTCTTCGATTCCTTCTACGTGGAGAGGGAGGACGACGCGGCGAACACGGCGGCGCGCTTTGATCTGGACGGGGCGGCTTCATTCGGTGGTGAGGCGCGACGGCGAGCTCGGCAACCTGCGGCTAGGGTTCGGCCATGGAGGAGGGACATGGACATGGAGAGGGAGAGAGAGAGCAGGAGAGCAGAGGAGCGGGGGTGGTGCTCTTCTTATCCTCTTCGCAGAGGAGAGGCGCAGGAGAGCAGAGGAGCGGGAGAGAGGGGGGGTCCGGGCGGCGAGGTCGTCGTGCGGGCGACACGGCGATGCGCAGCACTGCTGCTACAGGAGGAAGAAGAGGGTTTCGCAGAAAACCCCCTGGGCTATTTTTCCTATTTACACTTAAGTCCTTTTTCTGTTTTCCTTTTAAATCCAGTAGCACTTCAAGGATTTTATTGAGGCACTAAAACTTTTTAGAAAAAATTGAAAATATTCAGGTGGCCTCCCCAATACATGTAGAAGCTCCACAAAATTTGGTATTTGAAAATAAAATGGTTTGAACAATATTTGTTCATAGGGTTTAAACATGGCACTTTTCTTAAATATAATTTATAATCCTTTAGAATTTTTTAAATCAAGTTCAAAATATTATTTTTGAACCATTGGAACTTCCTTGACAAATATATCCACTTCAAATAGTTTTTATTTTCCTAGAGAAAATATTGGTTTGAAGGAAATAGATAGTTAAGTAGAGAAAATTATTTATTAAGATCATTTCTTTAACTCATGATCTTAATTTCCATTTGTTGAGTAATTTGAGGAGTTTGCTTTTAAGTCACATTCCAAATTTGGGACCAGTGGGTTTCCAACTTAGCACTCAAGTGTATTGGTGTAAATATTCACCCAAGCAAACAATAAAATAAGAATTAACAATTAATACTATCAGAAGTCCATTAAGCAAATAATCACAACCAGACCAACACCACTTCCAAGTCCACACAATTCAAACACAAGAATTCAATCATTCCACCATTTCCACAATATTATCTTATGGGAAAAGTGACCACTCCTAATTATGACAAGATGATGTTTAAAACTATCTCAACTCCACCTTTGTATTTTTGAAAAGGGTTTTGGGCAAGGCAAAATATGTGGGGTAATATATTTCCCACTTGTGTTCCTTTTAAAATGTAATGATAATCAAAGCTTATAAAATGGGAGTTGCATACAGATGCCAAAATATCAAGTTTTAAAAGATAGATAGGAGTTAGCATATAGGAACACATAGTTTTTGGAAATACTTTTACTTTCTCAAATAATGGGTATTGATTTTGGTTGTTGACAAACCAAGTATCATTTGAAATGGAGTTGGCCAAAATAAGAATGGAAAAGATACATGGAATATTTTTCTTGTCATGACATGATCACCAAGTTAAATATATTTTTATATTGGTTATGTCTTACTTTTACTAGTCAAACAATTTAAACAACAAGTCACACTAGGTTCAACATAGCAATGGGAAGGAAAACACAATCATCAGTGAAACATTTCAAAAAGTTTTTGTTGGTTCTGAATTTTGGGTCTTGTAAAACTAAGTTTTTCTTAGTTCCAAAATTTGGGATGTGACAGCTCTTCCCCCCTTAAAAATAAATCTCGTCCTCGAGATTTGCCCGGTGGTAACAGGGGAGTACGAGGGCACGGGTTTTTGGGTTGGCTATCCTTCTGAGGTTGTTGCTTCTTTAGTAAGGTCGCCATGTGAGATCTTGACAAATTGATGTTGCGAGGCTTTCTTTGTCGATGATCTTCTGTGCTGAGTTCAGATCCTTGATATTAGGGTTGACCTGACGATCGATGCTGATGGATAGTCCTGGTTGGCTGTTTCCAGACACTACAAGTCTAAGGCGCAAGGAACTAATTATTAACATCTTCTGGTATACGTATTGCAGGTCTTCCCCCCTTAAAAAGGGGTTTTTGACCGGTCATGATGAGGGTTGCATCTGGAGTTGACTTGGAGGCATTGTTCTTCTTGGGTAGCTTGAAAATCTTCGTCTTGGGAGTCGCTCCTTGGTGCTTGGAGTTGGTACAAATATCACTTCCTGATATGGTCTCCTTATGAGGGTCACAGATGGGGACGCGTTGTTTTCAGGATGCATCGAGTCCGAGCACTCGACTCTCTCCGGTTTCTAGTTAGTAGAGGGATGTTAAAAACTCCTAAGGCGTCTGGACTTGCTTAGTGGTTGATGTTGCCAACAGCAGGTGCTTCTGTTATTTGATTCTTCTCAGTGACTTCTGGTAGATCTTCTTCACGCTTTTCTTCCTTCGGCTTGGCGAGAAAAAGGCTGTCCTGAAAGACTTCTTTGGTTCGGGGTCTTCACGAAGCTTTGCAGGTGTCGTCACAAGTAAGTTAGAGTGCACCAGAATAGTTAGGGTTTCCGGGAAAAACTCTCTGGTTGAGGGGCTTAAGTTAGTCTTCAAGGGAGTTGGGTGCTATACTCTGACATCAAACTTATTATTCCAAGATCTTAACAACCAACTTTACATAGGCCTCTGATTCTCGAGTCTTCAAAATACCGTTCCAACATCTCTGGTAAGGTCACTACTATCAACTAGTTAATTGAATCATGGCCCTTGCCCAAGCTAAAATTATTAATCCACCACATCTTCTTCGGGCATAACTCTTTGTCATATCATAGTTCAATCTATCGGATATCCATCAAACCTTTAAGGCATAATCTTCCCATTATATCCTATCACAAAAATCGTAGTGGTCCACCAATTATTTCTTGATTGATTTTTTTCCCATAGATTGGCATATCTCATATTATCTTACTCCTTCAGGTGGTCATTTTTCCCACGATCATATCCTCAAAGCTAAATAAAACATCCAACGGTCATGTAATAATACCCTCAAGAATTGCCCCACTTTCTAACCAAATTCAAATTTTATCTCAATACTTTTGGGCCTTGATATCTTAATCAAAGATAGAAAGATCTTTCTAAGAATAATCCAAACAGAGCGTGACAAGCTCTGAAAACTACTGCCACCTAGAATGTCTTGCTACTAGACCAAGTCATATTGATTCCTAGAATCCGATAAACATGCACTTGTCCTCCACCAATTATTTCTTGCATACCACGATCTACTCATTTGCTAACTCATCTTTGACCACTTCCTATAATTCCATAAGAACTTAGTACAAGGTCACTTGCGCTAGGAATCACCCTAAACATTCCAACACTGGAGTATTCTTCTTAATTTACTTGCTTCCAACCAATCCAACATCATTTTATCAGCAAGTGCTTCCTAAAAATCCATCAACTTTCACCTTTATTTCTAAACCTTAAATCAAGGGTCACGTCTTCTAGGTCCAGATAACCACCAATGGTTGGGGACCACAACTGGTTAGCCCCTGAGTATCAATTAAATATATCATCTGTCCAAACCCAATTGATTTATCGATCCACTCCAAGCTTTCACTTTTATTCTAAACTCCAAATTTTTGATATTACCAACATCATCCACCAAATTCTGATCTCATCACTAGATTCTCAAGGGGTCCTGCTGACTAATAATCTTATCATCCAACACTCTTCTATCTTCCTAAAGTCTCCTGTCTACCCACTAGTTTTGAGTCATCCACTGGCACCTCTTTCTTTTCTTGTTTTCGGAAATCATATCCTTGGGGAAACACTATAAATCTTCAGGTGATTTTCTTACTTAGAACTTGAGTAACTCCTAAGGTATACACTTGACTTAAGAAAATTATTATTGTCCTTGATTTGAGTTCTATCATCATTTGCTTCACCCCTGTGGTGAAGGCATCCACTTAGTCCGGGCAAGCTTTCCATTAGTTAGTTGTATACAATTGTGGAGGTCTTTTATAACATCAATTGCCTTAGTCTTACGAGAAGAATTTGATAACAAGGTAGCTAGTCTTGTCATCTAACTACTTTTCATATTCCAGAGGCGGAGGTGGACTGGATTATCTGATGTTCCGTTTATTTGCATATGACACTCAATTGTTTGAGCATACAAAAGCGATTTGTTAACAAGTTCATGAGGCTTGTTACCAAACTACTTCTATATAACACGAACATTAAAATATCACACTATTTCCAGAGAGATTTATAATAGTAGATTCTGATATATGAGTTCCCAAATATTCAAGGATGGTCTGGCATATTGCTTCCTTGCCAACCTAAGAAATCTCTCTTCAATGTCTTCTGTCGTAGTTCCTCCTTCTTACGGTCTCTGAGCTCGAATCTTCATGGCAACTCTTATACACTCCTTGGGTTCTCCTAGTTACCGATTCTAAATGAACCTCCTTATGTCCTCGTCTCTTGTCAAGGCTTGCAGTCCTAGAAAATTAATTAGTACTATCGTGGACTTAAGTCAGGTGTTAATCTAAAGTTAGATAAGTTATGTTAGTTATGTTAGTTTTCATATTCTTTTGTTAGTCCGACGGGATACGACCAGTGTCATCTACCGTCGGGTCTTGAATCTTCATCTTTCTCGATGGCTTGATGTGGTTGTACAAAACGACATATGAAAGCCGCTGTCTGTTTTGCAGAAGTTCACAGAGTCTTGGGGTAGAGAGTATTCCATACCTTGCTCCTCTTACTAGGAGAAAATTTTCTGAAGGGTTTTCTAAGTCGGACTTTTGAGAGGGTACAAAAAGTACATCTATGGCCAACAAGGCAAAAATGTTTTTGCAAACAGTCGAAAATAAAGCAACAGATAAAAGTGTGGTTACTTTGGGTTCCTGACAAGGTGTGTTTTGTGAAACACCCAAGGAAAACAACACATAATAAATGCAACACACAAGCAAAGATCAATCAAGGTACTTTTAGCACCAACAGACGTTTAATACCGTGGAATGTGGGGATTGCTCAAGTAAAACGAGCTTATCCTATTGATCCTATGGGTCCTTGTATCTCGAGGATTTTCTTCACCTTGTCCAAGTGGGAAACTTTGGCGGTGAAATTACTGCGATTTCGGAAGGTTGCACGGATGATCGGTCTTCGCATATAAATCGCCTTGCTGTTGAAGTCTTCGGGTTGCTAAGTACCCAGGTCTGGTTTGGGGTGTCGTCAAGTATGTAAGTTTGAATGGAGGTAAGACAACAGATGGAAACTTTTGATAAACCTTTAGACAAGAGATAAGGTTTGGAATAATTCGAGAAGGTGAAAAGAGTGGAAGCTACACTTAGGCTTCCTTAGATACAAGTAATTTTAGGTAGTAATATTTTTCTTTCCAAAATAATTCTCTCGTATGGGCCTTGGTGAAACAGGGCTATTGAAGTCTTCATTTTATCGCCTTAGTCTTCAGCTGGAATACTTGGGATTGTCGAGGTAGTAACTGAGTGGAATTGTCGATATTGAGTTGAGGTCTTCGAGGTTTCTTGCTTTATTGATACCGACGATCTTGGTATTTGCAGATCAATCACCTTGATGCTGAATGTTGAATATTTGAGATGGAAGCTTTTTCTTGTAGGTGCTAGCTAATCAGGTCTCACTTGGGTTCATCGTCAAGTATTTTGAACGGGTAAGGGAGAGTAGAGAAATCCTTGGAAAATCTTAAAATAGAGGGATGAGACTCAGAAATATTTGAGAAGATACGAAGAGTGGTAGTTATTTTTGGACTTCCTTGGAAAAATATATTTTTGGTATTAATAGATTTTTTAATCAAATATTTCTTTACTAACTAACGTCCATGCTAACTAAGGTCTGTTACAGTCAGGATGGCTCTGATACCAAGTCTGTGGGGACCCCGGATTAACTATCCGAGATACCCGTTATGTTTCCTGCAACAATCCCATGATCAGTTTGTTGTTGCACATAACTCGAATTGGTATCACAGAACACCCATAAATACCGAATAAATTTACTTACTTGATTGAAGCCATAACTTCATCAGGTACTCGCAGCGGAAATCACCAAATCAACGTGGAGCCCAAGTCACTTGCCAACCCTACAGGCAGCTGACTGGGAAGCGCCCTAGTTTGCATTGACGTCATCGATCCCTCGGTCTTCAGCCTACTTCTTCTTGAACTCTGGACATGGGAATATCCAGGGACACAGCCATGAGTACATTTAAGTACTCGCAAACTACCCCCGACATGAGCATGCAACAGCACCCTTTTAATTTTCAAACTTTTATTTATTTTAAAACATCTCTATATCTTTATTGAAAAGAAAAGAAGGCTTTGAGAACTTTTTCCCATAAATCTATCTTTGTAAGAATTCTCTTTTAAAACTTTTTCCCGAAAATATATCTTTGTTGGAAAGGTAAGAAGTCTCTTTTATAAACATTTTCCCAAAAATCATCACCATTTGTTTATTTCTCCAAAACTCCTCCTTTTCCGACCATAACCCTTCATGGTCATTCAATCCCAACAACTTCATACCGGCCCTTTGGTATAGTTGCATAAAACATTTCTCCACTTTTAAATCACAAAACTCTGCACTTCTCGACCATAGCCCGTCATGGTCAATCATTCTCCAGCAACCTCATACCAGCCCGTCGGTAGAGTGGCAGATACCACACATCTCCATTTTATTTTCAAAACTCAAAACTTTGCAAAACTTGCACATGGTCAGAGGACAGCCTCCCAACTGTCCTTATCCGAGGACTCGGCTATTCGAATAGTTTTAACCCTCTGCAGAGGTAGCACGCTTTTCCCACACCCATCCGGTAACTCATCGTGTCAGCCACGTCCCGCCATACCAGGTGTATGCGAAGTTGAGCCACCGACCATAGCCTCTCATTTGCTCATGCTAGTACAGGATCCTTCCCATATGACACTTTCCATCGACACCCAGTCCAGTTTCCCGTCAGAAACCCTAAGTGTGAGGACTCATAGTTTTGTCCGGCGGTTTATGGTGGAACCTTCTATCCTCCCCACCAACTTGTGTGAGGACCCGGGTCAGGGGGTAGGTCCTCGGACCATCCCCTCATGCATAACGGAGTCATCTCCGTCGATGAGGTATCCCATACTAATAAGAGCAAACTACATGACTACGTCTTTTCCCATATGTGGTAAATGTGGTCGCACAGGGTAAGATTGGTCGCCATAGTACAAAGACACAATGTGCATTTTTCATAAACATCTCCATTCACCATTTCTCCATTTTCACACCGACATCTCGGTATTCCATAACCACACAAGTATTTTCAAAGGAGTTTTGAGTAAACAATATTTTTCCCATCCTATCGTTTGAAAAAGAATTTCCATCTAATATCTCCATATAGGTGTCAAAATAATATACTTATAATTTGGAAAAGGGTTTTCAAAATCATAGCTTTTGTGGCAAACACCATATAAATAACTTTTGCTCTTTATAAGTAAAACATGCGAACCAAAATAGATGTATATAAATGCAAGCTCAGAGGATAGCTTGCCTTGCTCGGCAAAGTGAACTTGGTCTTGATCTTTAGGTTCAACGAATTCCCCTTCCTCAATAACTCCGTTCCAAAGACCATTCCGGTAGCGTTTATATCTAGCGTCGCAAACAGGAGGATAACACAACAATCACTAAGCAAACCAAACCCCAAGTGGTGTACAGACAAGTAACAAACCGTAAGCTTCGAACTAATCGTTCGGGTAACAACTAGGATCTACACTTACGAGGGCATTATACTGGTCAGTAGTCTATCACCTATACGCGAGCTAGGTACATCGATCACAGAACTATCTGAGGCGAAGGTTAGCAACAAGCACCTCCCGTTGAACGGGAAATACTTCAGACAAAAGTTAGGTCACTATATATTTTCTGTGAGTCAAAATATTACACCAAGTTAGGATATGATAAAGTGAAACACTAGGAACCTAGCAAAATTGGGTTTGCTCCAGAAATCATTACAGATTAATTTATAAAGCCCTTTTTAATTTTGCCCTTTTTATTAATTTATTTTGAACAACACTACAAAATAATTATCCATGTTTGGAGACAAGCTGGAATATGAAGGTTATCACTTGCTAACCATTTTAATAGATCAAACTTAATTTTTTTTGGATCATTAGTTTTAAAGATATGAATTTTCCCAATTTATTTTATATTCTGCCATTTTCTTTATTTTAATAAAACATTAATTAACTAATTTATTTGGATAGGTGAATTACACCAAAAGACAGGTTTTACTTTTCTGAACATTTTGGTATCTTGTTTGCAATTTTTGGACAAGTATTTAATTAGTTATGAATTTTACAAAATCATTTTATATTCTGCCATTTTACTAAAGTGCAAGGAAAAGTTATTTCCAGTGTTTAGTTTAACATGAAAATGATGTTATGAGGTGAAGTTATTTCTCCTGATCATTTTGATATATTGTTTGCTATTTTTGGATTAGTATTCAAAAAGATATGGATTTTAGAAGTTTATATTCAAATCTGTCTATTTATTTTATTTCTCAGAAAATCTAGCGGAACGTTTTTCACCGCGGGGTTGGCTACCCACGGTCACTGACTTGTGGGCCCAAAGCCACGCTAGCAGTCCACGTCAGCGCGGAGGCCCACAGCCACGTTCGCAGACACGCTGGAACGGCGCGGCGCGCTGGGCACGGTGACCGTGCGGCGGCGGCGAGCACGGCTCCGGCGAAGGAGCGCGCGCGGGGATGGACTACTGGGTGCATTCGACGCGCAAGGATCCAGGGAACCTACGGGTGGAGCCACGGACCAACTGGTCGCCGGGGACGGCGTCGACGACGAGCTACGGCGGCGGTGAGCTACGGCTACGGCGAACCTAGTGCTCTACGGTGAGAAAGAGGGCGAGGAGGAGGGTGGAGATGTCCATTAGGACCTCACGCTCACCCTTGACGCGTGTGAACAACCGGCGTGGGCGGAGGTGGTCCACAGCGGCGGCGCGGGCTCGCCGGAGATGCTTCGGTGGTCGGAGAAGAACTTGATGGCGGCGGCGATTGCGGGCACCTCTCTTCGATTCCTTCTACGTGGAGAGGGAGGACGACGCGGCGAACACGGCGGCGCGCTTTGATCTGGACGGGGCGGCTTCATTCGGTGGTGAGGCGCGACGGCGAGCTCGGCAACCTGCGGCTAGGGTTCGGCCATGGAGGAGGGACATGGACATGGAGAGGGAGAGAGAGAGCAGGAGAGCAGAGGAGCGGGGGTGGTGCTCTTCTTATCCTCTTCGCAGAGGAGAGGCGCAGGAGAGCAGAGGAGCGGGAGAGAGGGGGGGTCCGGGCGGCGAGGTCGTCGTGCGGGCGACACGGCGATGCGCAGCACTGCTGCTACAGGAGGAAGAAGAGGGTTTCGCAGAAAACCCCCTGGGCTATTTTTCCTATTTACACTTAAGTCCTTTTTCTGTTTTCCTTTTAAATCCAGTAGCACTTCAAGGATTTTATTGAGGCACTAAAACTTTTTAGAAAAAATTGAAAATATTCAGGTGGCCTCCCCAATACATGTAGAAGCTCCACAAAATTTGGTATTTGAAAATAAAATGGTTTGAACAATATTTGTTCATAGGGTTTAAACATGGCACTTTTCTTAAATATAATTTATAATCCTTTAGAATTTTTTAAATCAAGTTCAAAATATTATTTTTGAACCATTGGAACTTCCTTGACAAATATATCCACTTCAAATAGTTTTTATTTTCCTAGAGAAAATATTGGTTTGAAGGAAATAGATAGTTAAGTAGAGAAAATTATTTATTAAGATCATTTCTTTAACTCATGATCTTAATTTCCATTTGTTGAGTAATTTGAGGAGTTTGCTTTTAAGTCACATTCCAAATTTGGGACCAGTGGGTTTCCAACTTAGCACTCAAGTGTATTGGTGTAAATATTCACCCAAGCAAACAATAAAATAAGAATTAACAATTAATACTATCAGAAGTCCATTAAGCAAATAATCACAACCAGACCAACACCACTTCCAAGTCCACACAATTCAAACACAAGAATTCAATCATTCCACCATTTCCACAATATTATCTTATGGGAAAAGTGACCACTCCTAATTATGACAAGATGATGTTTAAAACTATCTCAACTCCACCTTTGTATTTTTGAAAAGGGTTTTGGGCAAGGCAAAATATGTGGGGTAATATATTTCCCACTTGTGTTCCTTTTAAAATGTAATGATAATCAAAGCTTATAAAATGGGAGTTGCATACAGATGCCAAAATATCAAGTTTTAAAAGATAGATAGGAGTTAGCATATAGGAACACATAGTTTTTGGAAATACTTTTACTTTCTCAAATAATGGGTATTGATTTTGGTTGTTGACAAACCAAGTATCATTTGAAATGGAGTTGGCCAAAATAAGAATGGAAAAGATACATGGAATATTTTTCTTGTCATGACATGATCACCAAGTTAAATATATTTTTATATTGGTTATGTCTTACTTTTACTAGTCAAACAATTTAAACAACAAGTCACACTAGGTTCAACATAGCAATGGGAAGGAAAACACAATCATCAGTGAAACATTTCAAAAAGTTTTTGTTGGTTCTGAATTTTGGGTCTTGTAAAACTAAGTTTTTCTTAGTTCCAAAATTTGGGATGTGACACTAGGATCCGATGAATATTGATACATGTTTATTCAAGTTGTTTATCTATGTGCTCTTGATCTTGCATGCTCTCCGTTGCTAGTAGATGCTTTGGCCAAGTAGATGCTTGTGACTCCAAGAGGGGGCATTTATGCTCGATAGTGGGTTCAGTCTCTAGATATCTGGATCAGTGACAGAAAGGTCTAAGATGGTAGATGTGCTGTTGCTACTAGGGATAAAACATTGGTGCAGTGTCCAAGGGCACTTGTATTGATTACATTACACACTTTACTTCATGCAATAATCTGTTGTTAGCAACTTAATACTGAATGGGATGCGGATGCTGCCTTGAAGGTGGATTATTTAGGCATAGATGCTGTTGGAATAACGGTCTATGTACTTTGTTGTAATGCCCAACTAGATTTCATAGTAGACATCTTGGCATGTATTGCATTGTTATGCCCTCTCTATTTGTCAATTGCCCAGCTGTAATTTGTTTACCCAACATGCTAGTTATCTGTTCTGAGAGAGACACCACTAGTGAACTGTGGACCCTGGTCCAATTTCCTCATACTGTTTACACAACCTGCTGCAATCATCTGTTTCCTGTTACTTGCTGTTTTTCCTGCTGTTTTCCACACCATACGTTTAACTCTTTGTTTCTGCAAGACCGGAGAGATTGACAACCTCTCTGTTTCGTGTTGGGCAAAGTTCTGGTTTGTGTCTGTGCAGATTCCACGTTGGTGCAAGCTCCCTAGCGCCAGGGGGAGTCAACATCAACAACCTTCCGATAGATCGTCAAGTCCTACTGGATTGATAACCTTGGGTAGATTATTCAAGGGAAAACTTCTGCTGTCTACATCATAACCTTCCTCTTGGGGTTCACCAACACGTAGCCATCAAGCTGTTTTCTGGCGCCGTTGCCGGGGACTTGGAGGCTATTGGAAAGGGGAGTCTCTCAGTTCCAATCTCTTTACTTTGTTTTTGTCTTGTTTTATTTTTGTTTTGCTTGCTGTTAAAAATCAAAAACCCAAAAAAAAAATTCCTGCATCTAGTTTTTAATTTCGAGTTGCCCTGTTGCTTGTTTTAGGCTTGCTAAAATGAGTAATCCTGAAAATACTAAGTTGTGTGACTTTACTAGCACAAACAACAATGATTTTATCTGTACACCCATTGCTCCACCTGCTTCTAAAGCAGAATTTTATGAGATTAAGCCTGCACTGTTAAATCTGGTTATGAAAGAGCAATTTTCTGGTGTTAGTACTGATGATGCTGCTGCCCACTTAAACAACTTTGTTGAACTTTGTGATATGCAAAAGTATAAGGAGGTAGAGAGTGATATTATTAAGCTGAAATTGTTTCCTTTCTCTTTAAGAGGAAGAGCTAAAGATTGGTTGCTATCTTTGCCTAGAAATAGTATTGATTCCTGGACTAAATGCAAAGATGCTTTCATTGGAAAATATTATCCTCCTGCTAAAATTATCTCTTTAAGAAGTGGTATTATGAACTTTAGGCAACTTGATAATGAGCATGTTGCCCAAGCTTGGGAAAGAATGAAGTCTTTGGTTAAAAATTGCCCCACTCATGGACTGACTACTTGGATGATCATCCAAACCTTTTATGCAGGACTAAATTTTTCTCAAGGAATTATTGGACTCGGCTGCTGGAGGGACCTTTATGTCCATCACTTTGGGTGCTGCTACAAAGCTTCTTGATGATATGATGGTAAATTATTCTGAATGGCACACTGAAAGGGCTCCAACTGGTAAGAAGGTAAATTCTGTTGAGGAAATTTCCTCCTTGAGTGATAAAGTTGATGCTATTATGACTATGCTTTCGAATGGACATGGTGTTGTGGATCCAAATAATATTCCTCTTGCTTCTTTGGTTGCTCATGATGAGAAAAATGTTGATGTAAACTTCATTAAAAATAACAACTTCAACAACAATGCTATAGGAATAATTTTGGTAGCAACAATTATAGGCCATATCCTGCTAATGGTAGCAACTCTTATGGTAATTCCTACAGTAACAATAGAAGTGTGCCCTCTGATCTTGAAGTCATGCTTAAGGATTTTATTAGCACACAAACTACTTTTAATAAAACTGTTGAGGAAAAGCTAGGAAAAATTGATACTCTTGCTGCTAAAGTTGATAGTCTTGCTCATGATGTTGAAATGCTGAAAATAAAAGCTATTCCTAGTGATATTAGAGAGAGTAAAACACTCAATGCTATCCAAATTAAAATTGATAATAACATTAGGATGCTTGCTGAACTTCATGAAAGATGGGAGAGAGAAGAAAGAGAAGCTGAAATTGCTGAACAAAATAGTGTTGTTAGAGTTTGCACTATTTTTACTAATGAAACAAATGATGCCTCACATGCTAATGCGCCCCCTACTGTTAGTGAAAAGATAATAAGTGTTGGAAATGTCTCTACTACCTCTACAAAAAGTTTAAATTGCCTGATAGCACTACTTTTGTTCCTAGTAAAAGTGCTGAAATTTTTAGAGGTGTTGGTGATAATTGCTCCATTGTTTTTTATGACAACAACTTCAATTTCGAAAATTGTAACATAACTGAAGTCATCATGTTCTTGCAAAAGCTAGCTAAGAGTCCTAATGCTAGTAAAATAAATATGGCTTTTACTGAACATATTATCAAAGCTCTCATGCATGCTAGGGAAGAAAAATTAAAACTTGAAGCTTCTATCCCTAGGAAGTTAGATGATAATTGGGAACCTGTTATTAAAATGAAACTGAGTGAGTTTGAATGCAATGCTTTGTGTGACCTTGGTTCTTGTATTTCGGTTATGCCTAAAAATTTATATGATATTCTCAAGCTTGCACCTTTGGAAAAATGTCATTTGGATGTTCACTTTGCTGATTCTTCTATGAAGAAACCTTTAGGAAAAGTTGATGATGTTTTGATAATGGTTAATAACAATCTTGTCCCTGTTGATTTTGTGGTTTTGGATATTGAATGCAATCCTTCTTGTCCTATTGTTTTGGGAAGACCTTTTCTGAGAACTGTTGGTGCTGTTATTGATATGAGAGAGGGGAATATAAAATTTCAATTCCCACTCAAGAAAGGTATGGAACACTTCCCTAGGAAGAAGATGAAATACTCACATGATACTAGTGTCAAGACAAATTATGGTTTTGGATTTTCTGGTCTTGACAATACTTGATGCATCTCTTCATGCCTAGCTCAAAGGCATTAAAGAAAAGCACTTCTGGGAGATAACCCATGTTTTTATTTGCTGTTTTATTTTTGTTTTCTTGAGTCAAGGATGCTTGTTTACCTCTGTAGCAACTCCTTTGTATCTTTTATTTGCTGTTTTGTTGTGCCAAGGAGAGTTACTAATGCAAAGTTGGTTTTTATTTTCGGGACTGCATTGGGACAGATTGCTGTTCGTCACCGTTTAATTCAGTAGAAAATCAGAAAAAATCGAAAAATGCTGAAATTTTTGTGCATGTTCCTGATGATGTTACGCAACTTTCATTATTTCAAAAGTTTTCATCTGAGCATCGTAAGTGCCTCGAAAAAATTCGTCATTACAGACTGTTCTGGTTTGACAGATTCTGTCTTTTATTTTGCATTCTCTCTTTTACAAGTTTTTAAGTGGTTTCTTTTCGTGTAAAAGTGCCCACTTGAGCCTAGTAACAGTGGCTAATGTTTAAAATAGTTGGCTTGTGAGTTTTGTCTTTGCTAGAACTTTGAAGTATTATCTTTTAGTGCACTAACCTGCTAATGAGAAAAGCTGTTAAGTTTTGGTGTGAAGGAAGTTTTCAAGTGTTGATAGAGGAGAATGATATTACATGATCAAGAAGAGTGAAGAGCTTAAGCTTGGGGAGGCTTACCTCCCCAGCATATTTCAAGAAGACTCAAGCATCTAAGCTTGGGGATGCCCAAGGCATCCCCTTCTTCATCTACAAATTATCAGGTCATCTCTAATGGTGCTATATTTTTATTGCTTCATACTAGTGTACTCTTCCTTGGAGCGTCAGTGTGTTTTTGTTTTCAGTTTGTTTTGTTTTGTTTGCTGTGCTATACTTGTTGGATCCTAGCATTCATGTTTGGGAGAGAGACACGCTCCACTTTTTCATTAGAATACTCTTGTGCTTCACTTATACTTGTTGAGTATTCCTGTCTAGTTGCTGTTATTGCTGTTAGCTCTCAGTTTTTCATGTATCTCTTGTTAGAGCTTTCAGTTTCTTTTGAAGAAAGTACTCTCTTGCTTCACTTATATCTGTTTGGAGAGTTGTCAAATAAGTTGATTGGTGTTTGGTTGGACCAGAAAAATGCTATGCATGTGGTAGTGGTATAAAATGCTTACATGAATCTTTTTAGATCGTTGTCTTGAGTAATTTGATGCTTGCCAATTGTTTTGAGCTGTCAAGTAATTAATGTTTAAGCTTGTGCATCATGTAAGTAATGGCTATTAATGAAGAACTACTATAAGGATTTTCTGCTATAATAATCTGTTGCATAATTGGAAGTCCATAGTAGTCTAGATAATTTTTGGATGAAGGCTATGTGTTAACAAGGAAGACAGTGGGAGTCTATGGTTCGTCAAACCTTGTGTTTTATGTACACTCTTGCTATTCCAGTTGATAATGATGTTTGCTTATAATAACCTTGCTAGCCTAAACTCTGTACTAAGAGGGAATGCTTCTTGTACATCCAAAACCTTGAGCCAAATCCATGCCACCTGTGTCCACCATACCTACCTATTATGTGGTGTTTTCACCATTCCAAGTAAATTTCTTCATGTGCTATCTACTAACTACTCAAAACTGTTACATTTCCTTTTTGTGTCACTACTTGAAAAGCTCATAAGGACGTAGATAGGTGGTCTTTATTTCCTGGTTGATCAAATTTTACACACCTGGACTAGTGGCATATACATCCGCTTATCCAATAATTTTGCAAAAAGAGCTGGCAACGGGGTGCCCAGTCCCAATTAATTACAACTTTAACCAAACAATTCTCTTCACATCTTTTTGCCCCTGATTCGTCAGTCAAGCAATGTTCACAAGTGTGTAAACAAAAGAGAAGAGGGATGATCTGCCCGCTGGTAGAAATAACGTCCTTCATGGGAGCCGCTCTTGTAAAGTTTGATCAACTAGTGAAGTAGAGTATTGCCTATTTGCTGATTTGTTGACACCTGTATACACCATTACCTTACAAAACAATATTTTATGCTCTCTATATGCCTTCGGGAACTACAGCTCTAGCACATGATGTTAATCCCTGCTTCCCTCTGCGAAGGGCCATTCTTTTACTTTTATGTTGAGTCAGTTTTCCCACTTCTTTCTGTCTACTTAAGCAAACATCATTGTCAACTCCAGTATAACAGTTTTTACATAACTTTGTGTTTGGTTGATCATATTCTTTGCATTGACATTATCTATATGATATACATGTTGAAAGTTGAAGCAAAAGCTGAAGCTATTATCTTCCTTTGTGTTGATACAAACACTTTCATGTTGAGAATTATTGCTGCTGTGAACTAACTATTATGTTAGACTATTATATCTCTAAATGTTTTATAGTGTTATTCATGAAAGTTTGCACTTGTGTGATCACTTATGTTTACTCTTTATTTACTTGCTTGCAAACTATAGACCATTGGCTTGGATCACTTCATTCAGATCATGTGCATTACATTGTTATTTGATCAAAGATTGTGTTGGTAGCATGTCACTTCAAAAATTATCTGTTTTTATCGTTTACCTACTCGAGGACGAGCAGGAACTAAGCTTGGGGATGCTTGATACGTCTCAAACGTATCTATAATTTTTGATGTTCCATGCTGTTATTATATCAATTGCTACATGTTTTGGTTACACTTTATATCATTTTTATGCATTTTCTGGGACTAACCTATTAACAAGATGCCACAGTGCCAGTTCCCTGTTTTCTGCTGTTTTTGGTTTCAGAAAATCTATTAAGGAAATATTCTCGGAATTGGACGAAACAAAAGACATCGTCAATAATATCACGAGGAGATCACGGAGTCCAAAGGGGAGTCGGAGCAGACCCACCAGGGGGCCACGCCACACTAGGGCGCGGCCCAGGGTGGGCCCGCGCCCCCTATGGCGTGGTGGCCCCCCTCGGCCACCGACGCCGCCTCTTCGCCTATATATTCTCCGCGACGCGAAAACCCTATTACGGTCGATCATATTCCACGAAAAGTTCCGTCGCGGCCGTCATCGTCAATCTCAGATCGGAGGAGTTCTGAAGCTCTTCCCGGCACCCTGCCGGAGGGGAGATCATCACCGGAGGGCTCTACATCACCATGCCTGCCTCCGGAGTGATGCGTGAGTAGTCCACCCCTGGACTACGGGTCCATAGCAGTAGCTAGATGGTTGTCTCTCTACCTTGTGCCTCCATGTTTAGATCTTGTGAGCTGCCTAACATGATCAAGATCATCTTATTGTAATGCTAGATGTTGTGTTTGCTGGGATCCGATGAATATTGATACCATGTTTATTCAAGTTGTTTATCTATGTGCTCTTGATCTTGCATGCTCTCCGTTGCTAGTAGATGCTTTGGCCAAGTAGATGCTTGTGACTCCAAGAGGGGGTATTTATGCTCGATAGTGGGTTCAGTCTCTAGATATCTGGATCAGTGACAGAAAGGTCTAAGATGGTAGATGTGCTGTTGCTACTAGGGATAAAACATTGGTGCAGTGTCCAAGGGCACTTGTATTGATTACATTACACACTTTACTTCATGCAATAATCTGTTGTTAGCAACTTAATACTGAATGGATGCGGATGCTGCCTTGAAGGTGGATTATTTAGGCATAGATGTTGGAATAACGGTCTATGTACTTTGTTGTAATGCCCAACTAGATTTCATAGTAGACATCTTGGCATGTATTGCATTGTTATGCCCTCTCTATTTGTCAATTGCCCAGCTGTAATTTGTTTACCCAACATGCTAGTTATCTGTTCTGAGAGAGACACCACTAGTGAACTGTGGACCCTGGTCCAATTTCCTCATACTGTTTACACAACCTGCTGCAATCATCTGTTTCCTGTTACTTGCTGTTTTTCCTGCTGTTTTCCACACCATACGTTTAACTCTTTGTTTCTGCAAGACCGGAGAGATTGACAACCTCTCTGTTTCGTGTTGGGCAAAGTTCTGGTTTGTGTCTGTGCAGATTCCACGTTGGTGCAAGCTCCCTAGCGCCAGGGGGAGTCAACATCAACAACCTTCCGATAGATCATCAAGTCCTACTGATTGATAACCTTGGGTAGATTATTCAAGGGAAAACTTCTGTTGTCTACATCATAACCTTCCTCTTGGGGTTAGCCATCAAACGCTCATCAACTTAGAGTACAAGACAACACTAGTCTATATCCAACTAGAACTTATCTGTAACACTACCCCCTTTCACCTATATAGGAAGGGATATGGCCTTTAAATGTTTAGTCGGTGTTGAGGAGGTTTCCTCTCCCTCCTTAGGATTAAGAAAAATTGTCTTCCCTCCATGTCGCTCCTGTGGGCGGCGGGAAGGACCCTTTGAAAGGATCTAGTAGGTTTTCTAGAAGAGGGGGGGGGGTGAATAGGCAACTCCAAATTTTATTTTTTTCCTTTAACAAATTTAGGTTTTCCTCAAATATAAGCTCTTTAGATATACAACTAGGTGAACAACCTATATGATAAGCAAGATACAAGATACCAAGATAGAGTTAACAAGATAAGCAAGCAATAACAAGTAAATGGAGGTTAAGATATAACCACACATTGAAGAGGTGATCACATTGAAGAGGAGATTTATCCCTAAGTTCACTTCACAAGGAAGTGATAACCCACAAGTATAGGGGATCGCAACAGTCTTCGAGGGAAGTAAAACCCAAATTTATTGATTCGACACAAGGGGAGACAAAGAATACTTATAAGCCTTAGCAGCGGAGTTGCCAATTCTGAGAATATTTCCAGACTAGCTTTTCTGGAATACAAAAACAGCAGAAAACAGGAACTGGCACTGTGGCATCTTGTTAATAGGTTAGTCCCAGAAAATGTATAAAAATGACATGAAGTGTATACAAAACATGTGGCAATTGATATAAAACATGCATGGAACATCAAAAATTATAGATACGTTTGAGACGTATCAGCATCCCCAAGCTTAGTTCCTGCTCGTCCTCGAGTAGGTAAACGATAAAAACAAAATAATTTTTTAGGTGACATGCTACCATCATAATCTTGATCATGTAATATTGCAAGGCACATGTAAATGAATGAAGTGATCCAAGTCAATGGTCTATAATTTGCTACCAAATAGATAATGAGTAAACAATGAATCACACAAGCTAAACATTTTCATGAATAGTACTTTCGAGACAAGCATCAAATATTTTGCATAAGTGTTAACTCATAAAGCAATAGTCTCTAATAAAAGGTATTTAATCAACACAAAGGAAGAATTAAGTTTCAGCATTTGCTTCAACTTTCAACATATTTATCTCATGGATATCGTCAACACAAAGTAGTATAATAAGTCCAATACGTAGCACATAACGCATGTTGTAACAAAGTTGACACTAGTGTTTGCTTGTGGAAGACAGAAAGAATATAAAAACTGACTCAACATAAAAGTAAAAGAAAGGCCCTTCGCAGAGGGAAGCAGGGATTAAGTCATGTGCTAGAGCTTTTAGGTTTTTGAAAGCATATAGAGATTGCATAAAATATTTGATACTCCTCCCGACCTTGCTAACACAAGCCATGGCTAACCGAATCCTCGGGTGACTTCCATCAATCACATACCATGGAGGAGTATCTATTTTTTAGAGGTGTTTGTTAATTGTCAACGAATGGTAGCGGGTGAGAACAGTATTCTACCTGTCAAACAGACTTTTAAGAGCGGCTCCCATGAAGGACGTTATTTCTACCAGCAAGGCAGATCATCCCTCTTTCTCTTTGGTTTACACACATGCAGGTATTTCACTGTTTGTCATTGCTTACTGATGAATCATGGCAAAAGTGTGAAGAAAATTAATGGTTAAAGTTGTAATTAATTGGGACTGGGCACCCCGTTGCCAGCTCTTTTTGCAAAATTAGGATAAGCGGATGTATATGCCGCTTGTCCAGGTGTAAAAGTCCATTTGACAAATAGAATAAAGAATAACCACACTAATTCCTCATGAGCTAGTAAACATTGACACAAAAAGGGAATAATAACATTTTGAATAATTTAAAGATAGCACATGAAAAATTTACTTGGAGTGGCAAGAAATACCACATATAGGTAGTTATGGTGGACACAAATGGCATGGATTTTGGCTCAAGGATTTGGATGCACGAGAAGGATTCCCTCTCAGTACAGAGCTTAGGCTAGCAAGGTTTATGTAAGCAAACAAGAATATCAACCCGTACACCAAGTTTTATATGACAAACATATTGCAAACGTTATAAGACTTCATACCGTCTTCCTTGTTAACCACCCTGTTATTAGAAAATATCTAGACCTTAGAGATACCACCGATGCAAACCAAATTTTCAACAAGCTTTACGGTAGTTCTTCACTAATAGGCTTAACTCATGTGATGCACAAATTTAATCATGATCTACTTGTTAATTCAAAACAATTGACAAGCATCAAGTTATCCAAATTAGTGATCTACAAGATTAAGCAAGTTTTTCCTTATACCAATTACCACATGCAACATTTTCTGAACCAACCAAACACCAATCAATTTATTTAATCAACTCTCCAAACAAATATAAGTGAAGCAAGAGAGTACTTTCTACAAAAGAAAGCTAATATCTCTGACAAGAGATACATGAAAACAAGAGCTAAAAGCTGAACAGCGCTAGATATGAATACTCAACAAATATAAGTGAAGAATAGGAGTATTCTCATGAAAAAGCGGAGCGTGTCTCTCTCCCAATCAAGAATGCTAGGGTCCAGTCAAGCTTTATTGAAAATAAAAGTGCAATACTGAAAATAAAAGCACACAGACGCTCCAAGAAAAGCACATATGATGTGAAAGAATTAAAATATAGTTTCACTAGAGATGACCTGATAATTTTGACGATGAAGAAGGGGTGCCTTGGGCATCCCCAAGCTTAGACGCTTGAGTCTTCTTGAAATATGCTGGGGAGATCCATGGGAGCCTCCCCAAGTTTGAGCTCTTCACTCTTCTTCATCCTATTATATCACTCTTCCCTCTTGACTATTGAAAACTTCCGCCACACCAAACTCAACGTAATTCTCATTAGAGGGGTTAGTACTCAAAAACTTTCATCCACTGGTTCTGTTGTGACACATTGCAAGAACTCAATAAAACATTAGCTACAGCCCTCCACTAGAGAGCCTTGCTTAAAGCCCACAAGAGACAATGCAAAAAACAGAGACATAATCTGTCAAAACAGAACAGCCAGTAAAGATGAATTTTTTCGAGGCACTTACGGGACTCATATCGAAAAACGTTGATCTAACGAAAGATGCATACATATATCTGGATTACGCACAAAAATTTCAGATTTAATTCACAATCTGGTGATTTTATGAATTTCGTACAGTGAACAGCAGAAATCTGTTCCTGCGCAGCAATCAAAATCTAGCATCATCTTATCATTAGAGACTACTCTTGGCAAAACAATGCAAGAAAATAAAGATACAAAGGAGTTGCTACAGAAGTAAACATCCTCCTTGACTGAATAAAAGAAATGCCTCCCATAAGCGTTTTTCTTTAATGCCTTTTAGCTAGGCTTAATAGTTTTAAAGATGCTCACATAAAAATAGAAAATGAAGCAAAAGGAGTATCAAGAAGCAAATTCGAAACACATTTAAGTCTAACCCACTTCCTATGCATAGGAATCGTGTACACAAATAAATTCATAAAGAACAAAGTGACAAGCATAGGAAGATAAAATAAGAGTAACTTCAGAACTTTCAGCATATAGAGAGGTGCTTTAGTACCATGAAAATTTCTACAGCCATATTTTCCTCTCTCATAATAATTTTCAGTAGCATCATGAACAAACTCAACAATATAACTATCACATAAAGCATGCTTTTCATGATCTACAAACACATAATTCTTATCAAGCTCAAAAATAGTGGGATTAAAAGTTTCAAACCCACTTTTAACAATTTTATAATAAGATGATTGATCATTCTCAAGAGGTATGAGACTCCATCTAGATAAAGTCAAGACCTCTCCAATCCCATTTTCATTAGTAGTACAATTAATATTATCAACCAATATAGGACCATCATCTAGAGCTTTATCATAAATATTTTCTAAGCAAACTTTCTCATTACCATGCATTTCGAAATTAGGCACAAATAAAGGATTATCATAAGATTTATCAAAATAGCATGGATTATCATAAATATCAGTAGCATAATCATTTCCACAAGTTTTACTCATAGGGAATTTTTCAAGAGAATCCACAGGAACATAACATTCATCCTCCTTTGGTAAGCATGGAGGGCAATCAAATAGTGTAAGAGATAAAGAGTTACTCTCATTAGAAGGTAGGCATGGGTAGCTACTCCATTCTTCCTCCTTTTGTTCATCACTCTCCTCCTCTTTTTCATCCAATGAGCTTTTAGCTTCAGCAGTAGTTTCTTCTTCTACAGGTTCCTGCAAATTGTGAGTGCATTCTTGTGCATTAATGAGTCTCTCTTTATAATCAATGATATAACCATTATTGCTGAAATTTTCTAGGCAATAATCAAGAATAAAAGAGACCGTATCTTTAAGTTTATTACAAGCAACACAGGTTTCATAATTTTTAGCCATGAAGGAATCTATTTCAGCAGCTGCCACAAATGAAACAAATTGTTCTACTTGTTCAGCTCCCAAATGAATATAGTTATTCCAATGATAGTTCATAATTAAAACTTCTTCACTAAAGCCACATTGGAATTTAAGATGTTTAGTATCTTGTTCAGAGCATCAATTTATATCATGGCGTTCCAGCAAAATTTCAGCAATTTGATTTAACTTTTTTAACATGCCTCTCATGATTTTACCCTCTCTTGATTCTCTATACTTTATATATAATTCTTTACCTTCCATAAACATACATGTTCTAGCATGTTCTTCCATAGCAACAGTTTTTTTTAGATTTTCGGTTTTTAAATTTTTATGGATTTTTGGGTATATAAGAAAAATAAAACTAGACAAAAATAAACTAAACAAAAGTAAACTAAACAAAAACAACTAAACAGAAATAAACTAAGCAAAATAAAACTAGACAAAAGTAAACTAGACAAAACAAAATAAAATAAAAACAGAGAGAGAGGTAGAGTGTACTCCCCAGGTGAACTTATGAGTAGAGCTATGCTCCCCGGCAACGGCGCCAGAAAATAGTCTTGATAACCCACAAGTATAGGGGATCGCAACAATCTTCGAGGGAAGTAAAACCCAAATTTATTGATTCGACACAAGGGGAGACAAAGAATACTTATAAGCCTTAGCAGCAGAGTTGTCAATTCCACCACGCCTGAGAAAGCACTAGTAACAAACGTGATGTGAAAGTAGCAGTAATATGAGAGCAACAGTAGTAGTAACACAGAAGCAATGGCACCAGAAAATAGTTGATTGCGTGGAGTTGACGGAAAAGCAATAATGATTACAGATGGATCGGGGTTCCCAGCTATCTACACTAGTGGTAACTCTCCAATAACAAGTGTTGGGTGAACAAATTACAGTTGGGCAATTGACAGAATATTGAGCGCATGACAATGCATATATATGACATGATGACTACTATGATATTTAATTGGGCATTACGACAAGATACATAGACCGTTATCCAACGGCATCTATGACTAATAATCTACCGCTGGGTTGCCATCTGAGTCCCCCGTTGGTATTAAGTTGCAAGCAACGGATAATTGCATTAAGTAAAGTGCATAATGTAAACAAATACATATCACTAGTACAGAACGACACATCGGAAACGGGCCAAAAACCCCTTCGGCAACGGAGAAAGGGTCCGTGTCCCCGACCCTGTCACTGATGTGAAGGCCTTCATCGGTAACGGAGGCAAAAAACCGTCACCGATGAGGCATAAGTTGGCTACGGTTGCGGACCCATCTCCGTTTCCGATGTATCGGTGCATCAGTAACAGAGATTCTATTTCTGCTCGTTTGCATTGAGGTTTCTTCATAAGCCTAGAGCAGGAATAGATTTGGCACTGGACATTTAAAATTTCACAGCAGAAGCACAAAAAGGCTAACAAATTCATTCATTCATAAGGTATAACAAATGTCACCGATACATTGCATCACAAGACAACCAATTACTTATCTTCATTGTCATGCCTCTCTAAATCTATCATTGACATGTCTAGCTAAATCTATCTATGTCATGCCTCTCTAAACTTATCCTTGTCATTTCCAACTTAATTTATCTTCATGACTTGCTGTTAGAGTTCATGAATTCAATCTTCTTCTTGGACGGTGTCGCCAAAATATAATCAACTCGCCGCTTTGTCCCTGACCTTGTATTTAGCTCATTTAAATGAGCTAAACGGATCAGCACCATGCTCTGCACATAGTGCAATAAGCGAGTGCTGATGTACTGAAGGTGCCTCTTTTGTAAAGTGGTCACTGAAATGCAAAGAGAGAATATATGACTCCATGTTAGCTCACTATAGCAAATCCACTTATCCAACAATTTCAGTCCATCTAGCATAAAGGACATACAACACAAAAGGATGCATAAGACAGAATAACAAACTTACAAATCCATTGCATAGTTGTTGTGTACCAACAATTATGCCGGACGACAAGCGCACCTTGGCTAAGGACCCGGCTTTTATACAGTGTCGCCGAAATGTACATCTGTTTTGCAAAGGAGATAAGCCAGCCATGAGTTTCATACACTACCGATTTGTGCTAGTTATGTTCTTTTCGAGCGACACTACATAGTCGTCCACTCGTCCTCATCGTCCTCGGATGTATTACAACCCTAGTTCTAGTTCTAGTTCTTTTCATGAGTGTCTTGTGGAAGAAAACCTAAGCAAAACAATGACAACAACCCTAGTTCGTCGGCACGACGGCCGGTCACAAATAGATGTATTACCTTTGGATCTGGCGGCGGGAGTACATAGTCGTCCTCGTCGTCCTCGGATCGACACGCCATGCGCCCTCCAGCTACAGATCAGGCGATGAGATCTGCCCGGGTGGAGCAAAGAACGGGTACGCGCTGCCACGGTCGGAGGAGAGGAAGATGCGCGCCGACACGGTCGGAGGAGAAGAAGATGCACGCCGCCACGGTCGGAGGGAGGGAGATGCGCGCCGCCACGGTCAGAGGAGAGGAAGATGCGCGCTGCCACGGTCGGAGGGAGGGAGATGCGCGCCGCCACGGTGGAGCTAAGATCTGGTGCTGCGTTGAGGCGCCGCCACACTTTGAGAGTGAGGCTGAGAGTGAGCGATAGAGTTTAGGGCTGTGTGAAGGGCGCATTGATAGCAAAGTAGAACATCAGAAACGGAGGGTATAAACAACCGTTTCCTTTGATTTTTTCATTGACACACTGGGCTTATACTGATCTCTACTAGTATTGAAGTTGAAGAACATAAAAATAAATAACTATAACTACTCCTCGGCCTCCGCCTTCTCCTGCTCGTATGCGAGGAGAGCCGCGTAGTCGTCCGTGTCGTCGCGCGGCTCCTCGCCAACGATGTCATCGCAGCCCGTGCGCCCCTCCCACATCTCGTCGTCGTAGGCAGGATCGTCGCGCAGCTCCGACGGGAGGAGGAGCCGGCGGCTCTGAAGCAGCTCAACTCTTTCCAACGGCATAGGCACCGACGCGCGGTTGAGGTGCCAGCCACCGGGTAGCCGAACCTTTGACCATGGCACTGGCCTCCTATATTGCCAGTGCCGCTCCGCGACGGCCTGCCCGACGATGACGCGGTTCCATCCAGGCGACCGCGGACGAGCATCTCTCCGCTGTGGCGAGCGACTGCGGTCGCGGGCGCCCGAGGATCCCGCGTCCTCTTCCGGCGGCATAGGCACCCTCCTGTTGTTGACGCGCCAGCCAGCGGGGAGGCTAACATTTGACCAGGGCACTGGCCTCCTATATTGCCAGTGCCTCTGCGCGACGGCCTCCGGCACGACGACGCGGTTCCAATTCAGCGAAAGCGGCAAACTGCTGCGGCGAACGCCCGAGGAGTTGCTAGGAGTATCCATGGCTGCGGGGAAGTGGCGTACTGAGATAGCAGGGAGATCGTGGGTTTCTAAGGAGTAGTGGGCGGCGGTGCCGCATCGCCACTACGCCATAGCAGTTACTCTGCTCGCATCGAATTCGACGAAGATGAAACGTGTCCACATTCCACACTGACACACAAAAGTCTCCGTTGCCATAGAGGCACATATCGGAAACGGAGCCAGAATTAAGACCGTTGCCAATACTATGGGTAACAGAGTTAATACTTTCTCCGTTACCTATGTTGACGGGCCAGCCACGGGAAAGCGCGATTTTCCGTCGCCTAACGCCTGCCGTTTCCATAGAGGGGTATCCGATGTGTCGTTCTGTACTAGTGTATGACCGTGGACATAGCATTGTTAGGTTACCCCTAGTGGCAACAGCACATCCACAATCTTAGAAGTTGCTGTCACTCTCCCAGATTACTAGAGGCATGAACCCACTATCTAGCATAAATACTCCCTCTTGGAGATACAGGCAACTACTTGATCAAGGTAACCACAAGTACCGGAGAGCATGCAAGATCTTAAATAACATATAAGATAGATTGATAATCAACTTGACATAGTATTCAATACTCATCGGATCCCAGCAAACACAACACCGATTACATCATATGGATCTCAATCATGTAAGGCAGCTCATGAGATCATTGTATTGAAGTACATGAGAGAGAGAGTACCAACTAGCTACAGCCAAGAACCCGTAGTCCATGGGGGAACTACTCACAGAGCATGATGGAGGTGGTGGCGTCGATGGAGAAGGCTCCGGGGGTCAATCCCCGTCTCGGCAGGGTGCCAGAACAGAACTTCTGACCCCCGAAACTTGGTTTCGGATGGCGGCGGAGCTCTGGAACTTTTCTGGGGAAATCGTCGATTGTTTTGTGAGTTTTTAGTCAGGGGCAATATATAGTCCAAAGGGCATTGCGAGGCGGTGCACGAGGAGGCGACACCACCCCAGGGCGTCAGGAGATCCTTGGCCGCGCTGAGCCCACGTGTGGGGCCCTCGTGGCTCCACTTCGTCTCTCCTTCGGACTCCAGGTGTCTTCTGATAAAATAGGGGCCTCCGTAAATTTTCATCCAATTCCGAGAATATTTCCAGACTAGCTTTTCTGGAATACAAAAACAGCAGAAAACAGGAACTGGCACTGTAGCATCTTGTTAATAGGTTAGTCCCAGAAAATGTATAAAAATGACATGAAGTGTATACAAAACATGTGGCAATTAATATAAAACATGCATGGAACATCAAAAATTATAGATACGTTTGAGACGTATCAGGAAGCTAGTCTCCGGTGGACCGGTGCGGAGTCACAAAGTGATACTCGAATAGTCGTCAATGACGCACCGTAATCTCCTTCGTGCTTCCACCCGATGTGGAGTGGCACGAGTCACTATATGATGCCCTTGAGGTCGGCAACCAAACCTTTACAAAGATGATACACACTGCACAACTCAACTGGAGGCTCCCACCTAATTTCAACGGCTGCCAAAGCCACAAGAATCATAAGGCCGAGCAACGCACCCACAACTTAATTGGAGGCTCCCGGCTTGTCCCGCGGCTACCAAAGCCACGAAGACACAACTTCCGTCTAGGGTTCCAATGAACCCAAGAGGTAACAAGATTCGCAAAGAATTAATGGGGAATCAAAAAAATTGATGGAAGTGTAGATCTAATTCTCCTCCTTCACTCCTCAAAGTATCAGAGTGTTTGGGCGAAGGGAGTGGAAGAACTACTAGATTGAAGCTTCAAATCGATGGAGGAGAGAGAGCATTGGGAAGCTTGAGCTCTTTGGAGAAGAAGAGCTCTTTATATAGGTCCTCCAAAATATGGCCGTTATCCTGCGAAAACGCGCAGACCCGTAGTATCGGCCGAAGCCCGGTACTAGCGACCCTGTTGACTCGGAGACCCTAACATTCGATTCAGTCTTTGACCACACCGGTAGTACCGAGTAGCAGACCCGGTACTTCCGACAAGGCAGTAGTACCGGCCTACTTCCGGGCAAAATGGCACAAAACAGAAGCAAAATTAGTTGTTTCCCGGCAGTGGCCCGGTACTTTTCTTAGAACTACCAGCCCAATGCGGACCGGTACTTCCGGAGAAGTACAGTGGTATTACAGGAGAACACATACCAAAGACCTATATCTCAAGCCTTTTTTACAGGGCGAGCGGTACTATCGGTCAAGGCCCGGTATTACTGAGTCCTAAAGAATGCATGGCAGGACTGACCAAACGGTCTAGGTTGGTAGGTGGGTGCATCTTGGTTTGTGAAAGTGTAGAATAGATGATTCCGCCCACATCTCCGATTTAGACCCCCTATTGATAGTATGGTTTCCTATTTACATAAACACAAAAGTAAGAAAACACCTATATGACACCTGAAAACCATTAGAACACAACTAGACCGCTAATTGTGTTGACATCAAACTCCAAAACACTTAGGGATAGAAATGTTGTTTCAATCTCCCCATTTTTTGGTGTTTAATGACAACACAATTTTTAGCAACAAACATTTTGCAAAATACAAGCGGGCTCCTCTTGAATGTGTGCATTATTTGAGATATGCATTTGAATGCAATACACATCATTCAAAGGCAAAGGCTCCCCATACATTTTTACAGACCATGCAAGTTCATATAGATAAGCAACAATAATCAAACTTGCAACTTCTAAATAAGACATGAAGCATAGAGCTATATAATTCTATTACAAGCATCACATAGCCTTTAAACAAGGTTCCTGCATGTCTTACACCATGCATAAACGAGTTCATAAACCCAACCGAGTTTTAAGATAGCAACACAAGCATAAAGATCAAAGAAAGGGCCGGCAAGCTTGTGTTCCCCTCTTATGCAAATCCCCAGGAAAGTCCTACTAGAACACATTCTCCCCCTTTGGCATCAAGAAGCCAAAAAGGGAGAAGCACAATGCTAGTCATCCCAATGAGGACCATTCCTCATGAGTGTCGGGGTGGATAGGAGTACGTGGAGGATACTCGAGCATGGCCACATCCTCATCACTCCAAACCATCTTAGATATCCATTCTTCCTTGGGAGTGATGGTGTTCTCAGAACAGGGAGACATGGGAAGACCCATCTTTATCATCATTATTTCCTTCTGACGTTGAGATGCTTTCTTGTGATAGAGGTGAGCCTCATACAAGCGTTCTTGGAGATCCAACTTGAGTCAAAAAGACTTCTTCAGTTTGATAGTGAGTTTTTTGAGCCAACTTGGCTCTTCCAACGGAGGTGGTGGGGCACTAGAACCACTAGCATGACCAACAACCGGTTCCTTGTGGGTCTTGACACAAAGTCTCTCGCCAGGATGGGTAGTCAAAGGCACACTTTGCTCAAGTCATTAACTCTTGCCACGCCGTTCTCTGACCCTCCCTTCCCCTACCACCTCCCTCTCCTTCACCGCCGCCGGGCGCAGGTGGCGGGGGGAGGCTTTCTCTACTCCCTCGTGCGGGGTTCTCGTCGCGGGCCGAGGGCACTAGATTGGGCGGCGTGCTGGGATTGGGGCGCAGCGGCACGGTCGCTCCAGCAACGGTGTGGTGACAAGCGGTGGTGGGGCGTGCCAATGGATGTGGTGGTGGATCCAGGAGGCGGAGCTTCTAGTAGACTCCGGTCAAATCTGGTGGCGCTCGGGCCGGATTTTTGTCCTGGCGGCGGTGGTGCGGCGCGGACGAAGCAGCTTGGTAGTAGGGTCGACGGCGCCGTTCGCCGGAGCTTGTGACGGAGAGGGTCGGGGTGGTAGGCCCAAGGGTGGTGATTGGCGGAGCTGGCTCGCTGATGTGGCCTAATACAGCCCGTTGGGAAACCCCAAGAGGAAGATATGAAGCAGCACAGCAGCAATTTTCCATTGAGAACAAAACCAAGGTTATCGAACCAGTAGGATGTGGAAGAGCTTCAACAGGGTATCAACAACAGAACTGTTGAAATGATGTTGACGTAGACCTGCACACAACACAATCAAAATACTTTGCCCCAACGAAACAGGAAGGTTGCCAAACTCCCTGGCTTGCTGAATACAAAACATTAAACGTATGGTGTGTAAAATAAATGAAAAGCAAAAATGAACAGCGAGCAAATGATGGTGGAACTTGGTGGAAACGGTGTTTTTATCAGTGTAAAAGAATGGACCGGGTCCACAGTTCACTAGAGGTGTCTCTCCCATAAACAGATAAACAAACATGTTGGGTGAACAAATTACAGCTAGGCAATTAACAAATTGTAAGGGCATGACAATTCTATTATGACAAGATAAAGTTCACTGTAGTATTTAATTGGACATTATAACAAAATACATAGACCGCTTGCTAGCTGCATCTATGACTAATAATCCACCCCTAAGATAACATTCGTGTCTCTCGCGAGTATTAAGTTGCAAGTAACAGATTGTTTCAATAAGCATGGTGTGTAATGTAAACAATACAAATGCCATATAGACAAAGCATAGTTGTTTTCTCCCTAGTGGCAACAGCACATCCAGAGCCTTAGTCGTTTCAGTCATCTCGAGCCCAGGCTACCGGTGACATGAACCCACTATCTAGCATAAATACTCCCTCTTGGAGATACAAGCATCTACTTGACCAAAGCATCTACTAGCATCGGAGAACATGCAAGATCATAAATAAAACATATAGATAGATAGATGAACAACTTGATCATAACTTCATAATTCATCGGATCCCAGCAAACACAACATGTAGCATTACATAAAGATGATCTTGATCATGTTAGACAGCTCACAAGATCTAAGCATGATAGCACAAAGAGGAGAGACAACCATCTAGCTACTGCTATAGACCCGTAGTCAACTGGAGAACTACTCACGCATCAGTCCGGAGGCGGGCATGGTGGTGTAGAGCCCTCCGGTGATGATCTGCCCTCCGGCAGAGTGCCGGGAAGAGCTTCAGAACCCTCTCGAACTAGGGTTGGTGACGGCGGCGGCCTCGGATGTTTTCGTGGAAAAGTGTTCAGGTACCTAGGGTTTTCTGTACTAGGGGAATATATAGGCGAAGAGGCGGCGCGAGGGGCCACCTGAGGGCGCCAGACGACCCCCCGGCGTGGCCCCACTCTCTGGCGCGCCGAGGTGGCGTTTGGGCCCCCTGGGTCGCCTCCTCGGCTTCCTTTGGACTCCGTCTTCGTATCTTCGTAAAACTTATCCCCATAAAGTTTCGTCTGAAAGTGCATGGAGCCCCCATGTGTGGTTTTGGTAATTAATGGCAATCCCTATGGACTAATGGTTTCATTGAGTTATATTTGAAGGACTTTTCCATAGGTAATGATATGAAGTCCATGTGTTGGATTCAAGGTTGATGCCATGCAGATAACGATATAGGTTGAATATTGGCATCAAGATCATTGATACAAAGAGATGAAGTCCATGTGTTGGATTCAAGGTTGGATGCCATGAAGATAAAGATATATGTTGATATTGGCATCAAGATCATTGATACGAAGAGATGAAGTCCATGTGTTGGATTCAAGGTTGGATGCCATGAAGATAAAGAGATAGGGTGAGTATTGGCATCAAGATCATTGATATGAAGAGATGAATATTATATGATCAATGAAAATAATTGATGAAAGGAGTTAGTGTATGGAACTCAAAGGAAGATATTCTCTAGCTTATGTGTTAAGCCATGAAGGCAAGATCTTGAGTGTTTGATTTCAAGAGAAGAATTCAACATATGTCTCTAAGTCGAGGTCATGATGGACTCATGTGTTGAGCCCCAGTTGACTAAGGCTTTGAGAATGCAAGCAAGTGAAGAATTCATTATGTATCTCAAGATATTGTGATAGAGCATGAAGAAAATTAAGTGATGGCCAAAGTGGTGTTCAAGGTGTGATCCGAAGAATGGTCATGTGAGAGTTGAGCCTTTGGCAAAGTGTGTCTTGGAGAAATGAAGATTGTGTAAGCATTCATGCTTACCTCCAAGAGATCATCATAATGAAGTCTAGAAGAAAATATACGAGGTTGATCAAGACAAAGTACAAATATTGGATTGAAGTTGATCAACTCACAAAGCATATATGGTGTACCAAGTGGGATCAAGTGATCTTATGGTATGGTAAGCAATTATCAATTGTGCTTTGTGCACTAACCCATGATATATGTGTTTGGTGTTTCTATATGTGGTTAGGCATCTTTCCATGGGCTTGCATCAAAAGGGAGATTTCGTGTAGCCCATAAGAGGATGACATCAAGTGTTGATTGTCATCAAGATTGAGAAGTGCAAGTTCAAGATGAGCATCTCGAGGATCACATGCTTGAATCTTGCCGTCCATTTTGGCGTAATGCACATGTGAAGATATTTCTAAATGAGTCTTTCTCATCATGGAGTATGTGGGAGCATTTGCAAGTCTTCACCAAGCAAATGAAATCAAGAAAGATGTTCCATCTTGATGCGGACATGATTGTCATCATATAACTCAAGTGGAATGCACAAGGCAAAGGTTGTTGTTGGGAGACCGGGTTATAGGTTTGATAACCGTACTATCAAGGGGGTTCTCGGGTTAGTAACTTGTTCGCATCGTTCGTTGAGAGCTCAAACCTTTACATATTTGACACCATCTTTCTTGGTTCTTATTTGTATTTTCTCTGGTTGAGGTTTTAGAATTTGTTGTTATCTTCATGACAAGCTTAAGTTTACCAAAAACGGATTTCATACGAAAAACTTATTGCGTTTTTGGTGTTGGAGGTTTTACCGGTTCTTCATTTATAGAGAGGTTAAACCTCTCCCCTTTTGGTTCTATCCTCATTTTGCTTTTATTTGGTGTTTCTCTGCATGAGGATCTATAGCTTGTTGTTATCTTCAAAACAAGCCCAAGTTCATCGAAAACGGATTCCGTATGCAAAAGATATTGCGTTTTCCGTATAACTCGTTTTGCCGGTTTGGAATCCGGATTCAGATCCGGAATTTTCCGGGCCTGGTACCGGAATAATCCGGAATGAATTACGGGCTTAGACCGGACGATTCTGGGTGAGTCCAGTAGCTGTTTTTAAGTCCGGTATGAATTCCGAAATATTCCGGATCTGGCACCGGAAAGTGCGAAAACTGTGTAACGGGAAGATTTCTTCTTTCCCTATATATATGCCTTCTTCCCCAACGGTTTTCCTAGCTTTTTCACACTCTCTCACCTCCATTGTTGCACTTGGAAAAAGCTTACTCCCTTTAACTCCCTCCCATGATTCTTGCTTGATTTTGAGGGAAAAGAGAGAGAAGATCTAGATACACATCTTCACCAATCAAATCCCCTTCTAAGTGAAGGGAACCCCTTGGGATTTAGATCTTGGAGTCATTGGTTGACCTCCTCCATTGTTCTTCCTCTCCTATTCCTCCCTAGTACTTGTTGCTTTTGTGGAATTTGAGAGAGAAGGATTTGAGCATCTCTTGTGTTCTTGCTTTGCATTTGTTGCATAGTTTTGAGCTCTCTGGTTCAATTAGTTCGAGTGAGAGCCCGAGTGCTTCTTACTCTTGGAGGGTGACCTCCTAGACGGTTTGGTGGTTGTGACCGCGGTGACCTCTTCGTGGAAGATTGTGAAGAGGCCCGGGTCTTCTCCTTCGTGGGGATTGTGAAGTGGTTGTGGAGCTTGCCATCTCCGGAGTGGAGGAAAAGCTAACCGGAAGGAAAAGGCCCTTGCTTCGTGTGGGGGCTTGGAGAAGAAGGTGAGCCTTCATGGCGTACGGGTGTCCTTCGTGGTATCCGCATCTCTCCAACGGTAACTACCTTTCTTCGTGGAAGGGAACATCAGGATACATCTTCGTCTCCGCGTGCCTCGGTTATTTCTATACCCGAGTTTACCTCCTTGTGATAGCCTTCGTGCTTGAACTTATATATATCTTGTTTATCACTTGTGATATATATCTTGTGATCATCTTGTTTAGCTTAAGTTGTTGGTGCAGTTAGTTGAGCCTAGCATATTTAGGATTTGTGATTGAAAACTAACCGATAGTTTATTTCCGCATACTTTCAAGCAAAATCCGTAATTTATTTTAAAAACGCCTATTCACCCCCCCCCCCTCTCTAGGCGACATCTTGATCTTTCAATTGGTATCAGAGCAAGGTCTCTCTTGTTTAGGCTTCACCGCCTAGAGTGAAAAGATGTCGGCTAGTTGTTTAGCTCACAATGACACAATTAAATTCGATGGCACAAATTATCTCTTATGAAGAAATCATATGCTTTGCAATCTTCAGACCTTGTGTCCAAATATAGAGCAATTTCTAGATGTAGGTTTTTCTCCTCCAATGGATCCACAAAATCTATCTTTAGAGGATGAGAAAAACTTACATCTCGAAGCTCTAGTATATAACGTGTTTCTTCATAATTTGAGTTTCCAGGTTTATGTATTCTTGATTGTCTTGAAGTGCAAGTCCTCTAATAAAAAGACAGCAGAAAACAGGAAACAGGAACTGGCACTGTGGCATCTTGTTAATAGGTTAGTTCCAAAAAATGCATAAAATTGCTATAAAGTGTAAATAAAACATGTAGCATTTGGTATAAAACAAGCATGGAACATCAAAAATTATAGATACGTTTGAGACGTATCACTCGCAATGGCAGGCCTCTCGGTCCAGATCTGGGTTGGGCGGGCCCTACCGTGTGTGTGTGGTTTCAGAGGCTCCCGGTGCGTCTGGAAGCCCTTACCCTGGCCATGGAGTGGATGTGGTGCTGGAGCCGGGCCAGGAGGGCCTAGATCCAGTGATCGCCTAGCAGTCCCGTTTGTTTGGGTCTGCGTGAGTGACTTGTGGGTGCGTCCTACTTGTTGTACTCTGCTACACCGTGGGGACGAGATCCTCGATGCCGGGGTGGTGGCCTCGAAGGTGGACTATGTGGGTTACTCTGCGGCGAGTGACGTGGCAGCGGTGATAGTTTGCTTCTCCGGCCACATGGGTAGCGAGGATTAGGCGAAGGGAGACCATGGTACTGGCAGCGGTTTGGCTATGGCGGCTCCTAGATCATGCTCTGGAGTCCTGACTCAGTGACTATGGACGGGTTGAGTTACCAGGTGTGATGCGAAGGTTTTCCGAGCAAAAGTTCTGCACTCCAGCGTCAATGATGGCGACACCTGCGACTGTCGTAACCCTCTTGGGGCGCCATTGTGGGCACCTTCCACGCGTTAGGGTTCAAGGTGAAAACCCTTGGCGGCGGCGCTATATGCGTCGTCACCCTCTTGGGCGGGGGGGGGGGGGATCATGGAGCATCGATACCTCTCGATCTCACGCTCAGGTCTTCGAATGCGAGTCATGTTTCCTTGTCCTTTGTTGTTTATCTTTGATCTGCCTTGTAAGAGGTTTTCCTCATCACTTTGTATTGGTTCCGCCATTGTGGTTTTATTTATAAAGTGGGGCTACGGCCTGTTCTGAGAAAGGGGTAGGGAACACTCTATTAAGTCTCGGTAACGGTTCTACAACTTAGTAAGTGTTTTGTGAGCATGTATGCATGGTGACGTGTGTGTACATCCATTCATATCTATTGTGTCTAACTTTTTAGTTCAGACTAAACCTTTCGTTCCCGACGCTACCAATGTCGACAACTAGGTTTCCATGAGGGAGTAGTAGCAACACATAATATATAATTATGGTAGAACTAGGGATGTAAATAATACAGATAGATTTTGCTCCAAATCCACTTTCCTTTTTTATATGGTATGTACTTTTAGAGATCCTCCGGATATGGGTGTGGATGTGGATATGATATTGGTCAATTGAATATCTAGCTGAGACAATAGTTGGCATGGTGTAAATGATATATGATGAATATGGATTATTCGATATTTTTTGCGGATTACCCAAGGTAGTTGAATAGGATTATCCAATAAAATTTGCACATCGACAAACAAACAATCTAAGTTAGTTCATGGCCAATTGTGTACTCTACCTTCGCTCGCTATGTAATGCCATTATCAGGATTGCACATTTACATTATTATTACTATTGGTATTTATTACGATTACCATATTGTTTTGTCTTTGGATGATTGCTTCGTGGTCCTAGCATGCTGTCATGTGTTGTTATCATTGTTGGTTGCACAAAGGAACAAATTTATGCTTTTATCTGCTTATTTATTCGATAATTTTTCCGCGATCAAGTCCGCTCTATTTCTGCTATGATTTCCGCGCAGAATCCGGCAAAAATGAAGAGTACTAGATTCTAGAGTTTGGATGATAGAACTATAAATATATTTGTTTCAAAATTTGGTTAATAGAAATTATTTGCCCCTCTGGCCTGGCCTAAATCTCCCAAAAGGATTTATGTTCATCACCTCTACTTCTTTCTATTGTTCCATATGGAGGTTGAAAGATAATCTCAATCGAAGTGGCAAATCCTTCGTTTCTACAAATTTAAAAGTTTATATCACACCTGGCTTACTTAAATGGTTTCCATACATTCTACGCTAAGGTGGAATAGAGTTAAACGATCTAACCATACCTATAATATTGTCTTATTCACCTCTAAACCCCTTCTCATCCACTGCCACTATCACCATGTCCTCCTTGTTAATGATTTGTTTCACATGTTTCCTACAATCGCAAAACCATATCACCATGTTTTGTTGTCTGATATAGGGGTTCCAAGAAATATAAACATGTTTCAAATGACGAATTCTTTGTTTGTACGACATGAATATTTTGCTATCATATCTACTTTCTTGAAGTGGAACATTCCAACCACTCTCGGCTAAAGTGGAATGGAGTTAAACGGTCTAACAAACATCTTGCCCCTTCTCATGCGCCATCCTCGTCATGTATTACTGCCACAACGGTCTCCACCTAATTCTCGGTTTCATATATTCTCTACCACTGCAAACCATAACAGACATGCGACAAATGTTGGCCCAAGGCCCGTAGAGGCTTCGACAAACTATCTCACGCCAATTCCACTTCAAGGCCAAGCGATTTAGGGTTTTCATCGCCTTGTCCCTCGCGTAGTTATAAAAAGGCCATCTACCCCACCCCTCCCTCGTCCCTCGCCGCAAACCTCCCATTCTCTCCATTCTATATCCACCTTGTCCCAATCCACAACACCCCTTCTACTTTTGTGGAGATTATAGTTGAGGTCAATAATCTACCTGGCTAGATTTTTTGCCGCATCTTCAAAGTGGCTAAAATATCCTAGTTTTATCATGACAGTGCTTCGTCGGTCACCGTGGAGGCAAGCATAAGGTGAGGAAGCACATGGCTCATCATCTCAACGACCAGTTCGTTGAGTCCAAGGTGAGCAAGTGTGTCATAGATCAACACATTGATACAAAAAAACTTTGTGTGCAAGGCGGAGAAGGACATGCTGGATCAACCCGATGATGTTCTGATAGTGGATTTAACGCTGAATCTCGCCTCCAGCTGGTTGGGCAAATACAAATTTGGTATGTTCACTCTGCCCATGTTTACCATCTCTATAGTATACTCATATGTGTTTTAAGAAGTGAAGTGACCTATTGTGGAGAAGGTAAGGATATGTGGCGACAGTGTAGAATAAGATTAAACATACAACATAGTAACTATGTTCTAGCATCAGAGCAACTATGTGACCAATTCCAGCATTATTTTTTCCATTGGCATGCCTTTTGTATGTTTTTAATTTATAGAGGGGATTACTATGATACACCAAAATCACGGCCACAAAATAGCGCGCCGCTAATCCGAGAGCCTCTCATTTGTTCCTTAACACCCCTTTCCATCATACGGATCCTAAAACTTTCATGTCTGACGTCTATGTGCATGGTCATTGCACCTCTAACATCTTTCTTCACGACTTTGTACGTATTGAAATAGGCCCAATTGAAAATTGGCTTGTAGGAGGCCCATGAAAATCTAAATTCTGTAGAACTTAAGTGAAAAATCTAAAAGTGGCACCTCAATAAGGAAACTTTCAAATATTACCAAAAATATTGGAAAATCTAAATATTGCACGATAATAAATGCACTAAAATTTGTAGAACTTAATTTTAAAAATCTAAAAGTGGAACCACAATAAATGAAAAGATATGGCACAAAATATATGAAAATCTAAAGATTACAAGGCAATAAATGAAATTCCAAATATCAAAACATTCAATTTCATCCCAAAAGGAGAAACCGCATTCACAATGACAACCGAGGCAAAACTTTAAAACCTTCCTAAAATAAATGAAAAAATATTCCAATCATTAATACCTCTAAGCGCCCCCTAAGAAATGCCCACGTTAATATATTCCCCCAAAAACAAATGTTCTCTCAAAACTTTACATTAAACCCCTCTCATGTAAATGCTTAAAAAAATATGAAAACACAACAATGAGTAACTCGCCAAATTCTTCGTATTTCTAGTGTCCTTTTTTAGAAATTCGTCAGGCTTCGCTACTCTTTATAAGGCCTTGGACTTCACATATTTTTGTGCTCCATTCTTGCTCCTATCATTTCCTTTTCCCACTTCAGAATTTAGAGTCCTTGAACTTTGGGAAAAGAAATTTGCATAGTGGCTAAGAATTTTGAGGCCTTTTGTTGTGGTATCGCTGATTTCGGTCGTATTTATCAATTTTATTCTCCTATTTCACACTTTATCTTGGATGATTATTGGTCGTTTTTTAGAGAGATAAAATTATCACTGTCAATTTTCCACTTTCCTTCGAATTTCTTGGTATTCAAAAAAGGAATAGTTAATCTGGTCACTTTGAGGCACTAAACAGTCTAGGACACTTCTTGATCACACACCAAATTTCCGGTCCAGACGTAAGATCTAAAAATTATAAGCTAGGCTGTTGAATTTCTGGGTGTTTTGGTGGGAACCATGTCGGCGAGCGAGGAGGTGTCTGAAACGGGCATGCAAAAGATCTCGCTCGACCTCTCCCTGGACGCCCACGACGGTACTGCTTCCTACCAGCCAGCACCCCCGCTTCAGACCTCCTCCAATGGCGTTGCGCCCGCCATGACCGCAACTGGTTCTGCGTATGATGCGGGCATGCACACGAGCCAGCTGCAGCTTCAGCCACAACCCAGCGTCGACGCAGTACCCCTGTCCGACGCTCAGGACTGTACCGCTTCCCACCAGCACGCAGCCGCGCTAGCGTTGCTCTCCAATAGCGTTATGCCCGCCATGAGAGCGCCCAAGCGGAAGCGCGGCCGCCCCCGCAAGAACGACCCACTCGTTGCCATGCCGCTGGCTACCATGCCGGCACCTCCTCCAGCTGGCATCCCGTGGGTGATCCCCCAGGCGCCACCAGCGCTGCCATTGCCTCCGATGCTGCCACCACCACCTTCAGCGAATGCAATGCAGCGTGTCAAGAAGACGAGGGTTCGGGGACCGAGCTCCACCGCCAACGAGCAGAAGGTGACAGCGGCAGGTATATCATATACAAGTTCTGATAGTATAGTAGCGCAAAAACGCGTACAGACATGACGGTATTTTATCTCAGATACTCCTCTCGTACTACACTACTCGTGACACGCTGTCGTGCCGGCAAACATTATGTGTTCTTTAGGAACACCTGCCAGATCTAGCCTGAGACGAGTTCTAAAATTATGTGTGATGTGTCTCTGATATCCTTCCAGCTGATGAATACTTGAATGCTAGCATCAGATTGCCAACATTACAGTTTTTTTCTTTCAGATCTGTCTTAATTTTAGATGGATTTTTTTCAGGGTCAGGTGTGATTGGATTAAATCCTGAGGTTATCACGATCCAAGTTGGAGAGGTAAATTGACACACTCTTATGGGGCGAAAGATATACTAGTGCAGTAATATAATTATGTCATATTATTAGATATATAGGAATATCTATTGATATTTTTATTTTAGACAAATATGATTTATTTTGTGCATGTATTTAGTTTTAAATATGGTGTTTAAGTTCTTTTCAAATTAAGGAAAGTTGTCCATGTGAAGCACTATGTGAGATGTATTTACATATTTTGCACTCTCGTTTTAAACATTCATTGAATGAAACTTCTTACGTACAAGTTCGATGCACTAAACACAAATGTATTTTTCATGCCCGGCCATTCATTGAATGATTAGAGCTTCACGATTTCATCTTTATTATAATTATATTTTCCATCAGCTCTCATGACTTAATTCTAAGGAGAGGTAAATTGACGCACTCTTATGACTTTATGAGGCGAAAGATATACTAGCTAGTGCACTATTAAAATTATGTCATATAATTTGATATTAGAATATCTGATTGATTATATTTTCCATAAGATCTACCAAAGCTTCTGCCTGTTGTATGGTAAATGCTAATAAAGGATCCATGATTTACCAAAGCTTCTGCCTGTTGTATGGTAACACTAGTAGAAAAATGACTTTTCGTCCGGAGTACTGTTTGCCATTAGCCCCGGTTCAGGCAAAAACCGGGACCAGTGCCTGGTTCGAGCTGCCAGGGCCCCGTGGGGCATTGGTCCCGGTTCGGTTGGGGGCATTGGTCCCGGTTCTTGCAAGAACCGGGACCAAAGCTCCAGAGCCGGACCACGTGGCATGCCGCGGAGCTTTGGTCCCGGTTCGTGCCAAGAACCGGGACCAATACCCCTCCCCTGCCTATATATTGTTGCCCCCACCCCCCTCTCTCCTCTGTTTTTTTTTCCTGGATTGGTGGGAAGTGGGGGTGCTAGTTTTTTTTCTCTTTGCCACGCACAAGATGTGTTCGATGAAATGCCCGACCCGCACCGAGGTTAGCAACTTTATCCTTTTCGTCTGTAATTGATACAGAAATATTGCACGTGTCGATGTACGGTGGTCATTTCACTATTCAAGATGTTATTGTAATGGTATTTGATAAACTTAATTATATATATGATGCAGATGGATGCACGGATGCGATGGATGTACGGCGAACGACGCAGTTCCGAGTTTATTGCAGGCCTGCATAAATTTCTCGATGTGGCTGAGGCAAACAAAGTGAATAATTTTATGCCTTGTCCATGTGAGAAGTGTCGGAACGTCAGGGAGTACTCTGACCCGAGAACCATTCAAGACCACGTGATTCGGAAAGGTTTCATGCCCAGCTATAATTGTTGGACCAAGCACGGAGAAAGAGGGGTTACGATGGAAGACAATGAAGAAGAGGAGGATGATGACAACTATCCTATGTTCCCTGAGGAATGCGGTGATACTGTTATGGAAGACGTTGAAGAAGAAAGAGGTGAACATCGGGCATCAGATGAGCCCGCTGATGGTCTTGGTGGGGTCATTTCTGATGCAAAGCGAGAATGCGATACAGAAAAGGAGAAGCTAAAGTTGGAGGCCATGCTTGAGGATCACAAAAAGTTGCTGTACCCAAACTGCGAAGATGGCAGCACAAAGCTCGGTACCACACTGGAACTGCTGAAATGGAAGGCAGAGACTGGTTGTTCTGACAAGGGATTTGAGAAGTTACTGAAAATAATGAAGCCGAAGCTTCCAAAGGATAACGAATTGCCCGAGACTACATACGAAGCAAAGAAGGCTATCTGCCCTCTAGGATTAGATGTGCAGAAGATACATGCATGCATTAATGACTGCATCCTGTACCGCGGTGAGTACGAGAACATGGATAAATGCCCGGTATGCAATGCACTGCGGTACAAGATAAGACAAGATGACCCTGGTGATGTTGAGGGCGATGACGAGCCCCCCCGGAAGAGGGTTCCTGCTAAGGTGATGTGGTATGCTCCTATAATACCACGGTTGAAACGTCTGTTCAGAAACAAAGAGCATGCCAGGTTGTTGCGATGGCACAAAGAAGAGCGTAAGAAAGACGGGAAGTTGAGACACCCCGCCGATGGGTCCCAGTGGAGAAAAATCGACAGAGAGTTCCCGACATTTTCAGATGACGCAAGGAACTTAAGATTTGGTCTAAGTACAGATGGCTTTAATCCTTTTGGGGAGCAGAGCTCCAGTCATAGCACTTGGCCCGTGACTCTATGTATCTACAACCTTCCTCCTTGGTTGTGCATGAAGCGGAAGTTCATTATGATGCCAGTGCTCATCCAAGGCCCGAAGCAACCCGGCAACGACATTGATGTGTACCTACGGCCATTAGTTGATGAACTTTTGCAGTTGTGGTCCGAACCAGGTGTACGTGTGTGGGATGAGCACAAACAACAGGAATTTGACCTACGAGCGTTGCTGTTCGTAACCATCAATGATTGGCCTGCTCTTAGTAACATTTCAGGACAGTCAAACAAGGGATACAATGCATGCACGCACTGTTTAGATAAGACTGAAAGTATACATTTGGGAAACAAGAATGTGTACCTGGGGCATCGTCGATTTCTTCCGAACGGTCATGCCGTAAGAAAGCCCGGCAAGCATTTCAACGGTGAGGCAGATCGCCGGAAGAAGCCTAACCTCCCTGATGGTGATGTTATATATGACATGGTCAAGGATTTAGAAGTAATCTTTGGAAAGGGTCCTGGCAGTCTATCTGTTCCGAATGACGCTGACAACCACGTACCCATATGGAAGAAGTGCTCTATATTCTGGGAGCTACCCTATTGGAAAGTCCTAGAGGTCCGGTCTTCAATCGACGTGATGCACGTGACGAAGAATCTTTGCGTGAACCTGCTAGGCTTCCTGGGCGTGTATGGGAAGACAAAAGATACACCGGAAGCACGGGCAGACCAGCAACGTATGAAAGACCCATACAACAAGCAGACGGATAAAGGGCGTCAATACTTAAGCAGATACGCTCTTACCAAAGCAGAGAAGGAAATCTTTTTTGAATGCCTGAGCAGTATCAAGGTCCCGGCTGGCTTCTCGTCAAATATAAAGGGAATAATAAATATGGCAAAGAAAAAATTCCAGAACCTGAAGTCTCATGATTGCCACGTGATTATGACGCAGTTGCTTCCGGTTGCATTGAGGGGGCTTCTACCGGAAAATGTTCGAGTACCCATTGTGAAGCTATGTGCATTCCTCAATGCAATATCTCAGAAGGTCATCGATCCAGTAACTCTACCAAGTTTACAGAAGGCTGTGGTCCAATGTCTTGTCAGCTTCGAGTTGGTGTTCCCCCCATCATTCTTCAATATTATGACGCATCTCCTGGTTCACCTACGCGACGAGATTGCCATTCTCGGTCCTGTATTTCTACACAATATGTTCCCCTTCGAGAGGTTCATGGGAGTCTTGAAGAAATATGTTCATAACCGTGCTAGGCCAGAAGGAAGCATCTCAAGGGGCTATGGAACAGAAGAGGTCATTGAGTTCTGTGTTGACTTTATTCCTGACCTTAAGCCGATTGGTGTTCCTGAATCGCGGCATGAGGGGAGACTGAGTGGAAAAGGCACGCTAGGAAAGAAAGCACTGATATGTAGGGACGGGCATTCTTTAACTCAAGCACACTACACAGTTCTACAAAGTTCCACCTTCGTGGCTCCGTATATCGAGGAACACAAGAATTATGTACGCTCCAAGAACCCGGGGAAGGATGACTCCTGGATTAAAGAAAAACACATGGAGACCTTCGGCAGTTGGTTGCGATTACAGCTCATGAATGACACCACTGTCGGAGATCAGCTCTACTTGTTGGCCGCGTCACCATCTTCGACTGTATTGAATTTCCAAGGGTACGAGATAAATGGGAATACATTTTACACGATCGCCCAAGATAAAAAGAGCACCAACCAGAACAGTGGTGTCCGCTTTGATGCAACAAACGACGATGGGCAAAAGGACACATACTATGGTCGCATAGAGGAGATATGGGAACTTGACTATGGACCTACTTTTAAGGTCCCTTTGTTTCGGTGCAGTTGGGTCAACATGAATGGAGAAGGGATAAAGGTAGACCAGCTGTACGGGATGACAACAGTGGATCTCAAGAATCTTGGTTGTTACAAGAACGAACCATTCGTCCTAGCCAATGATGTGGCTCAGGTTTTCTATGTGAAGGACATGTCCTCCAGACCGAAAAAAAGAAAAAACAAGCAAACGAATACATCAGACGATGAGCCAAAGCGTCACGTAGTTCTTTCAGGGAAAAGAAACATCGTGGGAGTCGAGGACAAGACAGACATGTCAGCAGATTATGATAAGTTTGATGAAATTCCGCCCTTCACAGTGAGAACTGACCCAAGCATCCCGTTAAATAATGAAGATGCTCCATGGTTACGGCTGAAGCGATCATAGGCCAGGGACATACGCGAAGAAGGGTTCATGGCTTTTATGTAAATCAATGTAATGTATTAAACCTTTATGTGATGTGTAGTAATGTATTAAACCTTTATGTGGTGAAACACGCGTGGTAGGTGGTTGTCGGCTCCCACACCTCCCGTGGGAACCTCTCAAACCTCAGCTTCGACCGTCCAAACACAGTTCCCCCTGCATATCAGCGGTAAGACGTCTCTGATGATCTACAACCGTCCGGCAAGACGTCTCTGATGATCTGCAACCGTTTGGAACGGTCGCAGGTCATCAGAGACGTCTTGCCACTGGTTGCCCAAAGATGCCTCTCCGAGTGACGCTGGAATGTTTTGTGTTTGAGCACCACTTCGATCCAAGCAGCGGCAAGACGTCTCTGATGATCTACAACCGTCCGGCAACACATCTCTGATGATCTGCAACCGTTTGGAACGGTCGCAGGTCATCAGAGACGTCTTGCCGCTGGTTGCCCAAAGATGCCTCTCCGAGTGACGCTGGAATGTTTTGTGTGAGTGAGTAACTTGTCTGAGGAGGGCGGCTATATATAGGGTACGTGTGCTTCTTTAGTCCCGGTTGGTAACACCAACCGGGTCATGTGGCTCACGAAGTGGTCGTGATACTGCTGATCCAACAGCTCACAATCCCTCAAAAGAAACACACCCCTGATCCAACGTCTCACAAGCGCTTGAAAGAAACACACGATCCGTGTGCTTCTTTAGTCCCGGTTGGTAACACCAACCGGGTCATGTGGCTCACGAAGTGGTCGTGATACTGCTGATCCAACAGCTCACAATCCCTCAAAAGAAACACACCCCTGATCCAACGGCTCACAAGCGATTGAAAGAAACACACGATCTGTGTGCTTCTTTAGTCCCGGTTGGTAACACCAACCGGGACTAAAGACGGGCTTTGCGGTCACGACACGTGTCCTCCCCCAGCGCTTCCCTGGGCACGTGTCCTCCCCCAGCGCTGCCCTGGAGGTCTTTATATATTGTCGCCGACGGGGTAAACCCTAATCCACCATTCCTAGCCACGAACGCATCGTCTCCACGAGATGGATCCGCCACGCCCGCCGCAGCGCCTTCTGGACGAGGTCGAGCGTGCTCGGCAGAGCGCGCTTGGGCGCAACCGCGGGAGTCTATCCCGCCGTATGCCCACGAGCCCGGCGTGGAGAGGAATGCCCAGCTACCGGCCTCCTGCTCCACCAGGTGCCGCCGCACCTCCACCTGGCGCCGCTGCACCTCCACCAGGCGCCGCCGCTCCTCCCGCGGAGGAGGAGGAGGACGACGACTTCGACTGGAGCGACGACGGGGAAGAAGGTTGTGGGTTGCAGATACAGGAGGCCATGGAAGCCTCCTTCCAGTCTGTCCGCGACTACCCTGTCCAGCGAGCCAAGACTTCCTACCAGCTCAAGGCGAAGGAGGCTTCCGATCTGGATTGGGCGCTGAAAGACTCATCCTCCATGGATCTTGCCCTCCGCCGCAAACGTGCGCGCGAGAACCGGGCGGCCGCCCACGGGGCTGGCTCCTCCCGCCGTTCCCCCTAATCCTACGGCCTTCGAGCCAGCAAGTCCGTTTATGTAGAATAATGTTGGTGATGTTGGATCAGGGGTGTGTTTCTTTCAAGCGCTTGTGAGACGTTGTATCATGTGTAATAATGTATTAAACCTTTTATGTAATGCATTAAGATAAATGAATTAATAATTTTTATCTGCTTTCTTCTGCATTTTACAACACCAAACATTCATCTTACAAATATAGGTTTACTGAAATTGTTCTGCATTTACTTCTGCTTACGGATTATTTGTCGAATTTCGACTTACGGATTTAAAGATATGAATTTATCCATATTAAATTGAAAATGACAATAATAATGTAAAATTGATTTTGGATTATTTATACAAATTCAAACACTTTTCACGTTGAAAGTTTTGTCAATTCAAAATATGCAATAAAGTTAATATATTTTTAATTGAAAATGGCAAAATGGTTAATAGTTTGTATAGTTAGAATAATTATTTCAGAAAACAGAAAATGGTTTTGGATTCTTTATTCAAATTTAAAAACTTTTCATGTTGAAAGTCTTTTCAGATTTAAAACCATTTGAAATTCATATCCAAACACCTAAATAAGAAAAAAAATGCGGGAACAAAATTTCAGAACTGAAAAGTTCGAAATAATTTTGAAAAAGGACTCTTTGGTCCCGGTTGCTAGAAAGAACCGGGACCAAAGAGTCCATGGATGCGCGCCGCGATCTGGCATTAAATGACCCACTCTTTGGTCCCGGTTGCTGGCAAGAACCGGGACCAAAGGGTCACTGGTCCCGGTTCTTGCCAGAAACCGGGACCAAAGACCCCTGCTACTTAACTTCCCCTGGCCCCTTCTTCTTCCCCGATCCAAAAATTGCCTAAGGACCGGAGACGCGACGCGGAGCGAAACTACGCCGGCAGGCTGCCCGACTCCGCGCCGCGCCCTGCCGCCGTACAAGAACTCCTTCTCTGACGCCCTGCCGCCCGTGCCGACGCGCAGCGCCGCCGCTACACGCCCTCCCCAACTCCGGCCGCCGCGTGTCGAGCAAGCTCGCGTCGCCGTTCGGTCTTCCCCGACCTAACCGTCCATCTCATCACTCTCAGGGTGAGCTCCTGGTCCTTCCCGGCCTTCCCTTTCTCTTCCTCGTGCCCCGTAGCTCGCTATCGCCGTGCTTCATCGTCCGCCGCCGCGGGAGGTGCTCACCGGAGCCCTTCCGGCGGTGAATAGATGGCTGCGCCGCCACCAAATGGTAGCGCGCGTCCGCACAAGTCGAACGCGCCAGCCCGCGCAACCCCGCTCGCTCCCGTCCGTCGAGCCCGTGCTCAACCAGAGAGCAGCAGCCATTGCTGACGTCAGCACGATGTCAGCCTCTCTTTTATTTTCCGTAAATATTTTCTGCAAATGTTAAAACCCTTATAGTGGGTCCCGTTGTTTAGAACAATTTGAAATTAGAAATTAGAAATTAAATGTATGAATTTGTGTATGAATTTGTGTATGAAATTAAATGTATGAATTAGAAATTAAATGTATGAATTTGTGTTAGGGAAAAAAATTACGGGTTTACGATACGAGTTAACGAGTTTACGGGTTTACGATACGAGTTAACGAGTTTACGGGTTCACGATACGAGTTTACGGGTTTACGATACGAGTTTACGAGTTTACGGGTTTACGATACGAGTTTACGGGTTTACGATACGAGTTTACGAGTTTACGGGTTTACGATACGAGTTTACGTGTTTACGATACGAGTTTACGAGTTAACGATTTTACGGGTTTACGATACGAGTTTACGGGTTTACGATACGAGTTTACGGGTTTACGATACGAGTTTACGAGTTTACGGGTTTACGATACGAGTTTACGGGTTTACGATACGAGTTTACGGGTTTACGGGTTTACGATACGAGTTTACGGGTTTACGGGTTTACGATACGAGTTTACGGGTTTACGATACGAGTTTACGAGTTTACGGGTTTACGATACGAGTTTACGAGTTTACGGGTTTACGATACGAGTTTACGGGTTTACGATACGAGTTTACGAGTTTACGGGTTTACGATACAAGTTACCCAACTAAAGTTTTGTGCATTGTTCTTAATTTGCAGAAACTATGGAACGAGACGAAGATCAGGAAAATATCCTCCAGGATATAATCCGCGGGCCGGAAGATATTGTCGATGTCACCACGGAGTTTTTGAACAACTCCGGTGAGGGAGATGAGTCTCTCAACCGAAGAGATGGCTCCGGTGAGGTAGAACCCGACGGCCGGGGTGAGGGAGAAGCCAGCGAGGGAGAAGCCGACGAGGGAGAAGCCGAAGGCTCCGGTGGAACATTAAATGTTGCAAACTCCGGCGAGGTGCATATACATATATTAATGAAGCCGAAGATTGTATTAATTAAGCCTCTGCTGTCTATATACATATATTAACGCTCTTTCTTCTTTTAGCCCTCCGGATCGAGCAAATCTTCTGTAAGGACAAAACGAGGCCCAGCCAAAAAGTTGGGCGACCAAGAAAGGTACACGATCGAAAGAGTCGTGAAGACGGCACACCGACTGCTCCCCCTGGTGTTAAAGATAAAATGGTAAAGCAATGCGGAGTTCTTGTTAGGGACTTCATCCCGATCACCGTTCGAGAATGGCATCGGCCAAAGGAGAAAGGACAACTATATGTCAGCGATGAGGGCAAAGAAAGACTTTGGAGAAAGCTCATGGTTAATTTCACCCTGCCGGCGCCAGAGGTGGATTCAGATGAGGAGGATCCAGATGAGGCAGAAAAGATTGCCCGGAAAATCATGGAGCAAAAAGTCAAGGACTGGGCACTTAAGAAGATGGCCGAGCTATTCAAGAACTGGAAGAAAAGATTGAACAAACTGTTTGTCAAGAAAAATAAGACTCCAGACTTCGATAAATGGTATGAGAAGATAAAGGACTACTGGGAAGAATTTGTGGCGTACAAGAAATCAGAGGAAGCTCTGGAAAAGTCTGCAAAAAATGCGGCAAATGCTGCTCTAAAGATGTACCACCATACTATGGGGCCTGGTGGCTACGCTGGTAGCATGCCTAAGTGGGAGAAACTTGAGGCGGACCTGCTGGCTAATGGGATCACTCCAGAGCCACTCAAGTGGATCGAACGGGCAAGAAATTGGTTTTACGGGCATGGGGGCACGTTGGGCGCAGAAGGGAAGTGCATATATAACAGAAGACACAAAGATAATCCCCTACTACCCATCCAAGAAATTAGAAATGCAGTAAAGGATGTTGAAGAGGGACGGTTCATTCCCGACAGAGAGGATGACGATCTCACATGCGCCCTTGGGAATAAGGAACACGACGGACGGTTACGAGGCGTACCTGGCTCCAAGCCCAAGACAATTGCGATTCCCGAGCACAGGAAGAAATTTCCTGATAGAAGCCATCAGAGGAGAAAGGAAAGGGAGGCAATGGAAGCACGCGCTGCTGCAGACCGGCTGCGTAATATAGAAGTAGAATTAAAGCTGCAGAAGGAACAAATTTCCGTGCTTAGCCAGCAAGGTGCTAGCGGCCAATCTCAACGGCACATGGTAGAAGCTGCATGCGATGGTACCGATGGCCCATCGAATCGGAAAAGCAGCGTGGCTTCCACGGAGCTCCAGGATGGTAATGATGATGCAGTGGCTCCACTTCGTCGCTACCCAGTGGATGATATCACGGAGAGCACACCTTGTGAGATGCATGTGAAAGTTTTTAACTTAACCGTGAAGGTGGCGGTCGGCTATGTCGTACCAATTGGACCTAATCCAACTTACCATTTCTCTCCGGTTCCAAATGGCTACGCTGTTGTCGCGGTGGATGAAGTGATGAAAGATTATGAGGAGCTGAAGCTGCAACACCCTGCAGGTGAAGATGGGGAGGTGCTTGAACTTGGAGAAGCCAAGAAAGCGACCATTCTATGGCCAAAGGAATTCATCGTGCTTCCGAACTGGCAGCCAAGGCCATCGACTCCTCACCAGTCTCCAGCGCAACAGTCCTCTTCACCGCCTCAGCATTCTCCAGCGCAACAGTCCTCTTCACCGCCTCACCAGTCTCCAGCGCAGCCGTCTCCGCTGCCGCGTCTGCCGTCTCCGCCCACCGCTCGTACTATGAGGGGTAAGCGATCACCGAAACGTAAAAGGTCGCCCCTCCCAACAATACCTCATAAGAATCTTCCCATTAGACCTTATGACAGGACTGTAGCGGAAAACGCCGCGGAGGTGGCTGCCTACAATAAGGCTTTTTTTGCACCAAAAAACCCGAGCAAAAGAAGGTATACGATGCAAAAACCAAAAAGTGGGCTAAGTCCTTCCTTGAGCAGCCATCCCAGATATCGATGAATCTGCCATCTGACTATGGTCGTGAACTTACTAAGCTAGCACGTGCCCAGTCTGAGCAGAACAAGGGAAGAAGTGCAAAAAGCGGGAAACAAATTGCCCAGCTCGGACAGCAGAAAAATCAATCGGTCCCCCCGCTCATAGTGTGTTCCGATGTCGACAAGGACTTCAGAGTCGCTATGGATAAAGACCTGGAATTATTGGACCCCAGAGCCATAGCTGCTGCTAAAGAACTTGGTGTCACTGTATCTAAGGCCAAGGAACAGGCTACCGCCTTGGGTATGAGCCTTGGTCAACTTTTAGGCTATGAACATGCGCCAATGTTAGAGATGGCACGGAAATATGTCCAAGGGGAGCCTATGGTCAGTAATGAGGAGATGACGGGTCTATCAACACATATGCGAAATCTGCATACCTGGTACCTGGTGCACACATCAAAGAAGGACGCGAAAGAGTGGTTTCCGCTGGACGTTAGAGTGGAGCATTTCTTCAAACGTTACACTATACAGGTTCAACTGACTGAACTGTTCCAGTTATTCCAAAAGCGCTCCCTCGACAAATCTATCCTCTCTTGCTATTGTCTGTAAGTGATTTATTTTCGTAATTAAGTCTCTAGCTCAGCTCGTTCATTGCCTATATTATATTATCCTGCCTATATATATATATATATATATATATATATATATATATATATATATATATATATATCCTTTTATACGCTATTATGCAGAATGAAGATGCTGGAATGCAAAAGATCTAAAATTTTTGAGGTTGGGTTCGTTGACCCATAAATCGTGAATTCACATACGTTAGTCAATCACCCCAAAGACGTGGAGCATGACCTGACCACCTTTTTAACCATGCAACATTTCTGTACGGAAATATTATTTCCTTACAACTTCAGGTGAGTGTTTCTGTCTTGTACATATTTTTATTTGGCTTTCTCGATGTTAAGTGTAATTGATGAGCTATGCATGCCTGCTTTATGTAAACGTCCGCAGGTTCCACTGGATTCTGCTAAGCATTCAACCTGACAAGTCCACAGTTGAAGTCCACGACTCATTAAGTTGGGACCAAGTGTTGTGGTCCGACATGAAAGAAATGCTCAACAAGTAATTTCAATCATTATCGCATTATATCGCCCTCTTTCGTTCATTCCCTGATGTCAAGTAATTAATAACTCCTTTGTTCATTTTGTTTGCCAAAGCAGGTGTTGGACAATTTTCAAACAGAAGGTAGAAGGTCCATTCAAAGATGAGCTAACTTATAAAACGGTGGAAAGTCCGCAGTAGCCACCGGGGAGTAATTTATGTGGATTCTACGTTTGCGAATTCATTCGCGAGTTGACCACTGAGCGGAGAACAACTGCTTTCAGCAAAATGCGGGAGAAGATCGACCCAGAACTACGCGTAGGAGCAATTCAAGAGGAATTGGCGGGATTTCTGCTTAGGGAGGTCATCGATGAAAGGGGAGAACATTATGCTTCGGACGATGAACTACATATGGCTTGATGGCTTGATCTATCTCCATGTAATTAAATAGTTGTATTCTCGCAAGAGATCGAATATTAATTATATATGCATCAACATGTACTGTGTATATAGTAGAGCGTATAACATGCGTACGGAAACGATGTAGAGCATGTCGGCGATGCGAAGAAGGGGGAGACGACGGAGGCACCGGCAAGAGGGAGAGGGGGCACCGGCGAGAGGGAGAGGAGGTACCGGCGAGAGGGAGAGGGGCACCGGCGAGAGGGGGCACCGGCGAGAGGGAGACCCTAAACCCTAAATACAAAAAAAAAACACTCATTGGTCCCGGTTCGTAACAAGAACCGGGACCAATGAGTCTCCCCCCACGCCCAGCCAGAACTGGCCACGTGGCCACGCATTGGTCCCGGTTCGTAACAAGAACCGGGACCAATGAATCTCCCCCCACGCCCAGCCAGAACTGGCCACGTGGCCATGCATTGGTCCCGGTTCGTGGCCCAACCGGGACTAGCATTAGTCCCGATTGGCCAGTCCCGGTTGGGCAACCGGGACTGATGGCCCAACCGAACCGGGACCATAGGCCCATTTTCTACTAGTGTAAATGCTAATAAAGGATCCATGATTTCAGGATGTAGCAACTAAAGTAATGTCCTATTCTGGGAATGGATCGGCAGTTTATGTGCTCTCTGCCCATGGTGTTGTATCCAATGTGACACTGCGTCAAGGAGCTTCAATTCATGAAACAATTATTTATGAAGTTTGCTCCAGCTTTATCTTGCAATCTATACACTTGAAATCCATATTTGCCCGTATGCAATAGAAATTATATCTCGGTTCCAACCGAACTTCGAGAATTAGAAGGAAAATATAGTGTGAGGTAGTGCTATATAGAGAAATAGTCTAATTATTTCCATTACCAGCCTAGTGAAAGGAAAGCATATCGTTTGGCATATCTCGTCTTTTGTAAAGTAATTACATTTGTCTGACCTCTAGATTTGCATTCAAATAATAACATAATTATTCTCATTCATCATGCAGGGTCATTTTGAGATTCTCTCTTTGTCTGGCTCGTATCAGGCATTCGAGACTGATGGAATGAGCACTCGCACAGGTGGACTCATTGTTTCACTTGCTGGTCTTGATGGCCGTCTTTTTGGTGGCGGAGTGGCAGGAGCTTTGATTGCAGCTTCACCTGTCCAGGTATAAACCCAGTTTACTTCTAACAGTCCAGCTAATGTATCCACAATAGTATGATATCCCTACACAAAATTTATGTGCTTTTGTTAAGATATACTAGCTTATTTAGAAGATGACATCGTCTTACGAAACTTACATGTATCACAACCGGACCTTGTGTTTTCTCCTAATGATTTGTGCTATTGTACTAATATTCAGGTGGTCATAGGAAGGTTTCCAGTTGAAGAGAAAAAGAAGCTCAAACGCGGTGCGACCAGTGGTATTCCAGGTGCTAGTGGATCCTCTGGAAGCTCACATAACTAGAGTGTCTCTCGCTCATTCAACACAAGTGCTGTCGAACATCCCATGAAAGAACTGATAGTTTTCGCGCTTCGATTAGTGCTGCCAGATTATTCTCTTGTGATGCCATTTATCTATGTCTTAGCTTTTCGCTCCTAGTTCGCTCCAAATACTTAAATTTTCGCTCCCAGCTCGCTTCAAATTCGTACCTTTTTGCTCCTAGTTGTTTACCCCTTCGCTTCAAATGCTTAGCCTTCTGCTACTAGCTCCAAATGCTCGTTTGTGCCTTGCTCCAGCTTAGATAACTGCAAGAATTTTTATTTTGCTGGATGGACCCATGGATGTGGTCTAGTTAAATTATATGTTGTAACAGGATGATACATTTTCATAATATGCTTTTCTTTTCTATACTCATGAGTTGAGCTTATGAAATGCTGCATGGTCATATTGCACACATCTGGAGTAGAAACCAAATAATGTTTGGGTTAAGTAGTACAGAACCATGCTAGGCTCGTTGCTTGTTTGAAACGTGAAAATTTTCTAGTAGGTTGTAGAACTCTCCTAGAGTTCCGTTTATTGCGATCAATGCACAGTGTCATCAACCAGACTATCTACCTTGTTTTTGAAACCACACATCCGGTTTCCGTGCAGAATTGGTTTCCAATAAGCTATTTTAATTTTCCTCACACAAGTACATGAGCAGAGCTATATCTGCTATAGACTGGAGTGCAAATCGTTATCCAATGGCTCAAACATACAACTAACCTTAACTATGGAGAAGTCATGTATCAACCAAGTCATACAACAATGCATGATCAACAACGATAACTACCCTGGACCTCAAATCAAAGAAAGTCTTCCTTCATTAGCTAAGGGAAATGAAAACTTCTCAGTAGCAATAGCAAGTAGGGAAAACTGACGGATACACTTGAGCACAAGTGTGCTCGCTTTTTTTTTTTTTTTAAAGGTAAATGGTACTTCTTGATCTAAAAAAACTGAACTTTCTTACAGCTGCATATATACACATCCAATACCTACCCCACAAGTTTCGTTTAAAAATACGTTGTATTTGTACTACACAAAAAAATCAGGATAACCAAGAGTTTTTATTCCTTTAGACAGCTACAATTTGTTATTTTCTGTAACCCTAAATAGAATGTCCTTGTTACCAAAACTTTGCATAAGTATACAGAGCATGTACGTATTCATGAAAAAAATCTTAAAACTCAAAGTACCATTTAAAAAAGTAAAAAACCGAGCAACAGTGTGCTCGGGTGCCACAAATCCATATCGATATCGGCGTAGCCTTATCCGAAAAAAAATAAAAAACACCAATAAAACTGGAACTGGAATTGGAACGTGAAGCTTCACTTGCATGAGGGTGTCGAGCGGGGACTGGTTGAGCGCTCTATTTCTTTTTTTTTTTTGCTAAACACAGTACAACGCAGACGCTCACATACACGCGCATACACTCACCCCTATGAACGCACACACGCACACCCTACCCCTGTGAGTACCTCCGAAAAACTGAGACGGCGGATTGGGTCTTGAGATTGACGAAGTCACCACGGGCGTCTCGCTGTCGACGGGAACGTCACCTCTCCCACTGAAGAATATTCCGCCTTAAATGAGAAACACTAGCGTCAAACCTGGGGTTTGAACTCTGGTAGGCTGAGGGTACAACCACCCTCCTAACCATCTTGCCACAGGCAAGTTCGCTTAGATATTGAAATGATTTTTTTTTAAACAGTATTCGCATACGTTTACATGCAAGGCAAAAAGAACCTAGGATGGGCCTACGCGGAAATCGCCTGTGACATTCCCGGTCGGAACCCAAAAAGTGAGGCCTTTGGCAACGAGAGACCGGGCATTTCGCCATTTCCCCTCCTGGGCTTTTCCCCTCTCGTTGCGTCAACCGAGCGGGCTCTCTCCTCTTGCGCCAGCCAGCAGAGCCCCGACTCCTTTTCACGCTCACGTCGCCAGGCCCACGACAGCTGCTCGGCATGCAGGGAACACAGCAATGCACAGCCAGCCGTGGGTAACGAGTGGAGGCAGAGCAGAGAATCCCGTCCCGTCCAAGTCCGGCGTCGCCGTCAGCACGTCCCCTCCGCCGACATCCGGCGAGTGGCAGCGGTCGCTCTGCGTCGTCGTATCTATACCTACTATAAAAGGAAAAGGAAGTAATGCTTCTTCCGTCTAACTTTTTTCTTCCGATTTTGCCCCTGGCTGTTTGGACATATTACAGCCACTGCCACCGCCAACGTCTTTTTTCATCCGATTTTGCCCCTGCCTGTTCAGACATATTACAGCCACTGCCACCGCCGAGTGGATACCTGTTCGAAACGCCATTTTGCAAAAAAAACAAAAAACGCGTGACAAACTGGAAAACTAACCCGCAGTCCACAGAGCGGACGTCCTACTAACTTAGCCGCAATTTACCGCAAAACCCAGGGACCTCTATGCAAAAACCCCACCGAAGCGGTACGAGACAATCCGGAGCGTCCGTTTAAGTTCGAACGGACGACCGAGATTAACCAATTTTCCAAATTTTGTTTAAATAAAAAAACAAACTAAACTTTATAACAGCCACTGCCATAGCCGAGTGGATACCGGTTCGAAACGCCATTTTGCAAAAAAAAAAACCCTGACAAACTGGGAAACTAACCCGCAGTCCACAGAGCGGACGTCCTACTGACTTAGCCGCAATTTACCGCAAAATCCAGGGACCTCTATGCAAAAAGCCCACCGAAGCAGTACGGGACAATCCGGAGCGTCCGTTTAAGTTCGAACGGACGGCCGAGATTAACCAATTTTCCAAATTTTGTTTAAATAAAAACAAACTAAACTTTGTAAATTCATAACTTTCAAACCGCAACTCCAAATTTACCAAATTTTACATCATTGCAAAGCTCTCACCATATAGTTTAATTTGGCATAATTACTTTTCCTTTTTGCATCTGTTTTAGTTGATCAAAATACATAGATGCATTTCGGCCGTATAATTCAAGACTTGAGTTCTAAAAATGTTTTTAAAATGAATCCTTTTGTTAAATGTCAAGAATTACATCCTCTGTCTAGGGGAACCAAAGTTATAAATTTGTAAAATGATTTAAAAACCCAATTAATCCATTACCATTTTTCCCCTTTTAAAATGATTCACAAATAATTGGTTACGGAATTTAAACCCAAACTGAAACTCAGTTTTTTTTCTCCCGTAGCGAAGCACGGGTACTTTGCTAGTCCAGAGAAAGAAAGAATCAGGGGACGAGGACTTACTCTAGACGAATCCATGGCGCCTTTATTCCAAGCGCAGGGCCGGCGGAGAACATCCCAGAGCGAGACACCAGGTACGTGTCTGGATAGAGGAGAACAAACAATAATTTGCAGCAGCAACAGCCTGGAAAGGCATGAGGAAAATCACACAGAAAAACTACACAAGTTGCTTGAAAAATTCGCAGATCAAGGGAGATTTTAATGAGCCTGTTCTGGTGGCAAGCATACAAGTACCGTGAGCTCTCCAGCCAAAGATCTCAAGGAAATAGACCTGCTATACGACTAAAAACACAGTGTACGGGAAGGATAATGTTCAGTTTAGAGACTTGGAACCTCGGCATCGATCAGGAGGAAATGATCATTCTGATACAAGCATCCAAGTTACAAAAATGGTACGTGCCCCTTTCAAATTGAAGATAAAGAGAGGCACCATCTGATCTAACAATAGTAGCACTATAGGATTTGCTTGAATGTTTTATACACAAGTCTCATATAGAAGAGAGAGCAACCTTACCTGCCTCCGAAGTGGAGTATTTTATCCATGTCAAATTTCCATGAAAAAAAATCACACACGTATGGAAATGATAGATATGCAAAGCCCCGCCTTCAAATCTTATAGTCACCCTAACACAATTTTGTTTTTGACAGAGAAACCGTAGGGGAAAACCCCTACGGTATAGATTTTATATTAATAGAAAAAACCAGCAGTTTTTCCTTACACCTCCACACACACACCAGAGAACTCAAAAATTTAGATCCATTAATAACTAATCGAAACGACATAAACAAGTTACACAAGTAAAGACATTGAGGAAATAGAACTGCTATACGACTAAAAGCAGAGTGCACGGAAAGGATAAGCTCAGTTAGAGACTTGGAACCTCCGCATCGATCGGGAGAAAATGATCATTCTGATACAAACATCCAAGTTACACAAGTCTTATAGGCAGATAAACATGTATTATAGGCATTAGGCAGCATCTAACAATAGTAGCTATACAGGGTTTACTTGAATGTTCTATACACAATTCTCATATAGAAGAAAGGGCAACCTTACCTGCCTCTGAGCATACTCCCTCCATTTCATAATTCTTGTCGTGGTTTTAGTTCAAATTTGATGGTTTTAGTTCATATTTGAACAAAAACGACGACAGAATTTGTGAAACGGAGGTAGTAGGTGCCAGAGTGTAGTATTTTATTTATCCATGTCATGCAATGACTCCCACATTGAATGCCCGAATTTCCATGAAAGAAAGTACACACATATGGCAATGATAGATATGCGAAGCCTACCATCAAATCTTGTAGTCCCCTAACACAAAATTTAGATCCATGAATAAGTAATAGAAACGATATAAATTATGTAGGCTTGAGATGATCATATATTCATACTACTTTTCCCTTCCCTAAACAAATAAAGGCCACAGGGTCAAAGTTTGACTAGCGAAATGTACAACATACTACAGCTAGCTTCAGCACTAAAGGTGAATACTGCCCTCTCAATAAAGATACAAAAAAAGATAGAAGGGATATTCAAATTGTTCTCCTATTTAGTTTTATGCCTTTCTGGGGAACATTGTTATCTTGACAAAAGAGATGCCTTCCTTTCCTGTTTGAGTCACCGAGGATATGTAAGGAGCACATCGAGCATCTGGTAACCAAATCAGATATTTTTCCAATACACAGCCACTACAAGCCATACCAAGTACTATGGTCTTATGTCAGCCAGCTTGCCTTCTAGACGTTCTTCTAACATGGAAGATAGAGAATCAAGGGAGAAAATATAGCCTTCGTTAAGTCAAGGGATGATCGCGGGGAAAGATTAAGTACTATAGATCACCTAGTGTACCTGATATTTCTCTTGTGTCACATCTCTAGGTGTTCTAAGGTATATATTCATCTTTTACCCCCATGTGAAGAAGGTACAATTGTATTCTACTTTGCTATGGCAGATCATGAAGTGACCAAAAGTAGCAGTCAACTTTCTATACAGCTTTCCATATGCCATATTAATAATGTCCGTAGGTAGTTCAAACACTGAATTGAAGTCCTTGTTGGAGCTAAATCACTTAGCTCCCTTCCAATAAGGTTGTGATTCACGCACACTAACACATATGCATATATGACAGACCACATATATGCTCTATATATCATACATATGCTTGAGGCTACATCTTGGCTTACTAGCTTTCCTAGCTTACATGGGAGGGGTGGTGCCCCTATTTATACTTGTACATGACTCTTAAGATTGTTGCCATGTGGCACAATCCAAACCCTACACCATACTTCTAGAATACTCTACAAACTCTAGATATTTCATACTACTCCTAAATATCTTACTCTAGAACGTTCCTAATTCTAGAGTTCTCTCTACATACCTTGAATACTTCATGATTAAGCTAGCTCCTTCTACCAGCCAACTACATTGACAAGATTACTCCTAACAATCTCCCCCTTAATCTTGTCATATCAATTGATCCTCTAATCCAGATCACCTGGACCATGCGCTTCATCTTGTGACAGCCTCACACCGCCTCTTATCTGGCAACGGCATCACACCGTGCTTGTCAGCCTCACACTGACTCCATATAAGATGGCATCACACCACCAATTCGGTTTCACACCGAACTTCATGTGCCAGTGGCATCACACCACACTCGTCGGCCTCACACCGACTCTTCCACTTGACGATGGCATCACACCAACGTCATTGGCTTCACACCAACCTTTCCATAGACAATGGCATCACACCATAGTGGCCGGCCTCACACCGACGCTTCTGTAATGATGGTATCACACCACCACACCACCATGCCTCACGCGGCGACTTCAGCTTGTCTTGGATGACGCCTTCGCAGCGCTGGTCACCACGTCGTGTTGCCACAACATCACATTGCTTTGTTGGCTTCACACCAACTCTCCATGATGACGATAGCATCGCACCACCGTCGACCGCAGCAGCATCACACCGTTGTCTCCTCGTGACGGCATCACACCGTCGTCTTCTCTTGGCAGCATCACACTGCCTTCTCCTAGTGGCACGTTCCGCAACCAGCAGCTAGCAGCATCGCACCGCCAACAATCTCCACCTCACGCCGTCGTCCTCCACATCGCATGGAGTCCATCACAGGCGCTCTCAGATCTTGAGCCTCTGATACCAATTGTTGGAGCTAAATCACTTAGCTCCCTTCCAATAAGGTTGTGATTCACGCACACTAACACATATGCATATATGACAGACCATATATATGCTCTATATATCATACATATGCTTGAGGCTACATCTTGGCTTACCAGCTTTCCTAGCTTACATGGGAGGGGTGGTGCCCCTATTTATACTTGTACATGACCCTTAAGATTGTTGCCTTGTGGCACAATCCAAACCCTACACCATACTTCTAGAATACTCTACAAACTCTAGATATTTCATACTACTCCTAAATATCTTACTCTAGAACATTCCTAATTCTAGAGTTCTCTCTACATACCCTGAATACTTCATGATTAAGCTAGCTCCTTCTACCAGCCAACTACATTGACAAGATTACTCCTAACAGTCCTGTATGGATAGGGATGCATGTGTGGACCAACCCATGGCCCGTTTTATCTAATCAATGTATACTTCCACTAAACTGACAGTTTACTTTGTGCACATAGCAAATAATTGAATGGGTTGTTGGGTTGGCCCAATCAGCCCAAGATTGCATCCTTACGTCCGGATAGGCTAGCATATCAAATAAAACTGAGTGGTGTTACAAAAAACTGGCCAAAAATACTAAAACACATGATGGCCCACTGCTTTGCATAACAATTTTTCAGGCAAGGTCAGAAATCAAGCCAAGATAAGAGCAACCAGTGTCGCACTATATTTTATTATATGTTCAACAGTAGCCAAAGTATCAAACGAACAAGATTAAGCTGGTCTGGATAAACTTGGCAGGGTCAAGAAGATGCACGCAGCACACTTTTTCACTGACAACAGAAGAGTGATGGCCATGTTACAACATAGAGTATCACTGCAACTTGGCAGGGTCCAGCAGAAACAATTCACCTTGAAAACATTGCTAATGTGGCCAGGCTCCTGGACTGAGTGCAATTGTGGGTTGCAAGCATATGTTTCCTATTCCCACTAGTCCATTTATGTATCCCTGTTGAATCTAATGATTATCCTAGGCCATAAGAAACATGAGTTTTCAGGGGAAAAGATCTGTTAATGCCGTGCAAGTGCATTATCTGTCATCGATAAAACAGTATCAGCAGATATCTCAAAATGCACAAGGTATAATGCTTAATATACCACTATAAACATGCAGTCGGATGGACTAACCCAAGCACATCAAGTGCACCTACATGTTCAGCACCACTACATCGTTCCGTTCAGAAATATGGTAACCATTATTTCCGAAGAGGCTGTGACCAAAGGAAGAGCTGATTGAGCTAACAATTGCCAACATGTCACAGGCTTGTTACGGTACACCCCGATGATATTTTAGCTTTGTGCCAGGAACAATGTATACGTGATGGTTGATTAATATAATCTCTTTCTTTCTCAAAAAAATGCTAACAGGTTTAAGCATGAACGTCGAAATATCTACAGGCTGACTATTCCATAAAGTTGAGGATCCAATCGACAAATATCAAGGACATCACACGCACAGGTGACGCATGACATGACACTAGTATCAAAACTTTTGAAAGGTGAATAAGACAACCCTCATCGCGCAATACAAGTAGCTCATGCATCAACACAGTTTCTTCAGGTCCGTAGAGAGCTAGGTTAACAGAATAACAGACAAGGCTGTTAACTGGTAGCTCTCTATATGTCGGCAGCGGATCCCTTGGTTGTGGCTCATGTTATACAAGATGTGTTGGATCCATTTACATCAACTGTTCCACTCAGAATTGCCTACAACAATAGGCAAGTTGTGGCAGGTGCTGAGCTAAGGCCATCTGCAGTTGTAAGCAAGCCGCGAGTTGATATCGGTGGCAATGACATGCGAGTTCTCTACACCCTGGTAAGCTTCTAACTGTATCAGTGGATAGTACACGCCCAATTATTCGGTTATTGAACTGTTATACATGGTTCACTATTATAATCGTGAAGAAATTCCATATAAACAGAAGGTCTCGTAGATGATTAATTTATTCCTAGCAAACAGAAACAAATCACACGTTGACTTGTTTGAGTTTATCTTTGCCTTTTAAAGATACTGGTGGATCCAGACGCCCCAAGCCCAAGTCATCCTTCACTTAGGGAGTATTTGCACTGGTAAATCAAATGCAACATGTTCTTATTCTCGTCCATATGATTCCAAACCCTCCACCCATTTGTGTTCTGCCCCGAAACTTTTGATGTATGCTTCCTACTTAATTTGCTCTCACTATAATATATCTCCACTCTTATGTAGGATGGTGGCAGACATTCCTGGAACAACTGGAGTCAGCTTTGGTATGATATCATGCACAACAATTTGTTCCATGAATTTTTTATTTAGCTGAACTTTGAGGATGCGGAAATTAGGCCATGTTAGGTTCTTTCCCTCAAACCTGTTGACTACCATAGAATTAACAGACTCAGTACAAGTTAATTCCAGTTTAGCCCATCGTTAACCCTGGGTAACTATGAACAGCGTAAAATGGCCAGCATATGTTTTGAAAATGAACTTTAAGACAATACAGCGTAGAGAAACAAGGACTCTTAAAAATGGTATATTTAAGGATAGCCTCTTCTATTTATTATTTACACTTAATATATTTTTGCATGTACAAACACAAAATTCATGCAATCAATTAATCGTTCGGTCTTATATTGGTTTAAAAAGTTTTGCCATATATGGTTCTGCTTGCAACAAACATATACAGCAGAACAGAGGTTGCACCCAGGCCTGGTTGCACCCGTACATGAAGATTATATAACAAGACTTCTATTTGCCTAGAACTAAAGAGAGTATACTACGCTGCAGATTACTGGCTAGATGTTTCCGCCCAATTGATTTCTCTTTAAATTCTTAACTAATTAATACTAGGGTGCTCTTGCAGGCCAAGAGCTTATGGTTTATGAAAAGCCAGATCCTAGATCAGGTATCCACCGGATGGTATTTGTGCTGTTCCAGCAACTAGGTAGAGGGACCGTTTTTGCGCCGGACATGCGACAAAACTTCAGCTGCAGGAGGTTTGCACGTGAGCACCACCTCAACATTGTGGCTGCCTCATATTTCAACTGTCAAAGGGAAGGTGGATCAGGTGGAAGAAGGTTTATGCCAGAAAGTCCTCAAGGGGAGTAGACTAGATACTACAGAATACAGACCATTGCATGGCGTACTGTAGTTTTGTATCACGAATAATGTGCACTATATAGAATGCCCGGTATCATCTATATATGCAGCCTGATTAAATGCATCCTCAGCTACGATGAGCTTGACGGGATATATCTCAGTTATTAGTTAATCATCTGATCATGTACAGTATTCTCGAGGGAACACCCAAGATATAAACTCAGCAATATTAGTTAAGCTCAACTCAATTCTGGTTCTAAGCATCTTCTTTGCATTTGGACAAGTTTTATTTAAAACAATCAACATAACCAAAATTATTATTGACAGAAAAATCAGATTTTTTAGTTGAAGAGAATTATCGGCCAACTTTTGTATTAAGGACCACAAGTGGCAAGGTAAGCCCAAGATAGATCCAATGTTTACATTATTACTCCTTATTCAAAGCAAAAGGGCTACTGGAGATGATGACGAAGCACTTAAAACTTAAACTTAATGTTACAAGACCGCAGGAGCAGTCACAAACTTACAGCAGAAGGATCATCGGCAGGAAACTGATCACTTCTTCCCAAGGTTGCATACCTCCACCAGTTCCCAGGATTCCAAGCTTTTATCCTCTGTATCGGTTCTATAAAGTGCGAGCTCAGAGATCTCAAACTGCAGTCCAGACAGTTCACTGTCCATTTCCTCTACCTTCTTCCTTGCTGCTTCCTTCTCCTCGTCTGTCAGGTCTCCATACAAGAGGCTAACATGTGGCATGTATGCTGCAGTTGGGTAAATGCAGGGATCAGTTGTCATCGCTCATCAACTTGTTATATTTAGGAAACAAAATACAGTACTACACTTACGGCCAGATCTCTGATACCCAAAGTGGGTGCAGAAGTGGTCGCTTGTCTGGATCACCTGCAAAATTCAGATGATGCGATATGAGCACTTGAGCAGAGCAAATAATTGGGAAAAACTGAAGACGTACACATACTGTACAGACATTTTTTTTTTCTCTGGGGACGTGCAAAATCACAAACAGAACTGCGAAACGCTGAGCAAAATCGCACCTCGGCACACATCGACCTCTCGATTCGCACTTGCGGAATTAAGAAATCGTTGGGAGGAGAGGAGGAAATGAGCCATGCTAACCTCGGGGTGGGTTCGAGGGTGAGGTAGACGCACTGGTAGAAGAAGTCGCCGCGGGCGACGCCGGTGACGCGGGCGGTGTAGGGGCCGACGCCGGCGGCCGCGGCGGCGCGGAGCGCCTGGATTGCCGCGGAGCGGCGCAGGGTGACGGCGCCGACGACGGTGGCGTGGGGCTCGAAGGGCGGGCCGCCGTGCGCGGCGCGGAGGCCGGCCATGAGCCCGCGCAGGCGGCCGCGGACGTGCTCCGGCGGGAGGGCCCACACGGAGTACACCTCCTCCGGCGAATGGTCGGCGGCGGGGTCCATGCGGGCTACGCGGCGAGGTTGGAGGTCAAACCCAAGGTGGCGGGGTCGGCGAAATGGAACGAGATCCTCTGACATACCCTGACTTTCGCTGACATGTGGGACCCACCATAGATGGGACCCGCCTGTCGGTGACCCAAAGTCAGGGATAATGTCAGAGGATAATGTGGATCCGGCTCCCGGCGAAATGCGGAGCGGGGAGCGGACTATGATTTGCCGAAGAGATCATCAGATGATCACTGGGGATTAATGGAGAGCCAAGCCGGTGCTGTAATTTGTTTTCTACGGTCGCTATCCACCAATGTGACACTGACAGTGGGGTCCTGGTTTTCGATTGGAGTTGCCGGGACCGCTGTCAGAGGGAAGCGCCAAGCACACCAACTAGGATCAAAAATGTTAGCAAACCATAAGCTCGATTTGATGCTAGAACGATCTTAATATAGTCGAGATGCCATCTAAGAATTTTTTAGAAAAATACTTGGCTAGGTCTCGGTTGACCCAAAGAGGCAGGGCTCGGTCTTCAGCTCCAGCGACCCTCGCAGCCACCGCCGGAATAGTCTAATTTAAGCCTCTATGGGGTCCAGTTGGGTGATTTTTTTTGTCTGAGCCATCTCCGGGTTGTTTGTCTAGATGTATAGGGGAGTGGGAAGTTTGGTTAGAGATGCTCTAACCGCCATCCTCTCTATATGTGGCCCGCGCACTCCCTGACACCTTGTCGTCCCGGCCTGTCTCAAACTCCTCCTCCGTCGATTCACCGCCACACCGCTTATCCTCTAAATCTAGCAAGAGGTCGCATCTTCACGTGCGTCGGCACCTCCATAGCAAGCTAAGTTATTTGCTCGCCAGTGTCGTCGCCAACGAGGAGCTACGCCTCCTCCCCCACCCCTACCCATCTTGATTTATATAGTGCGGATATCGACCGAGTTCTAATCTAGTTCTCACCAAAACCGCGTTAATCTCATTTTACATAGGATGCGATCTGAACAATCTGCAGGACTGATTAATAAACTGCACACTTGTGTTGCCACTTGTGGATATAATAGATTCAGGCTCTAGCCAATGCTGGGTTTGTGCTAAAAAAAACTGCCATCCAAGTGCGGACCAGCTTTGTACACCAGACTTGGGCTTTTTGCAAGCTAGTAGGTCTGGAACGCGGCCCAACCTAAGGAATGCTATAAGCACCCACATAGCGAGAAAAATAAATAATTGGCAACTTGAAACTATTTGTTGAGTTTAATTTACAACGTCAAACTCCAAACCATGTTCATATCATACACGGAATAAGTGAAACTGCTCATATCATGGATGCGTATTACCAATTTTCAAATACTTTACGAAAATGCATTTCTAAATTTGAAAGTTTGTGAAAAAGTTCACTCATGTAGGTACTAGATAGAACTTACAGATGTATGTGCACACCAAATAAATGAGAATGTAACATGAAAAATTATATCGCACGAATTTTGGCCCGTGTAAAAATCGGTAAATGCGAAATCTACATATTCTAGAGTGTCTTGCTCTAATATTCTTACATTTTGGATGAAAAACAGTAAATGTGAAATCTACATGTTACTCAAATTTTCATCTAAACAATCTTGGTTCCCTTCCTCTTACCTATAATTGAAACACCAAACAAATAGGAATTTGAGTACTAAAGGAATACTTGAGTACTTGTTAGAGTACATTTTTGTTTGATAGTATATGTTTTCTGAATTATGTTGATTAAACAGATTTCTAAAATTCGCGTGAGCATTGTTTTCTTATGGTTTAAAATAATGGTTTTGCTAATTCACAGTCAAATGAGAATTGCCTTGATTCCGAGCCAACTCTCATACCGGATGGCATCGTGATTCAAGATTTTCAAATTGCGCATGGGTTTGTAACCAACAAAAATGCCCCGCCATTGGGTGGCTTCATGATTCATTGATTCGTGCTATTCATATATTGCAACATTGGTTGCAGTGAGAAAATGCTCCAAACCGTTTGATTTCTCTGTGATTCGTTTTACTCATGAGTTGTCACATGGGTTACAAGTGAGATTCGATAACTTCAACTTTTAGTTAGTTGATTGAGAATTAGTCACTCCCTAAAAATAAATGAAAGAGAGGTTGGCAGCTCACCAGAGAAATCTAGGCTAGCATGCAGCACTGTCCACTGGCCAAGCGACATACTCATTTTTTATAGTATAAGTTTCTCATAAGTATCTTACTAAAGTAGTTTTTGAATAGTGTTGATAGTGTTTTTGTGTCCCTAGACAACATCCTTTTTTGGATAACTAAGGCTTCTCTCATTTCTCTCCCTCACATTCTCTCTCCTCCCCTTTGTTTGAGAGTCGACTATGTGCCCTCGGTCCCTCTCTCCTCCTTCGGCGGCTCTGTCAGCCCGCGGTGGGGATGGGAGGGGTGGTCGGGCTTCCTCTATGTATAATATTACATGATCTAGCTTAGCTTTTCCTCTAGTGGGTGTTCACACCATGTCACGTTGTAGACGTCGGTCTTGGCTGCTAGTGTGTGGTGGCGCGAGGCGGTCGGCGAGCTTCTCAGTTTGTGCTCCATGGTTTGAAGCCTCATCTGGTGTTGGCATTATGAATAAGCCCAGGGCGTCATGGATATCCGCAGACGCCATATCCATTAATCGTGGAGGGAGACAAAGGGTGAGGCCGATGGGATTTGAGACGTTGATGTCTGAGAAGTTGTTTAAGCTTCGCACGGTGGAGTTCATCGGCAACGGCGAATTTGCGGCGCCGTTACCTTCGGTTGAAAGGCCACTCCACACATTGGTGCTCCTTGAGCCGATGGGTTTTTATCCTCCCGGGTCCCGGCTGGTGCACCACATCGGAGGATCTCTAGGCTCTAGCTTCGGCGCAACGCCACTTGTTAGCTTCGCCCAAGTGCTTTCGTCCCCAGTGATGTGGTTGACGATCGTTGCTTCGAGGCTCTGTTACAACGACCGTGGAGAAGGATCGGATTGCGTTCTAGTTTTCTATCAAGGTCCTTTTTTAAAATTGGGAGGAATTATTATAATTCATGTAATGTTTAGGGTCCTCCATGTAAATTTGTACCCACCGCAGTGAATGAAGCTTCTGGGTCACGTGGGCCTTTCTCCGTTAAACGTTTATTTTTGTTTTTGAAAGAGAAGTTGGCAATGGCAGCCGGGAGCGCGTACGACGACCTATGCGGAGAGGATTCCACATCGCACCCCCGCACACCCCGTCATGGGCCGGCCCACGACCAACTTCTTCTTCCCCTCCGTTTTCTCGCGTCTTCGTCGACACCCCGCCGCCACCGCCGACCATGCCGCCTGCTGCCGCCACCCGCGCCCCGCCCTCCTCCAACCGCGGCCCACCGCCGGTCCGCCGCCGCCCCGAGCGTCCCTCTAACCCCCCCCCCCCCCCCCCACACACACACACACACCGGCGAGCTCCCCCAACCGCACCTGCACCCCCCGTTAAGGTCCTCCCTCACCTCCACCCGCGCCGCCGCGACGAGCCGCGTCGTCGCCGGCTACGGTGAGGTTCATCCCTCGCCTGGCCGGCGACGTCACGGCCAGCCGCGCCGTCCTCGTCGGCGGCGAGTGGTACGGGCCGTCTCCCTCCCCTCCCCTCGCCGCGCCGTCTCCTTCAGCTCCGGCAGCCACCGTCGCCTCCCTTTATTCTTTCTCTCGCACTAACAGGCAGGCCCATACGACACAGGGGGTGTGCGGCGGTTGGTTATCATCGACCTGGTCATCATATAGGGATTGCCATGGCAGCCCACCGCAAGTCCGGGCCAGCGGAGAGCATGTGGCGTGTCCACACTGCCCAAGCGGTACACGCAGAGAAGCAGCTCCCGTCCCGTCTGCAGCTGAAGATATTTTTTTCTCTGACGCTCCTACTAACGGCCTCAATCAAGAACGTCATCTGCCTGACCCCTGTACGTGACCGTGAGCCATTAATGGATCAACGTCGCGCCATCACACTCCTTGCTTGGCCGCTTGCGACCCAGCCAGCTACTGGATCATATCATCGCTCGCTGATTCGCACCACCGGGTCGACCGGAACATTGCAACTTCCTGACATCTTTTGGATAGACGACAGACATGAGTAGCGGCAACAGCGAGGAGCAGCAGGCTGCGAGCGTGGAAGCGACGATGGAGAACCACCGGCGGCGGCCGCCACCTTCAGCGAGGAGCAGGAGGCGCTGGTGCTGAGCGCGTGGGACGCCATGAAGGGGGACTCCGCCGCCATCGCGCTCAAGTTTTTCCTAAGGTATATATATGCGCAATGAAGGTTTGGAAATTGGGATTTGTATATATACTTAACTGGCGTGCGCACTGTAGCATTTCGTTTCATGCATGTACATTTTTTTTTTACTGTAATGCATGTACAAATCATTTGCGGTATCTTCTGTTCGATAAAAATGAACTTTGTTCAAGTAGGTCATGTAGAATCTCCGGTAAGAATAGTACAAGGAAAACGGATCTATTTTCTTCTTGATTTGTGGGCAACACGTGGACGATCAGCCAAAAATCTTCGTTGGATTATTAGGATAGCTTGCCTTTCTTGTATCAGAAGTTTGTGCCCCGCTCACGCATCCAAGGGCCGTACGTCCCCAGGAAACATCGTGAGCTCATCTCCTCGAGCCGACAGAGAGCCACCCTGCCACACTGGCCTTGCCTAGTAGTACTATAAACGACACAATTCATACTCGTCGACGATCACACGCACACACAATCGAAAAACCTCTTTCAGAACAGCATATAGTCAATGGGGTTCAGTGAGGCGCGGAGGAGCTGGTCCTACGCTCATGGAAAGCCATGAAGCCGGACTCCGAATCCATCGCTCTCAAGTTCTTCCTCAGGTGTCATTTTACTTGCATTGCTGAAGAAAAACAATGTTTCTGAATGGAGAATGTCATGCATTAGCCCCCACGAATTTTATCTGATGACTAGACTAACGCGCCTTGCATTTTGTCTCTTTGGTACGAAAGGATCTTCGAGATCGCGCCGGCGGCGAAGCCGATGTTCCCGTTCCTGCGCGACGCCGGCGACGACGCGCCCCTGGAGAGCCACCCGAAGCTCAAGGCCCACGCCGTGACCGTCTTCGTCATGGCCTGCGAGTCGGCGACGCAGCTGAGGAAGACCGGCGACGTCAAGGTGAGGGAGGCCACGCTGAGGCGGCTCGGCGCCACCCACGTGAAGGCCGGCGTCGCCGACGCGCACTTCGAGGTGGTGAAGACGGCGCTGCTGGACACCATCGAGGGCGCGGTCCCGGAGATGTGGACGCCCGAGATGAAGGGCGCCTGGGAGGAGGCATACGACCAGCTCGCGGCCGCCATCAAGGATGAGATGAAGCTCGCTGCATCGGCTTCGGCTTGATGCGTGCACTGCATGGGGTGCTCTGCTGCCGTGCGATGTGCTTATACAGCAGGATTGTATTGCCATGGAATGTTGCTTCTACTTGAATTCTTGATGATAAATTAATAGTCCAGTTTGTCAATCGAGTTGTGATTATGATTTCATAAAAAAGCAGGGTCTGTGCGTCTTTTATTCTCTAAAAATCGAAGTTGCCCTCAAAAACTAAAACTCTGTTAAAATATTCTGAATCACAAAGGAGTTTCTTATGCATTTGATTGTGACTCTGTATTGTAGATCAGCCCACAACAAGTAAAAAACAAGAACTGAGATGCAAAGTTAGAAAGATAACTGCACATAGCACTGTAAGAACCAACATTACCACCTAGTCAATGTCGTATGCAACAAAAAACTGGGTGCTCCTATTTGCCGCTGGAGTGATTTCGTAATGGACCACATTTAGGGTGGCCCATTAACCTCGTAAAGTAAATTTACTTTCTGCCAATTCAGAAATCAGCTTAATAACAGAAATATATATATTTCAAAAATTAAGATGAAACTGTTCACATGTTCGAACAAAAACATCAATGTCTCTGAAAAGATATTCTGTATATAATGTCCATGGTGTATAATAACTTGCTCATTTGTTACACACTTCAAATGTATGTGTTTCCATAAAAAATACGCCTTTATATTTTTTAACAAATAAGAGTCGTGATAAAATAAAAAATAAAAGTAGATCTCAAATAAAACTGAAATAGAAAATGTCATGCCTCTCAGAAACATTATGTGGAGTTACCAAAAAAGTAAAGGAAATTTGAAAATTAAAGAAAAAACGAAAATTTTATAAAAAAGATAATCAATAAAGAGATAAATAGAATAAAAAAAACTAGCAGTGAAAATAAAAAAGGAAATAATGAAAATAAATATAGAAACGCGAATCTAGAAATAATTGAAAATATGAAGATATAAGAAAAATACAAAATATAGGAATATGTAAGGAAAAAATACAAAATAAAAACAAAAGAAGAGCTAAATGTGTCGGCTAATGTGCCCTTGCGGGGTAGGAGACATGGTCCTAATAGGAATTGTCCAGGAACTAGTCTTGTTTTGTAAATGGGAAAACTAGACTTGGGCCATGCTTTCGATCCGGCCGTGTGGGCCTGGCCTTCAAATGTCAAGCCTAAACTCTCCCTGAGGGCCTATTTTTTTATTGAGTATGAAACCACTTTCATTATCAGGTAGAATAAATTATTTTCTTGTTTAGTATTTATTGAGATAAGAAAGGCAGAGCTTCTACTTAAGAAAATATTCAGCACACATTTAACTTACACAAGTCAAATGCGAAGATGAGATTGAAATTAAGTGGCATGTTACTACCCGCAGAAAATGAAAATGATGCATCACACACACACACAAAAAAAAAGGAATATTCCTCGGCAAATTTCATCTTGGTAGCCTTCATGGCTTCGGGGGAAAGGAGAAACCACGAATCAACGTTCGGCCTAAGTTTTTCTATGTTACTTTTGTATGTCCAGTGACGACATTTTGACAAAGAAGATGTCGCCACATAGGAATAAAAGTTTCATGATTATATTTCCCTCATAGTGGGGAGTAATATGTACTAGTATCTTGCGTATGATACTAGTTTACGTTATCATCTCCATAGAGGATACTATTATATGTGCGGTATCATGCAAATTTTCAAGGCAACAAGAATTGTCTAGCTTGCGCGGGTTTAGGGGGTGTTTGGTTTGGCTTACTTTTGAATTGGACTTATAAGTGTAGCCAAAACCAAAAACACCTATTTAGGTGCTTTGTTGGACTTATAAGGCAAAACTAAAAAAAAAACTAACCAAACAGCCCTTTGGTGCATGGAGAAGATTGACCTCTAAAGATGGAGCCTAGAGACATTGATTCTGAAGTACTTTGATGTTGCTTATACTTTTTTATAACCATGCAAGGAGAGTTGCATGCATGATGCATGTAATATGTATGCAAACACACATGCTCACACAATGTTGCTTATACTTTTATTACACGTCTATGTTGTTCGGGTGTGTTTCAATTAAGTCGATCTGATTCAATTTGTTTTGAACAGCCTATAAAGTCAGATTATTTAAAAACTCAACCTCTCAAATGTGATTCAAACTGATCCTGTTCAGCCTCTGAAAAACTTCTAAGCTCAAATTCTAGCAGGATGGAAAATTCGTGGTTCACGGAATCACGGTGGAACTTGCATTATTTATGGAGACAATGTAATTGTACACGAACACCATTAAATATCTACTGACTAGGAAGAGGCACACGAAGAGTGGCGTGCAGCCACAGGTCGCTCTTCTTCCGCGCCGTGATCCCGAGGGCCTCCGTCATGTCCAGCTCACGCGGGACGGCGCCGCCAGGGAGGTCCCAGTCGAAATGGAAGAGGAGGCTCGCCAGTGCGAGCTCCATGACAGCGAGGCCGAGCGCTATGCCGGGGCACATCCTCCGTCCCGCCCCGAACGGCACGAGCTTGAAGTCCGCCCCCCTGAAGTCCACCGCGCAGCTGCCAGCCTCCTCGAATCTCTCCGGTCTGAACTTCTCGGCATCCGCGCCCCAGCTCTCAACGTCTCGCCCTATCGCCCACGCGTTGACGAGCACCAGGGCGCCCACGGGCACGTCGTAGCCGAGGACGTCGTAGCAGGGCTCCTGGCACTCCCGCGGGAGGAGCACCGGCCCCGGCGGGTGCAGCCGGAGCGTCTCCTTGATTACCAGCTGCAGGTAGAGCAACTCCGGCAGGGCCTCCTCCCGGACGCAGCTCTTCCCGGCGAGGACCCCGCGCACCTCCGCCTGCGCCCTGCGGAGCGCCCTCGGTTCCCGCATGAGCTCCGCCGTGGCCCATTGGAGCGTCGTCGCCGAGGACTCGCTCCCGGGACCGAACAGATCCTGCGAAGAACGAATTTCGTCGAACACGTGATGTTTTACTAAAACAATTTCTGTCGAGATGGAGATGGAAGTCTTACGGGGATCACGGCGCGGATGGTTCCTATCTCGAGAGGAACATCGAGCCCGCCGTCCGTCTGGATCCTCAGCAGCACGTCCAGGATGGTTTCTTCCTCGTCGCCGGCGGCCGACCTCCTCCTAGCGCGGTGCTCCTCGATGACGTCGTTCATGAGCCGGCTTAAATTGACATTGTGCAGCTCCGCGCGTCGCGCCGCCCCGCTGAATGCGCGCGCCAGGCGCGAGGACGGGAACAGGTCGGCGAGGCAAAACCCGGCGGCCACCTTGATGCCCTCGTCCAGGCACTCCAGGAAGGCGTCGCGGTTTCCGATCCGGTCGCCTACCACGGCGCGCACCGCACCGTCGGTGACGTAGGTGGTGAGGAGGGAGCTCACATTCAGGGCCGGCTCTAACATTTTAGGGGCCCCGGGGCGAACTCTATAAATCGGACCCTAATCAATGGGCCTCTAGCCATTTTTTTCTATGTCATTTATGTGTTACCGCTGGCGTGTGTTTCATTCTGTACGCCACCAGTAATAATCCAGGCAATTTATACAAAACTACTAGTGGCGTGTATCCAGTAATGCACGCCACTAGTATATACGTACCAGTTATGGGCCCCAAATTTGGCGGGGCCCCAGGCCGTCGCCCCTCTTGCCCTGGGCCAGAGCAGGCCCTGCTCACATTCACCGGCTCGGACGCCGACGACAGCGATGCGACAGACGCGACAAGGCTGGCAGCCTCGGCCTCGCGGGAGCCGCGGAGGGACCGGACCTGCCGCGCGCTGAGCAGCTCGGTGACGCATAGCTGAGCTGGCGCCAGTGCGCGCCCTGCGGCGCCATCACCACGCCGAGGCCGTCCCTCGTGAGCGCGCGGATGGTTGCGGTGAGTGGCCGGGTGGCGAAGGCCGCGTCGTGGGTCCTCATGACCGCCCTCGCAGCGGCCGACGACGAGGCCACTATGACCCGGAGCTCACCGAGGCAGAGAAGCATGAGCGGGGCGCCCATCCGGCGGGCGAGGTCCCGCATGGCGTGGTGCGGGAGCGTGGTGCCGACGAGATGGTGCAGGCTGCCGATGACCGGCAGCCGCCATGGTCCCGGGGGCATGTAAGTCTCGCGGCTCTGCCCGTGCCTCCTTATCTTGGCGAGGAGGAGCGGGAGCACGAGGATGGCCGCCAAAAGGAGGCAATGGTAGTAGCTGTACTCTTGCGCCATGATTTGCTGGGGAATGCATCTTTTGCTCTGCTGAAGCTTCCGTATGTAGGCTCACACGTTCGGCAAGTTACTCCAGATTGCACTAAGTCAACTACATATTGCGCGCGTACGGATTTCGTAAGCTCTCATAAAGTTCACACAAATCATCCAACGCAGTTTTTACAAAGAGATCTCCCCCGTTTATTACGACCGTTAATTTTGTATCCAACGAAGGATATTATTCCTACTAATTGATGTATCGATTAAATAAGAAAATATGTTAATGTGTTTTTTTTTTGTCAATGCATATACAGAATTTTTTTATCGATTATTCTATTATACAGACGTGTCCAGCGAACGCCTCCCATACGCGCGTGACTCCGCGTCTACAATCTCTTTTCAACAGCTTTCCCCACCTTATCCTCTCGCCCGTTCACTCCCAGCCACAGAAACTCACCAGGCGTGGCTCTTCTCTCTCCCATCTCTCTTCCCCGATGCACAAAATAGCTCTACCTGCTCTAGCAGATTGAAGTGAGGTCGGGGGAGAAGATGAAGTCGGGCGGCATACGGATGCGGGAGACCGCGTAGACGGCGGTGATGGAGGAGGTGTCGTTGGGGTCGGGGAGCTTGAGGAGCAGGATGAGGTCAGCCATGAGGCTCCCAAGAGCGAGGTCCGGCTGCGTGCCGGCGACGACGTCGAGGAAGGACGGGGATGGGCAGGGACCGCTGCTGCCTGCCGGCTGCCACCATGAAGCTCTGGGCAGGCCAAGGCTGCCTCGTCTTTCACCTCGCCCAAGTCAACATCGACCCCAACCCCGCCGTGCTCTGCCGCTTCCTTGCCGCACCGCCGGTCATCTTCGCGGGGAACGGGTCCTCCCACGACTGTCGCATGCTGCCGGAGCACTACGACCTGCATAGCGTGTCCGACCGTGACCTAGGCAGTCTGTCTAGCAGGTGGAGTATGCCTGCAGCCTGCCTCGAGGCCTTCCTCTGCCTTTGAACAGGTTGTGTTTTGTTTTTCTACAGATTTGGTAGCTCTACGTGATTACCAGGAACCGAAACCTGGTAAAATGTCAATGATCTAGCTATAGCATGTATGGTGGTAATGTTGTGTTAGATGGCAGGTAACTTGAATAGCTTGGTGTTATGGCAGAATAAACCGGTGATCATCACCAAATCACCTGGTGACTATTATAGAAAATCTGGTAACGCAAAATAGATACCTAGAATAATCTGGTGACTATGGCAGAATAGCCTGGTGAATATGGCAGAATAGCCTGGTGACTATTATTCCGAAATGTAGTTTAGGAAATCTGATAACTAGAATAACTTGGTGACTACATAGAATAATCTGGCAACCATCACTGAACAACATGGTAATCATTATTGGAAAATTTGATATGAAAATCCGAAGAGTGACACTATGAACTAGTCTGGCAAAAACACTAGGTTAATTTGGTAAAAACACTAGGTTATTTTGGCAACTAGAAACAATGCAATAAGTAAGCGGGACTGAATCCGGTAATGTGAGACTACACAGTTCTTTTTAATCTGGTAACCAAGTAATGCGTAATCTGGCAATTATGTGACAACAATATGGCAATTACTGATGAAAAAAAGTTGTCTAAACATACTGACATGAGATTTAGGTTCGAAGATCTCGTCGCAAGAAAGCCAATGGTCAAAACAGATCATCTATCGAGCTAACGATCCGAGAGATATTCGTTTTGAAAATTTCGAAATCAAAAGGATATTCGGTGGGGACGGAGAGTGTCTATTGCTTGCATGTGCATGTGGAGCCGCCGTACGGGAGCGCTTCCCAGGACACGTTCCCTACGTAGTAAGGTCCTTTTTTTATTAGTACAAGAATCTAAAAATTGGATTACATAAATCTAGAAATTATTGATAATGCTTTGATATTTAAAAATTCATTAATAATTTATGCACGGATCGTAAATCATTTGAACGTATAAAGATAAGCGGATGAGATCCTCATAGTTGTGGAGTTGTATTTTTGCGAATCATCTCGCAAATACAAAAAATGTAACTCCGCAACCAGTTGGACGTCCAACTACTTTAACATGTTATTTTGCATCGTAGAATTTTCCTTTTACCAGTATTAACATGTAGAATCAGATTCTCTCTTTATCCTCGACCGATTATTCCACTTTTTAAAGACCTCAAAACTTTGAATTGGAGGATTTGATTACTAAATATTTGATTGGAATGGATTCACAATAATTCTATAAATATTCTGAATTTTTTATTTCATATTTATTTCTATTTCGGCAAGTTTCTCACACAGAGGGCCCTTTTCTTCTACAAAAACATCTTGGATCTTATGCATACTCCGCTTTCATCAAAACTTTACACGTTGGAGCAGTAAAACGCATAAACATTATTTCACTAGGAGGAGTACTCAAGTAGTATAACAAGGGTATTAACAATTTCATGGATTATTTCCTGAAATATTTAGGGAAAAGGCCTAGTCGGCCACCGCTTGCTAACGACGGAAGGAATAGTCATTGAAAAGGTCCTCGTGTGGGACTTAGTTGGAAAGGTAAGTGTTCAGCATGTACCTTGCTTGCGAACTTATTTAATGAGGTGGGTAGCTTTGGAGATCCCATTTTTGACGTTTACCGTTGTCCCTGGACTTAACTCTTTCAACACTTATATACGTTCAATATAGTCAGGCGGGTCCTTGTCCCTTTCGCCAAATCCCCTTGAAGAAATTCTGGTAAATGTATGAACAAAATAATTATCTTAATGCATTTCACAGAAAATTATGATCATGCATTGATGAAAAAATAAATCATGCATTAACATCTAAATCTTTCGTATCATGCATTAACAGAAACATTTTTGCATCCATGCATTCTTTAGATCATACATTAACATGATATACTTAGATCTTGCATTAACAGAAACTTGATCATCCATTAACATGTTATTTGTAAGCTGGAACAACATAAAAATATTTGTATCATTCATAAACCGATATTTTTTTGCATCCATGTATTAATAAGAAAATATGGGTACGTAAAACAAAATTAACATTCATCAACAAATCCAACAGATACAAGACATTCCACATGCATCGTGTACATGAACCATGCACCAAAAATCATTCATATTCATGTATTCATTCCGGATCAAAGTAGAAAATTAACTGAACTAACAATAGCACTAGTACAGAGTGATACTAAGCACACCCCTCTATGAAAATGACAGAGATAAAATAAAGGTCGAAATGAGTTTTGCACGCTGCCACGAGAGGGCGTCCGCACTAGACCGTCGATGGGCTCAACACAAGCAACGGTTGCGCAGATGTCTCCGTTGGCCATATATTGACACGCATAAGAAACGGAGCGGAGTAGCTAGGGTTTTTCAACTGTTGACCTCCCACTAATGATACCGCAAACTGTGCCTTCGAAACGATTCTCCATTAGCTAAAGATTTCACAAAAGTCAATACAATTTTGCGAGATATGACATTGCGTGTTATATTACAGAGAATCTCCCGAGATCACACTGCATGTTAAAGATACTTCAAACTGTGCCTTGTTTTCCTCCCTGTATCTTCTCCAGAGAATCACACTGCATGTTAAATTAGTAGGTAGATAACACAATACAGATCTTGGTTGACCGAATACGTATCAGTTTAGATGGGCAGTTCTTGGTTGACCTAATACAAATCTCTTCACATGGAAAGCACACACATTACAATATTTAGATCTTGGACTTCTACTCCAGCACATATGGGCAGTTCAGATGATGCCACTTGACCCGCTAGCTAAACCTCGTGGATGCCTATTGCCGATCGACTGATCTTCTGATTAATTAGAACAAGCAACGACTTTACCCATACGTCCACATAGCTCCACCGCAGCTGGCGTCCGTGCATTTCACGATCAATGCCGACTGTCAACTCAATCATGGAAGAACTAATGCAATTGCGATCGACTCAACCATGGATGCATTATTGCAACGGCGTCAGGCACATAGTTTTTTCTTGTGCTGGCCACACGTTGTCATATTTTGGATAACGATTTGTAAATACAAAAGATACAACATAATCTATACCCATAATTATTTTACTTTTGCTGGTACTTTCAGAGACCAAAGAATCTTCCACACTGGATTTGGAGCCAAACCAGTTTGTGAATTCACATCCCTTAGTTACAAGATTATTTGCCGCTGTTTTCTTAGGGCAGCACTTGCACATTACTTTTTTTTTGGTAACATACGAGGATTGGGCATTATTGTTAGGGAGCATGACTTCAACTCCCTCTGGTACGTAAAAACTGTAGAGACAAAACAGCATGCGCCGCACAAGTCGTAAGTAGAATCTCTGACGTTTTATTCGGATCGGAGGGAGTAATTTCTCTTTTTTGAGGGCATGACTTTTACTTTGGGCCTGGTATTACTATCGGATAAAATCCGCCCAATTATTAGGCCCAGTTACAAGAGGCCCGTGGGCTTAGGGTTTTGCAGCAGCGGGTCTTCCCTCTATAAATAGCAATGGCCATGTTCTTAACTTCAAAGTTTCTTTTGCGCAAAAAAAAAAACTTTAAAGTTTCTTTGTTTTCTGTTGGACAGACTACAAATTCTTTGACGAAACTTCTGGTAGATACAAAATGTGTATATTTAGTTGTATACTTTATTTCAGAATTTTTTGAGACCTAGAAATATATTGCACGATTTTATTTTTCAAAATCGAGCACCAGTGTGCTCGGGAGCTCCTACCAATTTTCGCTAGAGATTTGATTCTGAAGTCTTGTCGTTCGGGTGTGTTTCAATTTCATCGATCTGCTCTAATTTGAATAATGAGTAAAGTTAGACTATTTAAAAACACTATTGGGACCGAATCTCAAATATGTTTCAAACTGATCACCAGCTGCAAGTAGCGCAGCTCCGGCAGGGCCTCCTCCCGGACGCGGCTCTCCCCGGCGAGGGTCCGGCGCACCTCTTCCTGCGCCCTTCGGAGCGCCCTCGGTTCTCGCATGAGCTCCGCCATGGCCCATTGGAGCGTCGTCGCCGAGGTCTCGCTGCCGGCACCAAACAGATCCTGCGAAGAACGAATTTGGTCGAACACGTGAGGATTTGCTAAAACAATTTTGTCGAGATGGAGATGGAAGTCTTACGGCGATCACGGCACGGATGGTTCCTATCTCGAGAGGAACGTCGAGCCCGCCGTCCGTCTGGATCCTCAGCAGTACATCCAGGATGGCTTCACCCTCGTCTCCGGCGCCGGCGGCCGACCTCCTCCTCGCGCGGTGCTCCTCGATGACGTCGTTCATGAGCCGACTCATCTTGGCAGCGTGCAGCTCCGCGCGTCGCGCCGTCCCACTGAATGCGCGCGCGAGGCGCGAGGACGGGAACAGGTCGGCGAGGCTGAACCCGGCGGCCACCTTGACACCCTCGTCCAGGCACTCCAAGAAGGCGTCGCGGTTTCCGATCCGGTCTCCCACCACGGCGCGCACTGCTGCGTCGGTGACGTAGGTGGAGAGGAGGGAGCTGATGTTCACCGGGTCGGACGCCGACGACAGCGACGCGACAGACGCGACGAGGCTGGCGGCCTCGGCCTCGCGGGAGCCGCAGAGGGACCGGACCTGCCGCGCGCTGAGCAGCTCGGTGACGCAGAGCTTGCGGAGCTGGCGCCAGTGCTCGCCCTGCGGCGCGAACACCACGCCGAAGCCGTCCCTGGTGAGCGCGCGGATGGTTGCGGTGAGCGGTCGGGTGGCGAAGGCCGCGTCGTGGGTCCTCATGACCGCCCTCGCCGCAGCTGCCGACGAGGCCACAACGACGCGGAGCTCACCGAGGCAGAGAAGCATGAGCGGGGCGCCGTGCCGGCGGGCGAGGTCCCGCATGGCGCGGTGCGGGAGCGCGGTGCCGACGAGGTGGTGCAGGCTGCCGATGACCGGCAGCCGCCATGGCCCCGGGGGCAGGTTAGTCTCGCGGCCCTGCCCGTTCTGCGTGAGCTTGACGAGGAGAAGCGGGAGCACGACGATGGCCGCCAAGAGGAGGCAATGGTACTATGGTAGTAGCTGTACTCTTGCGCCATGGTTTGCTGGGGAATGCATCTTTTGCTCTGCTCTGAAGCTTTCGTTATGTACACGTTCGGTGGCAAGTTACTCCAGATTGCACTAGGTCAACTACAGATTGCACACGTAGGGATATCGTAAGCTCTCATCAAAATTATATACGGAGTACAGAGAACATCATGTCAGCTCTGAACACACTTTGCAGAACTACAAACTGAAGAAGCCATGTTCAGAGGAAAACTGTGCCTTCGGAACGATTATTCAGTAGCTAAGATTTCACAGGAAAAAAAAATACAATACTCTTCATTGTGGAACGGAGGGAGTACAATTTTGTGAGATATGATTTTGTTCTCAGCATTTCTCCAGAGAATCACACTGCGTGTTATATAACTATAGAATGGAAAGAAAATAGAGTTCTTGGTTGATCGAATACTTATCTGTTTACTCTACAGTCTACACATGGAAAGCGCATACATTACAATATTCAGATATGTATTTCTTCGAATTCTACTCCAGCACACAGGGACAGTTCACATGATGCCAGTTGACCCAGCTAGCCAAATGACGCCGATCGACTAATCCTTCTGATTAATTAAGAACAAGCAACGACGACTTCACAAGTCCAAATAGCTCCAGCGCAACTGGCGTCCGCGCTGCATATCACGATCATTGCCGTTCATGACAGTGACTGTCGACTCAATCATGGAAGAACTAATGCAATGGCGTCGACTCATGGATGAATTATTGCAATGGCGTCTGACACTAGTTGCGCTGCACCTTATTGTCGGATCTCTCACTTTCGAGTTATAAACAAATAAGAAATAAATCATGAACATAGTTTATGTTCTACAAATTTCATAAAAGAATATGACAATGTGTGACCTGCAAAAAATTATGTGTGAATCACACATGATACAATTTCAATACGACGATTCCATTATCCCTATTTCGTTCGTTTGATCGACAATCGAGCTATGCACGTTTTTCTGTTGGTGACATAAGATAGGAGGACTGGACATTATTTTAGGTAGCGTTGCTTTTACTTCAGGGCCTAGATTTTTTTTTGATAGTACTTCAGGGCCTAGATTTTTTTTTTTTGATAGTACTTCAGGGACTAGTCTAGATATTACTGTCGGATAAACACGGCCTAAAGAGTAGGCCCAGTTAAAAGACGCCCGTGGGCTTAGGGTTTTGCAAGCTGCCGGTCCTCCGTCCTCTATAAATAGCAATCGCCATCTTAATAGCTTCATCGCCAGCCGCCGCACTTCCGCAGCCATGTGCACCTCCTTTCGATGAAGATCTTCTCTGCCCTCCTTTGATTTGCTTTTCTCTTCGATTTGTTTTGGCTATTTTTATGATCATCGTTGTAGTCGATTGATTTGGTATTCATCTGTTGTCTCGATGTGGCAATCATGATATTTTTGATTCATCGTCCCTTGGGTACGAATTTTCTTGAAAAAGATTAGCCAATTTGCAGAGCAAAGGGGCCTGATAAAGTGGCGAATCTTTGCATTGAAGGTTGGCGATAACAAATGCAGTTCTCCGTGCCGCTCAGATTTACTCTGCTGTGACGGCCTCGAACAATCTGCTACATCTCTACAATCCTCCATTATTTTCTCGCGATCTTGATTTTTGTCTGAAGAATAGAAAGCCAATTTGCAGAGCAAAGGTGCCTGATGAAGTGGCGAATCTTTGCATTGAAGGTTGGCGATATCAAGTGCAGTTCTCCGTGCCGCTCAGATTTGATCCGTTTTGTGACGGCCTCGAACAAGTTGCTACATCTCTTTTCTCTTCAACTCAAGTCTCTTTCTTTGTGCTAAACTAATTTCCTTAACCTAGCAAATCAATTCCATATTCATACTTTTTGCGTGAATTTTCCTATCACAGTCGTTTTTACACCCCAAATATAAAATATCGACTACTTGGTATAAGTAGATGATATGAAGCGAAGAACTGAATTAATTTTGGAACGAGAACTAACAGATTTTAGATGTCAGATATCTCTTAAACTATGCTTTAATCTAAGTAAAGCTGCACTTCGAATTGCAACTAAAGGTTTGAGCACGCCCAATGCTTTGATTACATTGGGTTCCTGATGTTTGGTGAAAGCGCTCAAGAAGTTCGATAAACGGAAACCAATGGTTCTATGAAAGCAGCTGTACAAATTTCAATCTGTAATGCTGCATAATCTAAGTATACAGCTGGCTGGAGTTATCTAAAGTTTTGTTACATAGTTGCAAACTAATCACCATATCCATGATGCATCACGCACAGCTCGCTAGATCCAATAATCCGAACGTGGTGTGGAACAGTGGAAGAGGGGAGTGGTGAATAACGCACGGCCGTTTGGCTGACTTGGCATGGTTGTAGAACATGGATGTACCAAATCCATCTCAAATTTGAAGTCAGTTTGACAAAAACATGGACTGATGGCAAGTGAGGAGTGGAAAGTGAGGAGCACAAGTAAAAGAAGATGCTATGAAAATCTTCATGAAGTTTCTAAAAGAAGGTTTAAAGTGTTGAGGAGTTGGAAAGTGAGGAGTAGGAAGCACCAGGAGAAGACGATGCTATGAAAATGCTCATGAAAAACACTTATAGACAAGCCGGATAACTACATAGTGGAAGTTGTTGGGTCCGATGTCACAGATAAGATTACCAGGAGGAATCTCTTTAGAAGACCTTCCCTTTGGATTTATCTTGAGAAAATTAAGCCCATGATAGAGCCCTTTAGGTGGCAAGTGAACACAAGGTTAAAAACGACGAGCTTATGGTTGCACGCACTAGTCCCGTTGAAGATTTTGAGAACCTCTAGGGTCATTTTTTTGGCGAAAAGGAGCCTCGTATTAAACGAAACACCGAATAGTACAAAATATTTTAACAAAAACGAAAATTACAACAAAATCTTTGAGATGTCCTTTGTCTTCAACCTTCAGACCTTGTTGACGGCCTGCCGCCGCTGCTGCTCCTCCCTGAGTCGGCCTGACGTTGTTGGTTGCGGAATGGAAGTCGTTGCACGTGTCTAGAAGACAACATCGACGAAGAACCGTTGATGAAGCTCCTTGACGATCCGGAGAACGCCACCGCAAAAAGAAATCACCGAGACACCACTCCCACAGGCTTCTCGACGTCGACGTCGAGATGGGACTGAAGCCAGGGAGACCTAATTGACACGAGGCGGCAGCGCCGCCAGCTGAGCGCCGCCCAACAAATCTTGACCCGAACACCCAAAAGCGGAGTCCTCTCGCCGATGAGGGCCGAGATCCACCGTGCCTCCATGGCCCGAAGGCCATAGAGGCGGAGCGGATCAGCGGCGGTGCCGACGGGAGGCGAGGGAAACCTAATCGCCTGGGAGACTTGGAGCTAACGTGATGAGGGGGTACCACATCTCTAGGGTCATTAAGTGTGAGCTCACATAAACTCACCGACTTTCATCCATAACTTAAAGCTACATATTTGAAAGATTTTTCTACAACACCTCTCACATTAAATGATAATGCTTGTGCCACTAACCCTTGTTATGTCAAAGCATCTCTGGTTGAAGAGAACGAGGTTGAAGGCCCAAATGTCAAAGGGCATAGCTATCCACTTGCATCCAAGGGAAAAAATCTGTCAATGGCATTTTAACCAATCAAAACATTTCCTTTTCCTAGAGTGTTCGAGAGCTGCCAAACTGATAATTCTACGCTTCAGTCTCGGTCTTAGGTCACTCTCTTCGAGAAAGAGAGAATGATAATATCTTGAGCCACATCCAACCTGAAAATAATGGCATGCTCCGAATGCAACTGGATTCGTACCTGGAGAAGAATTGGGTGCTCAAGTGTTTAACATGCTTTCCCGTGAGCATCATTGGCAATCTTCTAGAAACCCTACATGTTGGTCATTGATTTTTTTTTAACTTGAAGCTTCTAGAGAGATTGTGTCAACACTCACTAGCAAGGACTGGCCGGAGAGGGACGAGGAGAAAGCATGAAGCAAATGTCCCAGTCCTCTTTGCAAAAAGAATTGTCCAACTTGGAAAGGATCAGGTTGTCACGCTTATTGCTCCAAGTGAAACAACGGTTCGAAAGGTGGATTTCTTTGAGCTCGCGGTCATGAAGTCCGCAGCGAGTGCGATTAAACTTGCTTCTATTTATGTTGGAGTTGTTTTCTTGCATAGATCAACCATAAAGACAAAAACTTGCCCACGTCTGACTTGAAGATAATACATAATCCTCATTACTTTTTGTAATCCTCTGATGCCACTCTCGCGTGATGATAACCAACTTCTTGCCGACGTTGTGCCTAGCGAATAGACCGGTGAGCGCCGCACATCTCCAACTCCCAGGTGCAAAGAAACTCAACTCATGTGTGTTATATTGATCAGCAGAATACGGCAAGCCAAACCTATAAGTCTCTTTTCCCCTCTTCAACATGTTACCGAGGAACACAAAATAAAAAAATCACACCAACAACCAGCAACTTTTTTTTAGAAATTATTCACCTGTGCTACAACGCACAATGTTATCATGTTGGTCAATCTTCTCCTCTTTCAGAAAACAGATCCAAATTAAGCTTGACCCTCTTAATTACAGCTTCAACCACTCGTACATGCAAGACTTCTCCTAGCAACACGCGCCCACCGGCCCGGCGTCCTCTTCAAGCGACACCATGCCTGCCTCTTTCTACAATCTAAGAGGCTACGAGCTCAGCCATCTATTTCCTCTCTTACTAATGATGAATCAAACAACAATCTCGCGGCTTGTCGATCGTATTCATTTTCCTCCACCTTCATATCTCAGTGTCACAATACCACCTCGACACATGCAGCTCCAGCACACAATGTCCATTCACCGACGGTCACCACCGGCACAAAGCACTTCCTACTCCCGGAGCTTAGTGTTTGGAAAATTTCTTGAATCGTTACGGTCTTGTACTTCTCGCTATACAATGCAATGTATATAGAAGGGCATATCTAACCCTCACACACTAAGAGCACAAAGCATGCAACAAAATATCAAATTCAAAGTGGTACACTATACTAGCATTTTTATGCATAATAGAGATATGTTCTACTCCCTCCGTCCAAAAATAAGTGTCTTAAGTTTGTCAAAAAGTGGATATATATATACATGAACCATGTCTAGATACATCCACTTTTGAGCAAACTTGAGACACTTATTTTGGGACAGAGGGAGTAGTATTTATGCCGGTTCCATTGATGTTACACATATCCATTAGGAATACAAACACTTTTTATAAAAGGGATTACCCCGGCCTCTGCATCGACTGTTGCATACAACCCTTTATTGCAACAATACAAACACTTGTGCACGTCATTCATAAGATAATACATAGTAATGCTCACTAAATTTTTGTTATCATGTCACGTCACTCCCGTGCAATGTTAACGAGCTACTTGGCAACGTTACGCCCAGAGAAGAGCCCGATGAGCGCCGCCGGTACCTTCTCAATTCCCTCTGCAACATCCTCAATGACGGTAATCTTCCCTTCCTTGAGGTAACTGGCCATCTCCTCCTCGAACTTGCTATAGGTGCCGAAGTAGTCCAGGACCATGAATCCCTCCATGCGGACGCGCTTGGCGACAAGACAGAAGAGATTGGGCGCGCCATCCGGCTTCTCTAGGTTGTACTGTGAGATCATCCCGCATACAGCGATCCGTCCGTTCATCCGCATGTTGAGAAGCACCACATCCAACATTGCGCCACCCACATTCTCGAAGTAGATGTCTATGCCGAGAGGAAAATACCTGGGGAGAAGTATCACAATAGATGATGTAAGCCGTCAACTTTAATATTTGAACTTGAGAATTTCGTAGGAAAAAGATCTCTCAAACCTCTGTAGCGCGGCGTTGAGGTCGTGTTCCTTCTTGTAGTTGAAAGCATCATCGAAGCCAAACTTGGTTTTCAGTAGGTTGACCTGAGGTTACCATAAATACAAGATGAGTTTGCTCATATTTTTACCGCCCAAAGTGGGACTAATCGCTTACACTTGGGCGCTCCTCTGCGTAATTTTAAGATCAGATAAAATGTTTGGAAGAGAAACCTGTACTAAACTTGGTTGTTGGCAGGGTAAGTTTCCTACTTTAGGAGGTAGGTTCTCTCTACATGGTAATTGTATGCTCAATGTTCACATGCTTTCCCGTTTTAGAGTCCGTAAAGGGCTGACTAGGAGAATTGACTTCTTTAGTGCAGGTTGTTACGTTGTGGAAAGATGGCAGGAAGTTGAGGAAATACCACCTTATTAACTGGTCGAGGTTATCTTAAAATGTGGGTATCACTGAAATTCGGAATACATGTTGATTTTGTTGTCAATGAAATGATTGAGAATATAGTTAGCCTTGTAGTCACATATAGTGTTCTAAGCTTCTAATCCATATGTTAAACAATGAAACCCATATAGGAGCAGCTAGACTAATTTCAATTTGTAGTGGCGCATGCATAATTTAGGTTAGTGTTTGAAAATGATGAATATTGTGAACAAATTCATCATTTATTTGCCCAATAGAAACCCTTGGTGGTCACAGAAAACATAAGGGGAAATGAGTACGAGAAAGAAAAAAACCTTCTCGTCAGAACTAGCGCTGCCAACCACAGAGCAGCCTGTGATCTTGGCAAGCTGTCCAACGAGTTGTCCGACAGCGCCTGACGCCGCTGACACGAAAACGTATTCGCCTTTCTTAGGCTTTGACACGTCAAAAAAGCCAGCATATGCAGTGAGTCCAGGCATGCCTGCATTACCAAGGTTCTTGCATAGTTAGGAAAGAAAAATTTAATAATGAATCAGTTGTTAACTATGGCTAGAGGAAATTCGCATGTTAATTAGATACTATAGAAGACACCAAGGTTATGCCTTACCAACTAATGATCAGCTCAATGTCTTATTAATTTTCTACAGTGATTCCAACCATTATATTTTTCACTGTGCAAATTCGATAGCACAAATAATTTTTGAAGCTGTATGAGTAATGAGTTCCAGAACTTTAGCTTAGATTTCTTAACCGACTAGAATCAAATCTGTATGTAGTTTCAAAACTTGGGGAAATTTTGTTTGGCAATTGGTTGAAAAGGATCGATAAGAAAACTAAGTTTAAAATGAAAGTGGTGTTTGTGTTTTAGTTTTGGCTATATGGAATGCACGTAATAATTTACTTTTAACAAGACTGAAGTTGCTCATCTTCATATGGCTATGCACTAGATTTATATGTGGTACTTTCTGCACCCGACTAAGAGCATGAACACATGGAGTATGGGTGCAGCCATATGGAGATGATAATACGAGATATTTTTTTAACTATGCGATGCATAAACCGTCATGTTTTATTTTTCGGATGGTTTATCTTTCTAAGGATCTTATGTGAATCATGAGATGTAATAAATATATTGCTTCAAACTTTTAATAAACATGATTGTGTGCATTCCTCGATGCAGAGACTCAGATTTTTTCCCTTTTTGAAAAAGATGAACTTCTCTTGTGAAAATAAAATTCTACTCACCAAGAACGCCTGTGTAGTAAGACAGGCAGTTCAGGATGGTTGATCTTGAAAAGAGATTCTGGATGCGTTATCACACTGTATTCTTCACATCCAGTAAGGCCCCAAACAAGATCGCCTGCTTTGAAATCTGGGTGCCCGGATGCTACCACCTTGCTTACTCCAAAGATAACCAAAACCTAGTAGTATAATAAAGCTCAGCGAGGCAGTGATAATTCAGAGAAACCAACTGCAGTGCTGAAATGAACACAGTAGTCTTGTCTGCTTGGTAGTCTAGTAAAATAGAAAGGAAAATGATACTTTATATAACAGTAGAGTAAATTATTGGTCTATACTCCTCTGAACAACACGCTGTTGACAACAGATTACATGCCTAAAGCGGTGAGCTTTGAAATGGCGGGTCTGAGTAGAGTATTACAGTACCTCCCCTGGCACGAACTGCTCGATGTAGGCAGCGTCGTTGTGCACTTGTGCTCGCTCATCCGGTTGCGCATGTAGGGGTCGCAGGAGACGTAGAGGTTCTTGACCATCACGGACGCCGAGCCAGGCGGCATGGCCAGCCGCACAGTCCCGGTGACGAACTCCATGTCTTCCTCGGTGGGGAACCCCGTCACGAACCGCTTCAGGATCACCTTCTTGTTGCTCACCTCCGCCGCCGCCGCCATTGCCATTGCTAGCTGCTCCTTGCTTCAGCGGTGGAATGAGTGATGAGTGGTGAACTGGGGACTGGCCTTTTGTAGCCGTCGTGCGTCACGTTGCCCGCTGAATTCCAGTCGGTGGTCCACGATGAGAGTCGATCGAGGCGACGATCAGATCATTTTCTTAGATCAATTATCTTACACAGTTGGTGACGATGGGCTGGCAACCCCGAATTTTCTGTTACTTCGATCAGCTAGCGGCCCGTGGAACTACCACGCGCACCGACCTGCTGCTGCAAATTGTGCGGCACATTTTCCCTGCCAGCTCTCCCACGGGATTTGATTTCCACAGCACCGGAGCCACTGACCAAGAACAGTAATTTGGATTGTGATTCGGCGGAAAGGAGCAAGTTATTGTCAAATTAATTCGAACAAACAGTAAATATATTACGACAGAAATAACCAGTATTAAACTAATCATATGATCTATTAATACAGTAGACATGCATCAAATCTACAACAAACGCTATGCATAGAAATTTTAGCATGATCTAGAACAGAGAAGACAAAACTACATACGATGCAGCGGGAGCAAAACCGTTGGTGTTCGTGTTGTCGGTCATGTCGTTAATGAAGAGGTTGTCAATGTCAGGAAGAAGTCATTGTTGGGAAAGTAGTCGCGCGAGTGCTCCCGAAAAGACCGATTGTCCTCTCCCATACAAGATGATAAAAGGTGAAATTTTGAAAACGTAATGTCCCTTCAATTGGTGCACACCGTAAAATGGGATGTAAAAAGATTTGGAAGATGGAGAGTGGATTTTGCCCACCCGCTATGGCGCGCATGCGCAATCCTGAACCGTCGGTTTCAGCCATCCGACGGCCAGGATTGAGCGTTGAATATGCGCTGGGTCAACGCTCAATCCTGGCCGTCGGATGGCTGAAACTGACGATCCAGATTGCGCATGCGCGCCATAGCGGGTGGGCAATCTTTTTTCCTTGGAAGATGGTGGCTCAAAGTTCTAAAAGTTGAATGAGAGAGAGCATTTGTTCTGCAAACTGTAGGATTTGTCTCTCCCTGTTTATATAATACGAGTTCATGAAAGGTAAGACGTCAGACAAGAAAATATGGACAACATGTATAGATTTTTCCTCGACTCGTCTCATCCCTGAAGCCCAACCCGTCCAGCCTGTGGGGCGAGCAGCAGAGGAGTGTCAGGGAGATTCTCATGCTGATATCAGTGGTAGAAGAGCTCAACTTACAAGTTGTTGTAACTCTCTATAAACTAGCAATGTGAGACTAAATTTTAGTCTTATTCATAGCTATGCTTGAATGGACCAATGAAAATTTCAGAATTTTAATTGTGCTTTGAGGCAAAGGCCCACTATCAAATACTCCCTCCGGCTTTGTCCTGATCTTACGTATGTATGTACATTTTAGTAACGAATTATGACAAAGTAAAAAAATATTAGAAAGCATTATACTTAGAAACGGAGGCGTACTAGTAAAATTCCAACCGAGCCCAGGTTTAGAAAACTCCTGGAGTATTTTCTTTTCGCTCAGCATGCAAGTTTTGACAAGAAAATCAGTAAATCACCGACGCTGAGAAGAAGCCAACAATACGCAACGGTAGGTTGCAACTTCACATCCACATTGCTCAATCAAACATCGGTACTTGTGGATTGACTAAAGCATGACCCTGCATATTAAACGATTTTGCCAGAGAAATTCCAATGCAGTCTCCCATACGCTCCTATGTTTCTTTTCCTGGCAAAGTCATCTATGTTACTGCTGCAGGTCTGTACCGGTCTCTGTGGTTTGAAAATTATGCCAAGGAACAATAGTTTGTTAGTATTGGTACGACCGAAGTATTTGTGTGGTATGATGACACGTAGACCGACCTATATCATATTTAGTTAATTGTTCAATCACCTATATCTCTTCGTTGCAGAGTACAATGGAGATAAAATTGTTGGACCAAGGCCGCCTAAGAGCATCTCCACTGGGCTACCCAATAGTCAGGCTGTAATTCGAAATGGGATGTCCACGGCGCCCCAATCCCATACACGCTTAATCATGGGAGGTCCTAGTCTCCGCAGTACGCGGAGGCTATTCCGCTCCGCGCACCCCCACCCGCCTTCGCCTTCCTCCAACTCCAACTCCCCTCGCCTCGCCGTCGTTTCTTCCTCCCCTCGCCGTCGCTTCTTCCTCCCCTCGCCTCGCCGCGCCGTCGCCGCACCGCTTCCTCTTCTTCTTCCTCGAGCCGCCGGCCGCCGCCGGCCGTGCCGCCTGCTGCCGCCACCCGCGGCCGGCGTCGCTACCGCGCCGCCTCGCCTCCCCGCCCTGCCCCAGCCGCCTCCTCCGCCGGTCCGCCGCCGCCCGGCCAGCCATCCCTCGAAACCCCCCACCCCCACCCCAAAACCGAACTCCGGCGATCCCCGCACCCGCACAAGATAACTCGTTCACTTCCTCGCCTCCACCGGCGACGCCGCGGCCAGCCGCGTCGTCCCCGTCTCCGGCGAGGTCCTGGCCTCACCTCCGCCGGGGCGACGCGGCCAGCCGCGTCGACCCCGTCGTCGGTGAGTGGCGATGGCGCCGGCGAGCAGCGGCGGCGACCGTGTCTTCTTCTCCCCGTGCTCGAGTTCTTCTTCCCGTGCGTGTCGTGGGCCGGCCAATAAGGGGTACGTGGAGCGGAATGCACTCCACGGTACGCGGCAACTAGGGTTTGCCCTTAATCATGTCCATGGACACCCACGTGCAGACCATGTTAATTGTTGGGCGTTAGCGGCAAACCCATGGCCCAGTTAAGTCCAATTATTACTCCGCATCCTCACGTTGGAAGACTGCTAGCGTTGGGTGCCCAATTACCCCACGGGCGTTACTTGACTGCATGCAACTCGAGTAGTTGATTGTCGCTTTTGTCGGGCTTAAGCGGGGCTTACGGATGCCGTGGACATATGATGGACTTAATCAGGCATAATTTTAGTACCGATTAATTAACTGGGCATAAGCGGCAATCCCACGGACAGCCTGTGGGCCTGTCCACTTACAAGCCTACCCAATAGCGCTCTCAATAGACTCAATAGGTGTATTGAGCGCGTGACATTAAATCTGCACTCAGCAGCGAGCTCAATAGTTTGAAAGTTGTTCTGGCGTGTCCCAATAAAGCATCCGACAACACTGCGTCGCGCCATGTGTCTAGAGAGCCAAGCGGGCGCGCCGGCAAGAACCATTTCTTTTCTTCCCACCGTCTTTTGCGGTCTGAACTCCTCCCCCGCCTACTGAATAGACGGGGCCGGCACTCCCCTTTGTCGACGCCGCTTCCTCCGTGCTAGGCTCGACGCAACTATCCCTGCTCTCCCCGTCGCTCTCTCCGTCGTCTCTTCTCATTCCGGCCGTAGTTTTCGGCCACGCTACACCACCGCCGCTTTCGAGGACCTCCCCGCCTGCAAGGTGTTCATCGCATTGCGAAGCTCATTTTGTTGCTAAATTTGTTGCTTCATTTTTTTTGCTTAACCTAGCTAATTGAAATATAGATGGATAGCAACGACAAGCTGGAGATAGCCGACGCATTGCTCACCGCCCATGCCGCCACAACCGCCGTGCTTGATGAGCACTTGGCGATTCTCACTTGCCTTTTCGGTTTGCTAGTCAGATCAATGCCACTACTCGATTGGAGGTTCGAGGCAAGGAGTAGGAAGAACAAAGATCGCAAAACGGATGGAGAGTCATTTGATGCTGTGGCAAGAGTTTTTCGCCGACGATCCCACACACACAAGGAGAAGCAATTTCAGCGGCGTTTTAGGATGAATAAAGACCTCTTCATGCAAGTTGTTGCCAAAAAGATCTGGGGAGAAAATGCTATGTATGGTTCCGAAAAAGATTCCGAATTTCATAGGTTTTTGCTGAGAGTAAAAAGGATAATTTGATCTCATCTTTTTCCAAATTACTTCATTATATTTGTTCTTAGGGGAAAAAATGGGAATTTTGTGCCTTTTTTAAAAAATTACTTGGCTATATTTGGTTTCGAAATGACTCCAAACTTCTTGACATTTTATTTGAATTATTTGATCATCTGTGCTAGCTAATCTTAGGGCACACCAGGGGCATTAGTTGTACTAATGCAGTAGGTTCAATATGCATGTTGGCATGGTGATAATTTGGAGAAAATGGCTAAGGTTTGTATTATTCAACCAAAAAATATCAATAAACAGATTCCGGAACAAAGATCTCATCTTTTTTTCAAATTATTTGATCATGTTTGCTTTTGGAAAAAAATTCGAAATTTGTGTGACCTTATTTTTTCAATTTGGTCGTATTTGGCTTCGAAACATATTCAGAATTTGGTTAAATTTTATTTGAATTACTTGATCATCTATTATTCGGAACACATATGGTCAATGCGGAATGTAGTAAAAACTTGGCCGTGTATGGTTCCAAAAAAAGATTCCAAATTTGTTGGTTTTTACTAGGAAAAAAGAATGATTTGATCTCATCTTTTCCTGAATTACTTGATCGTCTTTCATTTTTTGGGAAAAAAAACAGTATTTTGTGACCTTAACATTATTAAGTAGTGCAAGAAATACATTCGTTGTGTTTATTGCACCCCTAATGGATTTAAGAGCCAGGTTTAAAAAAATGAAGTTTGAAAATAATTGGGATGTAGTTAATTGTTGTGTGTTAATGGGTTGCAATTAATGGTTGGGCGCATTTATAGATAGTGATGTCGGCGACGCGTGAAATATGAGAAAAAAAATAGAACATAGGGAGATGGGTCCTTTGTGTTGATTGTGAAGGCAACACTGAGATTCCGGAGAGGGGCATCTCTAGGTTTTTCTGAGCATTTTCAATAGAACTTGATCCTTTTTTGTTGTTGTTTGTGATAAACAGTAATTCGTGTTTTTGGTTTTGCAAACTCTTTTATTTAGCTCTTTGTTTTTGTATGGATTTGAGGGTGGGATATTAGGGCATGTATAATGGGGTGATGTCAGCCTTCTCTTAGCGTTGACACGTAGGATAATTGTCTAGTTGGCGGAGAAAGAATGAAGAAAGAGGAGGGTGCCTTCTCTTAGCTAAGAGATGATCATTGTACCATTTGTCTTCCCTTAGAACTACGATTTTTTACTAAAATATAATTAATTATCATTAATTATTAGGGATGGCAATAAGAAATAACGCATTGTACAACTTATAATTTTAACTTCTTTACATGATGTGGATGGCTAATAAAAGGTGTGCATTCTCTACTGCGGGAAGAGACATAGGAGGGACCAAAAATAGCCTAGTCCTAGACTCCTAGTCAAAGTCAACCCTCCAATCCGGTGACGAGACGATGAAGTGAGCTCCGAGCAACCTCTACCGGCGATCCAGTCCAGTTTCAGCACGCACACACAATCGTGCAGTCCAAATGGTTTCTCCTCCCTACCACCACCACCTCCTCCTCCTGCTCGCCTTCCTCGCCCCCTCGTCGGCGGCCCCCGCCGTCATTCGGCTTCCCGGCGCCGGGGCCTGCGCCGCGCCGGCGGACCCCACGGTCTACGACCGGCCCGTGATCGGCATCGTGACGCACCCGGGCGACGGCGCGGCCGGGAGGATCAGCAACGGCACCTCCACCTCCTACATCGCCGCCTCGTACGTCAAGTTCGTCGAGGCAGGCGGCGCGCGCGTCATCCCGCTCATCTACAACGAGCCCGAGGAGCGCATCCTAGAGGTCCGCGCTTCGAGATTCCCCTTGCACCCTTTGTTTCTCACTTTCTTCCGCTGCTTGAATGCTCAGCACCTAATAATGCCAGTTCTTTCGAAAGTCAAACCAAAGAAGATCCACTGATCCTTACAATTACGCTATGGGCCTATGGCTACAGTGCAAGTCATTTTCTAACACTGCAAAATAAAAGAGGGGATATGGTTTTATAATGTTCTGTCTCAGTAAACTGCATGTTGACAAGTTTGCTATGTTTCCCTCCGTACCAAAATATAAGATGTTTTAGATATCTCATATAAAGACTACATATGGATAGAAATGAGTGAATCTACACAATAATACGCGTCTAGATACATTCGTATTAAAAAATGTTAAAACATCTCATATTTTGGTACGGAGGTAGTAGCTTCTTTAGTTCAACCTGCTGCTGGACCGCCCGAATTGGATTTTAGTTTTTTCTTATTGATTTGAGACTCTGCTCTGAAGTTGGGGGGCAAATCCATGTGCATAGAATGGTCTAGAGGGGGGATTATGAATTTTAGTTTTTTCTTATGGATTTTGAGACTCTAGTCTGAAGTTGGGGGCAATTCCATGTGCATAGAATGGTCTAGAGGGGGGATTATGAATCTGAACTAGGCTTTCAGCTAACTTCCCTGAATCTTCTGATCATTTAGAGTTCTCTAGTTCAGAGGACATGTTTATATAGGAATAAAACCACAATCAGTGTGACCAATCAAAAATAAAGGTCGGTCATGAGTCATGAATTGGTCAATCTAACCTATTTTACGATTGATTGTTTGCTGATCTGGATGCAACAAATAGCTCATCAATTATCATATCTCTGGCTACTACAAATATTGTTCGTGTTCTGCAGTCATTTGGTCTCAGGGAAATAGACAACCTATTAGTTACTCGGTGGCCCTGCCTGCACAGTACTACCTGTTACTCTCTGATAATTTGTCACAATTTTCTTCTGTCCCTTTTACTGCAGAAACTGAGTTTGGTGAATGGTGTGCTGTTTACTGGTGGATCAGTGAAGAAGGGTTTATATTTTGAGACAATTAAAAAGGTGTTTCAGGTACTACTTTCTTTCACAGTTTTCAGACATGTCTACTCTATAATTCTTTGCATTATCAGAACATACTACATCTCAGTTCCAATACTTCATACTATTTGTATTATTTATCTTGGCTGACAAAGAATGGGACCAAGGATGACAGAATAGTTCTCATTTTCATCATTTATTCTTTTGTAGTTTGTCTTGGACAAGAATGATGCAGGAATTCAATTTCCACTGTTCGCACAGTGTCTTGGTTTTGAGCTTGTAACCATGATTGTGAGCAAGGTAATATCTCTTTTTCTAAGGTAATGAACACAATTGTCAATGTCAACATGCAAATTTAGTGGCTACTATACAAAATAAATCTCGATTGCCTATAATAACTTCAAACTTAGATATATAGTCTAGTAAAAAATATGACCTGTTAAAACTTAAAATAACACATTTGCTCTTGCCTCATGTAAGGCAGTGAAGCAACTGCTGGTCGGTTGCACAGTCTACTGTTCCCTGAAGACTGAACAGGACATACACTAGGTGTGTTCCATACCAAGTTTGTGTTTTGTCGCCACAAACTAGAAAGTGACTTTTGTTTTACGCTGATATTAGGACAATACGAGTCATTCAGTGCCTCAAATCAAGCATTATCTCTTCAGTTCCCAGATTATTCTTCACTTGTGACTTATGTTTATGCTGGTATCAGGACAATAATATATTGGAGTCATTCCACGCCTCAAATCAAGCATCAACTCTTCAGTTCCCCAATTATTCTTCACTTGAGGGGTCAGTATTTGAAAGGTAGAAAATCTGAAAAATAAACTTGTGCAGTTTTTCCACTTAACTCTCTCAACTGAAAAGTCTTCCAAAGGGCATGTTTTTTGTTCCGCTCTACATAAAAAGATTATGCAAGATAGGTTCTTGTTTACATCTAGAATGCAAATACGCTTAAGCTTTACAATATACTCCATTGCAGATGAAACTTCATGCATGGTTTTTAAGACGTCCTTTGGGAACGCTTAGGCGCTAAGCCCCCCTCCCCCTGCCTTAGGACGCCTTACCGCATTAAATCCACGATTCAGGTTTAGATGAAAGCTTCATCAAATTGCAAAAGTGGATATATTGAGCTCAATTATGCAGTTGGTTAGATTTCGGATATATATATTATATCTAGAATGGACACCCTGAAATACAGGCACTATGCGATCATATATTGCTCGCGTGGTTTTAATATTACCTAGACTTTATTCACTAGTTAGAAAGGAAAAAAATAAGTAATGACGTCACTAGCATATTGCTAGCTTGGCTTCGCTATTTGACCTCGGTACTTTTTCATCAAATTATCTATGATATAACCTTGTCTCTTGGTACTTTTTTATGTGACACAAATAATGTCTTATATTGCTAGCATGGCTAGTTGACTCTTTTTGCATACCTGTCTAATAAAATTTGGTATAAATTCACAGATTTCATCCTGACCTCATCAAGAAACTCAGCACCAGTTGTCTCGTAATGCAAAATCACAAGGTAAGTAGAATATCAGGGTGCTCTTCTTTTTTCTCAAACACACAGCCAAATGCATGTCCTTTTGTATCAGAAGAAAATTCCTGGGTGCTCTTCACATTTATCTTCGATCTCATATCGATATTGACTTTTACATGATACACCTAGTTCAGTTAAATGATGACTGGTGATTCGGAATTGGCACCTTATATGCAGATGAATAACTATCTTTATCTCCTTTTTTCCCCTAACATGGTTTATTGTCTCAATTGGTGAAAGTATGGTATATCCCCGAAGACATTGCGAGAGAATTCTGCCTTATCAAGTTTCTTCAGGATTCTTACTACATCCCCTGATGAAAACGGTGAGGTACAAAATGTCATATCTTTACTCCCTACATACGACATCCACTCAAGGTTTTTCTTCCCTACACCTTGTAATTAACAGATTTAGACTCAACCAGTCTAATTCGAACGTAGTGCCAAATAATAATAATTGTAGAAAGAAGACATTTCTAATGAATCTGGCAAATCCTTTTCCTAATATTTGATCTTGGTGAATGGTGGACAAATTATGCACGATACAACACACTAATATCCTTTTCTTTGGCAAATCAGGTTTACGTCTCAACCGTAAAAGCACAGAAATATCCGATCACTTGCACTCAGTGGCATCCTGAGGTATACTGACTGTAGTGCAACTGTTTTATTTTTTGAACTAAAGTTGTTAATCCACTAATCTCCTCAAGGTTTTTGTATATTTTTCATCGAATATATCCTTGTCTGGCATTTGTTAGAATTCTATATTACTAATCTGCTACCAAAACTTTTATCTTAAAATCATTTTGGGCTGTGCTATTTCTTCATGTGGCCACTAGCCACTTAGGTAATCATGGTATCTTCAGAGGTTAGACTATGATTAGCTTGTTCACTCCCTGCAGAAAGCCATTTTTGAGTGGGGTAAACCAATGATTCCACACAGTGAAGACGTGGTACAAGTGACTCAAAATTTTGCCAATTATTTTGTCAGGTTTGCAGTTGAGACCTTCTGTTTATTAGTTATAAGCAACTTGGCATGGGATTATTCACATATGCATTGGCTAGACTTCTCATTCTGTGATGAAAACCATAATGCGCAGATGGCAAATTACCTGTTCAAAATGATTTTATGGTGGTAATTGCTAGTATTCCCCCTACTATAGGAGTTTTAGGCCTTCAACCTTCATGTTTCCTCAGTTTTTTCTCCTTTTGATGTTCAGTAGACCCACAATTTTAGTTCAGCCTGACCCATCTGAATCTGCATGAGCAAGTTCATGTTCACTCCACTCATGAATACTTGTACAGTGCTCACGAAATTATTGCAGATTCTACATGTATTTGTAGATAGATGTCCCTTCTCTGTTCTATATACGGTAATCTAGTTTCTTTCCTGTTAATTCCAGCTTAGTCTAGGTAGCTGCTCAGTTTGTAGTTTTTTGTGCAGAATGTAGTCGCCTGCCTTCGAAATCTACAGAATGCACTGATGTTTGATCTAAACCAGAAATGGCCACAATCAGCAGTTCCACAAATTTTCAGTTGCTATTTCCTCTGTTCCTTTTCGTTTGTCTTCTCCTTGTATGTGTGCATGTGTGTGGCTCCTGTTGGTTTTCATTTCTAGCTGATCTCAAGGACCAAGGGCTGAATGCACTCCCGTAGTCCTGTTGGCCACAACCAAGATAAACACTGAATGCACTCCTGTTGGTTTGACATACCAGTTTTGTATTATCCCAAAGCCAGGCTCGTTCACCTTGGTAGACATACCTCCCACAGCCGGTTATGGCGGGCAGACCAATTAGCCCTGCACCCCCGCGTGGAGTTAATTATATGTCTTTTATCTTGGTTGTTCCATTGTATCGGGTCCCACCATACTAGCATCTTGCACCAATGCATACGTTCCATCCTTTCTATAAATATGCAAGAACTAGATTGTGAAGCGACGGCTCGCGAACACGGTGCTTATCTCACCATTCGCTCTGATGTGACACAGCCAAGCCCGTAAGTCCCCGAACAGGCCTCCTGCCGACAAGGTGCTGGACAACCTGATTTACAACTACAGCCCTACATTTTCCGGGAAAACCTCGTAAGTGACCTCTGTTGATCTTGTAGATAGTTTGTATACCAGCTGTTCCATCTTTTTTATTCATCGAACTAAGTGGGCGAGTGAATGCGTGCCATGATGTGTAGGAAATCTTTTGAGGAGGTTTACCTCTTCTCCTAAGACTGGAGCCCCCATGATTGCAACTGCAAGTCTTGTACTGTTATATTTTTTCGCCCTGTACTGTTGTATCGTACAATTGTGGGTATCAGCGTCCAGGAGGAGCAGCATCAGTAATGCGTAAGAGCAGTCCTGCTCCAAACTGTATCCATCTTGTATTGCTAAAGCTACCACATTTGTCACTCGTTTGTATGATAATTCCCAATCTTACAGATCCTAAACCCTATGGATACACTTCTACTGTTGATAATTCAAGGATCCACAACCGTCACGTGGTCCGAATACTTGAGGTTGGTAACTAGTACTGTACTTCGTTTACCCTGATGACTCACATACGGCATGATGTTAACATATCAATGTAGGATCTTAGGTTTGAAGATCGCGTCACAACCTTTAAAGTGGTGAAAATGGATTTATCATTTGAGAGATAAATCTTGGTGATATCAGCAATTTTGTATTGTACGATGGGACGTGGAAATAACTCGAGCGGAAATGAAAAGAAGAAAAAGATGGTAGGTCCTTTTTTTGGCAGTTCGTCATGGCCTGATAACTATCGGGTGATCGTGCCTACGAGCGAATTTTCGACCACCTACCAGTACCATGCTTAAGGGTAAGGGGGAGAAGAAGAAAGTGGAGGGTGTCCGCAGGAGAGGAGGCTGTTGTCGCATGGGCGGAGCCAAATTTCAAAATTTGACCGTGAGACATGTGGGCCCTACGCAGTTTGGACGCGCTCGTCAGTTGGTGATCAACCCCTTCGTTCTTAAACTCACAAGTGCTAATGATGCGATCACCCGTGACAGAGCCCCATCGTTCTTAAACTCACAAGTGGTGATGTTGCAATCAGCCGTGATAGAGCCCCTTCGTTCTTAAACTCACAACGCGAATCCATTTGCACTATCACGAGGTGATAAAGTGAGCTCCGAGCAAGAGCAAACAGTCCAGCTTCAGCGTCTCCTCGTCTGCGCGCGGCAGTCCAAATGGCTTTTCCTCCCCACCACCTGTCCCTCCTCCTCCTGCTAACCTTCCTCGCCTCCTCGTCTGCCGCCCCGGCCGTCATCCGGCTTCCCAGCGCCAGGGCCTGCGCCGCGGCGGCGGACCCCGCGCTCTACGACCGGCCCGTGATCGGCATCGTGACGCACCCGGGCGACGGCGCGGCCAGGAGGATCAACAACGGCACCTCCACCTCCTACATCGCCGCCTCCTACGTCAAGTTCGTGGAGGCCGGCGGCGCGCGCGTCATCCCGATCATCTACAACGAGCCCGAGGAGCGCATCCTCGAGGTCCGGCCCTGCCACCTTTGTTGCTCACTCTCTTCCGCTGCTTGAGTTGTGTGTGAAGACTCTAGCACTGTACCTAATAATACCAGCTATTCCAAAGTCAAACCAAAAAAATGCACTGATCCTTACAAGTAGGCAAATATATCTACCAGTGCAAATCATTTTCTAACACTGCAGAAGAAATAAGAGATATGGTGATAATGTTCTGTCTCAGTAAATCCATCTGCATTGAATGGTTTAGATGGGGAATCCGAACTACGCTTTCAGCTGACTTCCCTGAACACTTGGTGGTTCTCAAGTTCAGAGGACATGTTTATATAGTAATAGGACCACAATTAGCGTGACCAATAAAAAAGCAAGGTTGGTCATGAGTCATGACTTGGTCATTCAACGATCCATCATTTGCTTATCTGGATAGTCACTTGATCTCAGGGAAATAGACAACCTATTAGTAACTCGATGGCCCTGCTTGCACAGTACTACCTGCTACTTATCTCTTTGATAATTTTTCGTAATTTTGCTTTTGTCCCTTTTACTGCAGAAACTGAGTTTGGTGAATGGTGTGCTGTTTACTGGTGGATCAGTGCAGAGGGGTTTATATTTTGAGACAATTAAAAAAGTGTTTCAGGTACTCCTTTCTTTGAAAGCTTTCAGACATGATACTTCCACTCTAGTTCTTTGCATTATCAGAACGTACCACATCTCGGTTTCAATACTTCATATTATTTGTATTACTACCTCTGATCCATAAAAGTGTCGCAGTTTTGAACTAACTCGAGTTCAAAACTGCGACGCTTATTTTGGATCGGAGGGAGTATGTCTTGGCTTACACAGAATGGGACCAACGATGTCAGAATAATCCTACTTTCTTCATTTATTTTTTTGTAGCATGTCTTGGACAAGAATGATGCAGGAATTCCATTTCCACTGTTCGCACAGTGTCACGGTTTTGAGCTTGTAAGCCTGATTGTGAGCAAGGTAATTTCTCCTTTTCTAAGATAATGAATGAGCACCATTGTCAATTGCCTGTAATAACTTCAAAATTGATCTCTATTGCCTGTAATAACTTCCACAAACAGGAAAGTGACTTTTGTTTTACGCTGATATTAGGACAATAATACTAGTCATTCAGCGCCTCAAATCAAGAATTATCTCTTCAGTTCCCAAAATTTTCTTCACATGTGACTTATGTATATGCTGGTATTAGGACAATAATATTTTGGAGTCATTCCACGCCTCAAATCAAGCATCAACTCTTCAGTTCCCCTATTATTCTTCACTTGAGGGGTCAGTATTTGAAAGGTAGGAATTCTGAAAAATAAACTTGTGCAGTTTTCCCATGTTCCTTTCAACTGAAAAATCTGCATGGCCCTTGCAAAGGTCATGTTTTTTCTTCTGCTCTATATGAAAAGGTTATGCGTAGGTTCTTCTTTACATAGAGAATGTAAATAAGCTTAAGTTTTAAAATGCACTCCTAGGTCTCGGTACTTTTTTATAATTTAGCCTTGTCTCGGTACTTTTTTTATGACACAAATACTGTCTTCTATTGCTAGCTTGGCTCTTTGTCTCTTTTTGCATACCTGTGTAATAAAAATTTTATATAAATTCACAGATTTCATCCTAACCTCATCAAGAAACTCAGCACCAGTTGTCTCGTCATGCAACATCACAAAGTAAGTAGAATCCCAGGGTGCTCTTATATTTTCTCAAACACACTCAAATACGTTGTATCAGAAGAAAATTCCTAGGTGCTCTTCAAATTTTATCTTCGTCCTCAGCTCGATATTTACTTTTACATACATGCTTAGTTCAGTCAAATCATGACTGGTGGTTTGGAAATGGCACCTTATATGCAGATTGCAGGATAACTATCTTTATCTCCTTTTTTTCCCTAACATGGTTTAATTTCACAAATGGTCAAAGTATGGTATATCTCCAAAGAGATTGCGAGAGAATTCTGCCTTATCGAGTTTCTTCAGGATTCTTACTACATCCCCGGATGAAAATGGTGAGGTACAAAATGTCATCTTTTACTCCCTACATACGACATCCCTTCTAAAGGTTTTTCTTTCATACATCTTGTAATAAAAAGATTTGTTTCAACCAGCCTAATTCAGAGGTAGTGCCAAATAATAATAATTGTAAAAAATAGACAACTCTGATGAATTTCGCAAATCTTCTTCCAAATATTTAATCTTGGTGAATAATTGACAAATCATTGCGCGATACAACATGCTAATTTCCTTTTCTTTGGCAAATCAGGTTTATGTCTCAACCGTAGAAGCAAGGAAATATCCAATCACTTGCACTCAGTGGCATCCTGAGGTATGCCGACTGTAGTACTGCTGTTTATTTTTTTTAACTTAAGTTGTTAATCCACTAATTTGTTCAAGGTTTCTGTATAGTTTTGCATCCCGTTTATCCTTGTCTGACATTTGTTAGAATTATATATTACTAATCTTCTACCAAAACATTTATCTATAATCAGTTTGGGCTATGATATTTTTGTTCATGTGGCCACTAGCCTCTTAGGTAAACATGATATTTTCAGAGGTTAGACTATGATTAGCTTGTTCACTTCCTGCAGAAAGCCATTTTTGAGTGGGGTAAACCAACTATTCCACACAGTGAGGATGCGGTACAAGTGACTCAAAATTTTGCCAACTATTTTGTCAGGTTTGCAATTGAGACCATATGTTTATTAGTTATAAGCAACATGGCATCGGATTATTCACATATGCATTGGCTTCACTTCTTGATGAAAGCCATACTGCGCGGATGGCAAATTACTTGTTCAAAATGGTTTTATGGTGGTAACCGCTAGTATTCCCCCCACTATAGGAGTAGCCCTTCAACCTTGGTGTTTGCTCAGTTTTTTTCTTCTTTTGATGATCACCAGATCCACAATTTTAGTTGAACCAGACCCCTCTGAATCTGCATGATCAGGTTCATGTTCACTCCACTCATGAATAGTTGTACAGTGCTCAATGAAATTATTGCGGATTCTACAAGTATTTGTTAATAGATGTCCCCTTGTTTGTTCTATATACGGTAATCTAGTTTCTTTTCTGGGAATTCCAGCTTAGTCTCGGTACCTGCTCAGTTTCTAGTGTTTTGTGCACAATGAGTCATCTTGCCTTAGAAATCAACAGAATGCACTGCTGATTGATCTAAAACCAGAAATGGCCACAATCAGCAGTTGCACAGCTTTTTGGTTGCTAATTCCATCCATTCTATGCATATGCAAGAGGTAAGAAATTAAGAACAAGGTGTTTATTTCACCATTCGCTCTGATGTGACACAGCCAAGCCCGCAAGTCCCCGAACAGGCCTCCCGCTGACAAGGTGCTGGACAACCTGATTTACAACTACAGCCCTACATTTTCCGGGAAAACCTCGTAAGCAACCTCCGTTTATTTTGTATAGTTGTATAGCAGCTGCATCACGTCTGCTTCTCTGTTAATCAAGCTAAGTAAATGAACCCGTGCCATGCTTTGTAGGAAAACCTTTGAGCAGGTGTACCTCTTCTCCTAAAACTGGAGCCCCGAAGCTTGCAACTGCAAGACTTGTACTGTTGTATTGTACCGATGAGAACTTCAGTAGTTGATCATTCGTACACTTGATTGTGGGTATCAGCGTTCAGGAGGAGCAGCATCAGCAGCTGTGGTGTTTGCCGTTGTCGACTTGTCGTAGTGATAAGAGCAATCCTCTTCCATACTGTAGCCATCTTGTACTAGTAAAGATACACATTTGTCACTCTGTTTGTCTTGCTGGTTTTAATTCCAATCTTACTAGCAGTGGATTCTTTGCCCCATGACCTCTATTGATACACTACTGCAGATAATTTGAGGATCCCGACCATCAAGTGAACTGCCAATTAGAATGAATTCTTTACCAGCAGTAGGCGTTGAATGACATTAATGAAAAGAAAATACATTATGCAAATCTCTGTCTCCTTCATCAGGTAAAAACATTTCTGAGCGAAAACTAACATGACAAAATGGCCAACCATCGATCACAATACCAAGCAGTGCAAGTTAAAGACATAATGAGCTGTAGAGAACAATCTCAGTAAAATTAGCTAGACATAAAGGGTGCAGATAAGGCTGCCAAATTATCAACCGAATCACATCCTTAACACCAGCGCGGCATTACAAGACACATTATCACTAGCTTTCTCTACTAGATAATCCTCTGTTAACCAACCAGGTAGACAAACAAGAAATCATAAGCTGCGCCTCACAGGTTTAAGACCAATATCCTCAATATCACAGCGATAAAATGAGAACATGGGGGCATGAAAGGTCAGCTATGCACATATGAATCTCCTTGCAACCACTCACTGAACTACAATGCATGACGACGGTAATCCCAGTCCTACCTGCAGTTCTAAGACTGCAATCCCTTGCCCACCTGGAGAAACACGCTATCTTCTCTACAATGAATCATGAGTCCAAGAAATCAATAAGCAGACCTGTAAGATAGTTTCTGCCTGTTGCAGGTCATTTGTCCTCGGTTTCACCACTTCTGAACAAACAAAAAAACTTTAGCGAGTCAAAGCATCATAGTATGTAGGTTCACTTCCAGGCTAAGATCCTTCTATCCTTATGGTGCCAAACTGTATTTGTTCATCACCGATGTCTAATGAGGAGACTGATGTAGCCAAGTCATCTGCCAAGTCTGTCGGGTCTGGTTCTGAAACTTCTGCTAGTGCACTCAGCATACTGACTACTTCATATGTATCGTCCAGGTAGAACTTGGCTTTGCTCGGTTTCTGCCCCACGGTACATGCAAATAGAGGTGTTTTTGGAGCAACGATGCTCCTTTTCATGGCATCCGCAATATTTTCAAACATATCCTCATCTGACCTGTCATCACCAATGCATAGAACAAAATCTGCCTGTTGCCCTTTCTCCTTCATTGATGCGAGTATCTTCTCAGCTACGAGACCTTTGCTAACACCCTGCAGCACAAAGAGATAACCAAACGAATTAATGAAAATTTAGCAGCAGTGCAAAGATCAGAAATAAGAACCTGAATGAGTGAAGTAAAACTTGTTACGGCTAATTTGCAATTTCTGGTAGAATGCATTTAAAGAAAAACGTAATGCATGTAAAGACAGAAACAAGTGAATCCAATATGCAACATACATGCACTATGTAATACATGGCTCATATAAAGAGTGCCAATTTATTTAGTTGGAAACTATTAGGCTGCTCATACGGGGAGTAACATAGAGTGGTAACATAATTAAGTAACTACTCTATGTTACTACCTCCATAATGGGTAGTAATTTATGTATGGTGTCATGCAAGATATCATTTATTAGGTTGTAGACTCATTTCGTGGTGTGTGATGGTACGGTAATTACCTATGTTACTACTCTATTTGTCTCTCCACATTAATTAGGTGCCACATCATATTTTATGTTTAGGTGGCATGCATGTTATGTTACTCCCACTATGGGTAGTCTTATGTTAAATATGGTAAAGCAATGTAGGCGAAGAAAACATGGAAGCATGCCCTCTATGAATGACACCTAAAATGGTGAGCTCATCTGGTAGAATACAAGAAATCAAAATGGTTTGACCTTAGGTTTGACTTCAACAATGAACTGGCCCCTCTTGACTGCGACTGCTTCACTTGCTAGTACACTTTCCAGCTGATCAAGCATATCCTTTGCCTGAGAGGACGCAAAGCCTTGGTCAGCATCCCGATGGTGCCACACCAATGCAGTTTCTTTGGTTTCAATGTAGGATCCATCAGTTGCTTCTGTGTAATTATTCATCACTGGCTCAGCCATTTGCATCCACCGAACATCTGGGGACTGGGCACTGGTTTGCCATTCTTCATCTCGAGTCCACCTACACAAGGAAACATATCATTTCATCATCCATTTAATTCTCCAGTTCCAAAATTCAAAATCAGTCTACACTGACTTCCATCTCCAGAGAGGTAATTAAAACACCAAACATGTTAATTGACAGCTAAATAATGGATAAACATCTTTTAATGTGAGCATGCCATGATGAAGTAAATCAGGACCCTGTATACAAGTTATATGAATCTGGGTTTATGGACTTATAAGTTCTGTTTAACTCCAACAAATTGTTATCCTATGAACCTAGGGAATATGATCTTTGAAGTTCTATTTACTTGTACGCATTGCAGTGAAGTGGAAAACAAGGCACCAGTCGTCGTTGAGCAATACAGGAAGATTTCCATATTGGAGAAGAACCATAAAAACAAACTAGATTGCTATTTGCTTGATGAACTAGGAGATAGTAGTCACATGGCACCTTTGTGTCTGGACGTTGGCCTAGATTTCCCTACTCCTACTATGTCCGGATAAAGTTGACTTTACTGCATACCAGAAACAAAATGTAGATTGGTGCTAATGAAAAAAATGTACCTTAAGAAGTAACCATGCTCAGCTGCGATGCCTAGCATTGGACACGAGGAGAACATTGATGCCAAACTATCCTTGCTTCTTCCACTTACAATGAAAACAATATTATTCCTATCCGAGCATAGGGTATTGATGATGCTCACTAATTCTTCACTCGGTTTCTGGTTGATAGAAGCCTGTGGCACCAATGTACCATCATAGTCGAGAAATATAGCCCTACTCTTTGACCTCCCATAAGACATTAAAATTGAATCGAAACTAAGCTTTGCGAAATTTGGGTCTAGGGCTACCACCCTGAATCCAAATCCCAATCCAATGCCCCAACATGGCTTCCTAAAGTGATCCTTGCAAGCCCTCTCGAGGTCCTGGATGAAGCTCCTTGACCAATACGCAACATCGTGTGTGCTTACATAGCGGTAATGTTTTTCATGCCTCAGCTGCTTTTCACGCTCTGACATCGAGATGGCCTCATTCAATGACTCTGCAGTTGCTTCAATATTCCAGGGGTTAACACGAATGGCACCACTGAGTGAAGGCGAGCACCCGATAAATTCCGACACAACTAGCATGCTCTTGCGAGGCCCACTCACCTCTGGCGCAGAATCGGAGCTAGGTAAGCCCTGCCGGCAGACAATGTATTCATATGGGGTCAAATTCATCCCGTCCCTCACAGCCGTCACCACGACGCACTCGGCGACCGTAAAATACGCGAGCTTCTCCACACTTGGCACATTCTGGTCAATGAAAACAATTGGGTTGTACCCGGTCTGGCCAAACTCTCTGTTAATCCTCTCACAACTATCCTGAATCTCAGCCCGGATATGCTCAATATCCTTCCCCTTCCCACGTGCTGGGTTCACTATCTGCACGAGCACAGCCCTTCCCTGCCACTTAGGATGCATCCTCAGCATATGCTCAAATGCAAGAAGCTTCAGATTGATGCCCTTAAATATATCCATGTCATCCACACCAAGCAACACAGCCTTGCCCTCAAATTGCTGTCGCAGCTCAGCAACCTTCCGCTGCATTTCAGGTAATCGCAGCACTGACTGCAGTTGACCCATATGGATTCCCACAGGCATGATCTTGATCCCAACGGTGCGACCAAAGTAATCGAGTCCAATGTATCCACGCTTTGACTGGTACTCTATCCCGAGCATCCTACTACAGCAAGAGAGGAAGTGCCTGGCATAATCGAATGTGTGGAATCCGATGAGATCGCAGTTGAGCATAGTTCTGAGAATCTCCTCTCTGACAGGTAGGGAACGGTAAATCTCTGATGAGGGGAACGGGCTGTGGAGGAAGAACCCGATGCGAAGGCGATTGAAGCGGCGGCGGAGGAAGGTGGGCAGCGCCATGAGGTGGTAATCGTGGACCCAGACATAGTCGTCCTCCGGGTTGATGACCTCGACCACCTTCTCGAAGAAGTGCTTGTTCGCGAGGACGTACGCCTCCCAGGAGCCACGGTCGAACCGGCCGCCGCCGGATGAGGCGTCCTTGGGAGCCTGGGCGGCGGCGTAGGGGAGCATGTAATGGAAGAGCGGCCAGAGGTAGCCCTTGCAGAAGTTCTGGTAGAACCGGTCGTAGAGGTCGGGCGGGAGGAAGACGGGGGCGCAGCGGAAGCCGTCGATGAGGGTCTGCGAGACCTCCTCCTGCTCGGCCGCGGGCACGTCGGCGCGGAGGGTGCCGATGAAGAGCACCTCCATCTCGTCGGGGACGCCGTCGCGGAGGCGGAGGAGGAGCGAGTCGTCGTCCCAGGAGAATACCCATCCGCGCCCATCCGGCGGCGGCGCGCGACGACGGGGAGCTGGTTGGCGACCACGATGAGGCGCTCGCCGACGACCGAGGAGGGCACGTCGGAGGCGACGCTGCTGGTGGCCGCCCGCTCGTCGTCCTCGTCGTCCAGCTCCGAGAGCGTCCCGGGCACCGTCATCACCCGCGGCATCCGCCTCGACCCGAACGAGCGCCGCCGCCCGCCGCCGCCGCCAGCCCCCAGCGCCGCGAAGTTCCCCGCGGCGAGGTCGAGCAGGTTGGTGTACGACCTCGACATCATGGCGGATCGATCCCGCGGGAAACCCTAGCCTCTCGATCCGGAAACGGCGACCAAACCCTAGGTCCGCGCCTGCCTTTGACCCGATCCGCCGTTCGAGTTCGGGGCGGAAAATGGGGGAGGCGACGGAGGAAGACGAGCACACAGTACTGCTAGTATATTCCCACGCGCCTGGACCGGGCGCACGGCTCTCGTCTCGTGGGCCTGTGTCTCACCGACTCGTGGACCCCGCGTCTGTTGCAGGGTGCCGGTGCAGTGGACCACGCTCTGGGAGATACGTCGCGTGGGGGGAAAAGAGGATAAGGTGGTGCGTGCCCCACCGTTGCCAGCTGGCGTGCACGCTGCCACCTGACGACCCGCTGGTCCACCTGCACGGACGGCAACGATGCGTCCGTACATCCTACGGACGGCCAGGATCGCTCCTGGACCTACCCGGGAGTGTGGATATAGAATTCCCAGGCTTAATTGTCCGGCGCTTTCATGAGACGTCCCCGTCGTCGTATCCGTTCCGCCAGCGGTCGACAGCGAGACCCAAACGCGCCGGCGTGGGACACGTGTCCGGTAACAGATGCGGCCACGTCGGCCTAACTGCCACACTGTATATGTGACGGTGACTCGGCACCAAGCTATCCACAAATTTGATCTGCAACCAGGGGGTCAGCGTGGAGCTTTACGCACCTCAAGTACCAAGCAGTACGAGAGAAAACGGGCTTCCAGGCCCTTCGGTCTCTCCTATCCCTCTGTTGAGAGTCGCTTCCTACCTTCAGATCTCGCCCTCAGCTCGCTCCTCTCTCCTCGCCGTCGGCGTGGCCGGTCGTGATGGAAGAGGATGCGTAGCTAGGGTTGTAGATAGTAGAAGTAGGATTAGGTGTAGATCTAGCTTTGTATTGATGTTCATGGCGGATGCCCGTCTCGTTTTCCTCTTTCTTCTGCTCGGTGCCTCTCTGACGACTCGCCGCGACACCGGAGATGGATCTCTTCTTTTTTGCAGGATGGATCCGAGGTGGATGGCTTGCAAACTTGAAGATGATCCCCGCCGTTTCAATAATTTCGCGAGCTGTATCACCTGCTCTGAAGATGGTGAGATGGGAAGGCGCTTTTTTCCTCTGGCCGGCCGTGGCGGCGGGGAGAGGAGAAGGAGATGCTGCTCTTCCTCTACATCGACGGAGTGGCTTCTGTTGCAGATCCGAGCTCCACACGCGGTGGACATGTTAGCCACCGCGATTATTGGCCAAAAGGGTGGCCGTTCTTCTTCAACCTCCACTGCGGAGGCCCTGTCGATCCGACGCCGGAGCCCGGCTTCACGGAGCAAGCAAGTGGTTCATCCCCGCTTGCCTCGTGATTGCCGACGTCGAGGATCTTCCGCCGGAAGGGAGAGTCTGGGTGATGCACTGTGCTCTGATCTCGGCGAGCTTCTCGCCTGGAGATCGCCGGCGGCGAGTGGCAGAGATGTCCAAGGGCTTGATTGCTTTTTACTCTTTAGCTCTAGGGTGTTTTTTGTAAAAGTGAGGGCCCTTTTTTCGAATAGTAGGTCTTTTAGGGCAAGTGATGTAAAGGGCTTTTCTGTAAACTGTTCCTGCCACGTGGTAATATAAATTGCAGCACCGAGGTCTTTGACCCCACCCCTTGTACAAAAACCAGGGGTCAGCGTCTTAGCTCCTGGTGACTTGGCACCACGTGGATCCCCTCGTGACACGTCCGCGATCGCGACTGGCCAAGCCACGTCACCATCGGATCCTCATCCAAGTAGACGGCCAGTCATCCTAATCCAGCTCGAGACCCAACTGCATGGGTATCATGCAAAGGATATGTTTTTGTTAATTCTACTCCTACTACCACACAACCAGCTAACCCAACAGACAGGCAAAAGGATAAGCAATCTTAACGCTTAAGCTCTCTCTTTCAAGAAAAGAAAAGAAAAGAGGATAAGAAAATCTTAGTGATCAGTGTCCTCAGAAGCGAGGTGCACCGGCGGGGACTGAGATCTAGTGCCCCGCTCAAGGCGAGGCACGGTGTGCCCTGAGGCCTCATATCCACTAACCAGCTCCCATCTAACGGTCACAGCAGGTCCAAATTTAGATCTCAAAATTAAAACTTCTCAGAAAAAATCGAAAAAATTCCCACGAGTTCTATATGTTCCGTCGTGTGTTCACAAATTTTTAGGATTTCTTTGGATAAATGGTTTACCATTAACTAAATTTTCTGTGTTTTCAACTTAAAAAGCTATTAAATCATAAACCGGTAATCCAAAAAAATCTACAATTTACCACAATACACAACGTGACATATAGAACTCGTGGGAATTTTTTCGATTTTTTCTGAGAAGTTTTAGTTTTGAGATCTAAATTTGGACCTGTTGTGACCGTTGGATGGGAGCTGGTTGGTGGATGTGAGACCTCGGGACACGCCATGCCTCGCCTTGAGCGGGGCAGTGGATCTCAGTCCCACCGGCGGCCAACTCATGATGACAATCTGGGGGCAGCGTAGCATATCCCCTCAATTTTATTCGGATAACGTGAAGGGCCATGGTGCCCTTTGCCGTTGCCTGTAGGTAGGTTCAGTCGGTCCAGTGGAGCAACTTGACCACCAAGAATATCTGATGAATTTATATAGCCAATTGGCCATGTAGCGAGAGACAAGTTGTAATATGTAGGTAGGTACTGGTCAAGCTTTTTCTTGATGGAATCTTCAGGTGAGGATTTGTGGACCCTAAGATATTTTTGTTGCCCTTCATGTTGGATCAATAATTTCAATGGTACTTTGGAAATTATAAAGCTACTTAATTATGATGCTTCCGAGTTCTAGTGATCCTGCTATTTTAAAAAAAATCGAAAACAAATTATGAGTTTCAAAAAAAGTTGAAAACATCCTGGATGTAGCCAATAGTGTATTCCACGGACTTGCAAAAAAGTAACTTTAAATACTTTGCATTCTTAGCTACACAAAAAGACAAAAGTGTGGATGTGAGTATGTATATTTTCAAATCTCCAAATTTATCAGATTTTATCATTTCTGTGTTGCTCGGAATACAAAATATTTGAAATTGATATTTTGCATGTTTGTGTGATACACCATTGGCTACATCAAGTTTTTTAATATTTTAAAACTCATAAATATAAATTTTGAATCTTTAAAATATAAGGATCATTGGAACTCGCGAGTCAAAAGCACTTTTCACGTATGATACACTTGAACATGCCCTGCATTTGATAAATGATTCGTGTCTTGGGACAGCAGAAGCAAGCTAATTTTCTATAAGAGTTTATTTCGCCGCGTATCAAGCAAATGTACTAAGAGGAAGCATGAACAGACTTTCATTTTTCTCCATTCTTTCGCCGTTTGAAGCAAAGCCTCTGTCTTCGGGCACCTATCACCATCGGCAGAAAAGCAAATGGATGGGCCTAGTGAAAGCGAGTGCATCGTGGGCTTTTAATTAGTTGACACTTGAGGCAGGAGAGTTGACAGTTACACTCGTCCACCTTGTGCGATGTGGATAGGAATCGCTTTGATTTGAGGCGTTCCATTTTGAACGCTGCTTTTGATTTCCTGGAGGGACCCCCCTTTTGCATCTCTTGGCTTTTGATTTTTCCTTTTGGTTACACATCACGGGCACTATGGCAAGGCATACTGTTCCTTGTCGCTTTCAGAGTTTCATGTTTAAACAGTGGTGGTATAATTTGAAATTGAGGTTGTCTGACCAGATCACTGGGGATTGAAGATTAATTTTTTTTGAGAGCTAGATGCTGCAAACAAAACCATTTTAGCGTTTACTGTTGAAACTGGATTTCATTTGAAGCAGCCCTTTAAAATTCAGGGCGCACAGAAACCCATGTTGCATTTGAAAAACACCGAAACAAATCAATATTTTAACAGAAGATAATTCAATGAAAGGAAAATGCAGATATTGCGAACACATAAACAAGTTCAAAATAATTATATTGGTTGCTTGTTCCTGGTATCGAAGATGTTGTATTGCTGTAGGAGAGGAAAGAAAGGAGGGAAACTGCATACAATTCAGAATTCAGAGACTTTCAGGCTGACAGGCTCACCGAGATGATAACGCTGCCATTTGGACTCAATTCAACAAGAGATGTATGAACTCCCCTACCGTTCACTTGTTCTGAATTATGCCCTTATGGGAAATAGATTGAAAAAGCAGCCTCACTTTCACTTACCGGGTAACGTTCCGATCTCTGGAACAGGTTCAGACACTGTTTTTTTATACTGTAAGAAAGACATAAACAGAAGTTTGCCTAAGCTACAGTTTCGAATCCAGGCTAGTCCTCTGAAGCTTGCTACAATTCTTCGGTTTACATCTGAAGTTGGCATGGAACTGTACAAGACAGAGGTGAGGAAGTGGCCGGCAACTCAGCTCAAACCTGAAGTTTTGTACGGTTTACAGCTACATATGGAAGATTTTCTCGAGTGTCTCCGACGAGTGGGAAAAGAAGCTAGAAGTTTACCTGTTCTGTTCCCCTGCAGGAGTGGAAGAATGGCGATGTGCAAAAACGGCGGGACTTTTTTTTTTTTGAACGGATAAGGGTCCTGAAGGACCCGGAAGCTGCTCATTAAGTCAACACGGTTACAACAAGGCCCTCGAAAGAAAGAAAATTACAACCCAGACCTAGATTCTTACAGAAAAGACCCTGGAAAGAAATAGGAAAAGCAATCCAGTCCTCCAGGTTCTTCTCCACCGCGTCGATGACAAACTCGGCGACGAGGGCAGCGGGGCAAGCGCCGGGGACGCACCACTTGGACCTGCTCCATTGGGAAATCCCACGCCGGAGTTGAAGATCCTCCACCTGGAGGAAGAACGGCCAGCAGCCAGCGGCCGAGGAGGGTCGCCCAACGACCATATGTAGCGGCGGCAAGATGGACATGGCCATCGCAAGGTCCGCAGCTGAAGAACTCCTGCAGAAACGAGCAGCAAACCAACGAAGATGAAGCACCACCGTGCCCTCCCACTCCTCCTCTTCCTCTCCATGAGGCTTGAAGAAGAACAATCGGGCAGCAATGGCAACCTCCACTCCATTGGCAGAGAACTCGAGCTTATTGGTAGGAGGGGCCGAAAGTCCCTCTCCTTTTGCCTTCGGCTCCTCCCATCGGAGCGCCACAAGAGGGAGAAAGAGCACGGCCAGCAGCCAGGCGCAGCTCGGGTGCGCCGGCAACCGAATCCTCCAGGGCATAGCGCCAGTCTCCACGGAGGAAAAGCTCAGCACGAAGCTACAACACCTACAGCTAACAAACCCTAGAACTACTCTGTACAGAAGGGGGCGGCACCCCAGCCCGTCTCTACGCCATCCAGCGCGGCCGCCGGCGACGAGAGAGGCTGAAACTGGAGGTCTACAGTGGACTCTCAAAAGCGGCAGAGGAGAGCGGCAACGGCGGGACTTTTGTTCAAACGATCCAACAAGGCACTGAAAACAGAAGCAGGAAGAGGCAAAAGCAAAAGCACGTAGCCTTCCTTTGTTTCAGCTCACATCCCCCATCGAGTGTCGACCCACTTTCTCCTCTGCTTTGTCTCCTTCCTTTCACCTATCGAGCATTTGGAACTGTTGAATTAGGACAGAGATTGAGATTGAGGACGGCGGAAAGTACAAAAGACGCACACAAGTGTGGAGTTGATTAATGAATGAATAGAATTGACGAATCATGAGCGTGTGTGTGCCTGAACTGAGCGTATCGCGTATGGGGCCTATGATGAATCCTCAACTTTCATGGCCGCCTGCCTGCCGCCAGGGGCTTTCGAAAACCCACGCTGCATGCATGCAGATATAGGCTTCTTCAGAAGTTCAGATCACGCCTGTCTGCCTGTCTCCCGCTTAGCCACACTAGTCATCGTGCCGGACTGCCGGTGTCGTTCCACTCCTCACTCTTCCATGCTTCCATGGCTTTAAATTGCCCTCGTCTCCCTCGCTGCAAGCATACACACATTGGCATACAACACCTCACTCCACACTTCCACAGGTGACAAGAGGAGCTCAGTAGACAGTTGTGGTAGTTAGCGGCAAACCATGAAATGGGGAAGCAGGAAGCAGCAGCCCGGAACGCCGCCGTGCGCACCGGAGAGTGTGTCTGAGACCCCCGGGCGCAAGGGAAACGGCAAGAGTAGGTCGTTCTCCTTCTCCTTCTCGCCGCTCTCGTGGCTCGCCAAGCTCGCCCCGAAGCCCAAGCCTGGCACCAAGCGCGCGCCAGCGTCCACCCCGGCGTTCACGTCTTGCGTCCCCGAGCGCACTTGCCCGGCAGCGGAATTGATCGCCCCGGCGGGCCGTCCAGGCTCGCCGTGTCGCTCTCCAGTTGGGTTCATCGCGCGGCGGCTCTCTGTTGGCAACGACGCCGTTGCCGCGCGCGGGCGTCATCGCTCTCCCGCCGCCGCCGTCGAAGAAGTCGTCCAGCGCCGGTTATCCGTTAGCAACGACAGTGCAGACGCCGTCGCCGCGCGCCAGCAGTGCAGGCTCCGGCGCCACCGTTCCGTCGGCGGCGACCGCGACCTCCTGGCGCCGCTCGGCCACCTCATCCCCTTCTCCCTCGCCGTCTCCCCTGCGCCGCCTCCGCCGCCACAGGAAGCCGCGGCACCGTCGGACACGGATGCCGGGAGCGCACGGCTGAGGCGTCGGCACAGTGGCCGCCGGCACCGCCGCACCCTCAGCGGCGGCCGCCGGTCGTCGTTCTCCGGGAGGACGACGCTTAGGGTGAAGGTGCGGTCGTCGCGGCGGGCAGGGGCGTACCTGGAGAGCCTAGCCGTGGTGCGGCGGACGCGGGATCCGCAGCGTGCGTTCCGGGAGTCCATGTCCGAGATGATCACGAGCAGCGGCGGCCGGCCCGAGGAGCTGGAGCGGCTGCTGTCCTGCTACCTGGCGCTGAACGCCGACGAGCACCACGGCTGCATCATCAAGGTCTTCCGCCAAGTCTGCTTCTACCACGTCAACGGTCAGCCTGCCGCCGTCGACCCGGCCGGAACAATCAGGCCGCCACGCGCGGCCCCGGCAGTAAACTAGGAACTAGTCTATCTCTAACGCAACTTTCTGCATGTAAATTATGTTTTATTACGTCAGATTTGGCACCCTGAATTTTTCATAATCTATATCACCTGAAGTGTTTTGGACACGTATGGATAAAAGGCTATCAGAGATGATTGGTACGTACGATGTGTCCAAGTTCGGCCCCTCATGGTGTCGGTAAAGATTTACTCCTACTTTGTTTGTTGTTTATGAGGGTCTCGATTACAAGGTTATATATAGCTAGCTACTTGGGAGTCGAGATTGCTAGGGAGCTTGCCCTCAGTGGCATCCCTCGTCGAAATGGTCGGCTCGTTGGAGTTGCCCTAACAGTGTTGATGTAAATCGTTGGATAAAGATTAACATTCAGAATTTGTTGGATCCGCGACCTGTCCACCTCTCACTTTTTATATTAATGGTGATTATAATCAAATTTTAGATGTACAAAGAACATCAGTCATTAACCACCAAATGTTTTTCACTGTAAACAAAATTTCCACCTATACTCTACATCTAATGATTTCCGGAAGTATTAATGCCTAGATAAGTGCCGTGTGTTTTTTCCTGTTCAAACGTGATACTTTGATACATGAAGTCTTGAAGACCTGACTAGTCAAATTGATCGGCCCAGACAAATAAATCAAGTATACTTTATTGAAATTCTTGTATCAAGAAAACCTATGGGTATTCAGCCTAGGTTTGAAGCAGTTTTCTAGTCATGACTTTCACTTTAGGCAGCAGCACATGCCACCATTTTGATTCTTGCAATAGCCTCTATACTCGTCATAACCTAGTTTCTTGCATTCTTTGCCGCAGTCATCGAAGGCATATTGCCATGAGTCTACACATTCAGAAAAGGCGAAACACAGTTTCCCAATTTCAGCACTGGTACCTGCACACAAAGAACGAAGCATCAACAACAACGTTCAGATTAATGTATTTGAAGTACAAGACACACGATCAATGTTTAAAAAAATCTTAAATCTACACACACCGAAGTACAACAGAGCCAAATTAGTATGCATAGAAGCCACACAAAAAGTCATCCGTAATAACTACAGTAATTATCCGAAAGTCTGTAAACTCAAGAGAGGATTAAGAAAGAAGACGTACCTATGTTCATCGACCTTGATGCATGACATGAAAAGAAAGCAGCAGACATCACCATGAGAACTACCAAGCACATGATCCTTGCGTTGTTCCTCATAAGCGCCATATGGAGAGGTTTTGTCGTTCCTTTTCTTTTGCTATTGTGGTTCTGGCGATCCCTGCGTGGTTACTTATATAGAAGCATCGCCAATTACCTAGGGGTCAATATTTATTGCTTTATCTTTCTCTTTCTCGTTTTGTACGCATGTCCACTAATTTCGTGAATTAAGTACTTACTATATGGTTTCTCAGATTTGATATCAAAGTTGATTTCATGCTTAGTAAGATTAATGGTACGGACTATTTCCTAAACTAGGACTTACTATTTATTGCTTTACATTTCTGTTTCTACTACTCCAATTACTAGTTTTGTATGCATGTCCACTAATTTCGTGAATTGTACTCTCCATATGCTTTCTCTGGTTTGATACTCCATCAAAATTGATTGCATGCTTAGTAAGACTTGTAGCCTTGCACGTGCACGCACGGCTCTACAAGACACATCTTTATTGATTCAGTAGAATAGAGAGTATATGTGGTATAGACATATAGTGTGTCACTTACTCTTATTTCGATGAATCTGAGACCACAAGGCTTCTTCAGAAGTTCAGATCACTCATGTATGTCTGTCTGTCTGTTTCCCGCTTAGCCACTGTACTACTCATCGTACCGGACTGCCGGCATTGTTCCACTCCCCACTCTCCCACGTTGCCATGGCTTAAATTGCCCTCGTCTCCGTCGCTGCAAGCATACGTACACACACTGATTGACAACACCTCAATGTTTTATATTGGCACACAAAGTTTCGTGGAAAATATATATTTTATGTGTCATGTGTAAAAAGGCAAACTCGGTGCTCCAAAAATTACTTATTACAATAACTTTTTTTTTGTCTGTTTTACATGGGCACAATTTTTCTTTTTTGACGAAAATTTGTATGCCAACATAAGATGCATGGAAGTATACCTGTTTTATTAGATTTTTTTGACTTTTTAAATATGTTTTTCCATAATAGGAGCATCTAGTCCTGATAGTCAAAACGAATTTACAGTACATACCACGAATATCGTGTACTATCTTTTTTGACACTGAACATTTGCGGGTGCCCCAGCCCAACGCCACCTCCACGCCCCTGTCTCGAGACTCCGGCCATCTTTGGTTGGGCTTAATTTTGTTTTTTTGGTTTTTGCCTTATACCATTGTGTAACAATGTCCCAAAGGGGAAATAAAGGTCGTTTCATGGTAAGCAACAACAAACCAGCAGATTATTCGTTAATCCTGTTGAACTAGAGCGACGGGTACATGGGTGAATAACTAGCTAGTATCTACTATTCACTCTTGCACGCACGCAACAACTCTCTTGCACATTCACGCATGATGATTCATTCACTTATGGCAGCAGCAAGCACTGTCGTGGTGGGATCACGCAGATGCCTAGAGGTAGGCTTAGTCTGGGGCCGAACGGACGCTCGCGGATTCGGGAGAGGGTTTGCGCGGTGGAACCGCACACAAAGAACACTGCAAACACAAAGATCTACCCTGCTCCGGGGCCCTCGTGAGGAGGTAAAACCCCTACTGCAGCATCTATCCTACTGGGTGGTATTCTCATCTCATATGCGGTATGTACAAATGCTCCTCGAGCTGTATACCTCTTAGTGCCTCTAAGTATGCCTCTAATCACTGCTAATTAAGCTGCTAACCACTGCTAATCTCCAGAGAAGAGAGCTCCCGCGGGGGGAAATGAGCCAGTGGCCTCGTGTGTCCGTCCCCTTGCCTCTCCCCCTGGTGCTCTTTATATAGAGAGAGCCCAGGAGACAACAAGGGGATAAGAAGACAAGCAGGGGACAAGAAACACTATTCCAGGTACACTGTAGCTGACATGACCAATGGGGTCTTGTCACACTGTTCCGGCGTCATCACTTGTACTCTAGTCACATCCAGGGCACTGTAGCCACGCTGCCTGTGTCAGCGTCTTTGTCCTCTAGCGTCTGTCTCCTGGATCTTGGCATAGCATCTGTACGTGACGAGGAAGGATGCCGGAGTAGCGCCTGGAGGTTGCTGCCGAGGTGACCTGCCGACGTTGCCTGCGTGTTGGTCGATGAAGCTCCTGGCGATGTCTTGGTCCGACCGAGGCAGTGAAGCCGCGGCCTGCTCCGAGTCACGCTGGTGTCGGTTGATCTGGTCAATGTATTACCGAGGTGTAGCATCGAGCGAAGGAGTGTGCGATGACCGACGCAACGATCCCGCAGAGGACGTCTCGGCAGAAGCTGCGACCCAGCCGAGGCCTGCCTGGGAGCGATATCAACCTGGAGCAATGCGGCCCAGCGGAGGCAAGATCATCTCGGACCAGCCGAGGCAGCGGCCTGTCCACTAATCACGAGTCCCGGTCCAGCCTTCCTGGCCGATGAGGCCTAGCCGAGCTAACCAACCGAGGCCTCCACCTTGGCCCATCCGGAGCATCCAGCGAGGCCCATCCGAGCTAGGCTCAGCCTTGGTCTGCCCAGGTAAGCAAATTACGGCCCGCCGAGGTAAGGTTGCCTTGGCCCAACCCGAGGTAAAGCTCAGCTCGGCCCAGCCGAGGTGTGACTTGACTCGGTTGACCCGATGTAGTGCATATCTCGGCCCAGATCAGTTATTCCGGCCAGGATTTAAGTCGAATCTTGGCCCACCCTGCCTCTTTTTTGCCTATACTTTGTCTTTTGTTTATTTAACTCCTGCTTTTATCTCTCTTGCCAACACAACAACCGCATAACTTTGGGGTACCGGGGATTACATCCCCGACATTAGTCCCCGAGGCTGTGGAGGACTCGCAGAGTCGCGCACAGACTTACAAAAACAAATAACTGTACCAAAAAACCTCCTGCACTGTACAGCCTTGCCTTCCAGGCCAAATGCGACATCCGGTTGACCGAGCTCACCCGAATTAACAACGAGATGGACAATTTGTACTGGAAGTATGTTGCCTGAATGGTCACCATTATATGCTGGTTCTTAGCCCTCCTGGCTTTTACCGAACTCGGATGCCGCCAGCGTCGGTTAGCCCTCCTGGCTTTTACCGAATTGAGATGCTGCCAGCGTCGGTTAGCCCTCCTGGCTTTTATCGAACTCGGATGCCGCCAGCGTCGGTTAGCCCTCCTGGCTTTTACCGAATTGAGATGCCGCCAGCGTCGGTTAGCCTACCTGGCTTTTATCGAACTCGGATGCCGCCAGCGTCGGTTAGCCCTCCTGGCTTTTACCGAATTGAGATGCCGCCAGCGTCGGTTAGACCTCCTGGTTTTTACCGAATTGAGATGCCGCCAGCGTCGGTTAGCCCTCCTGGCTTTTACCGAATTGGTATGCCACCAGCGTCGGTTAGCCCTCCTGGCCTTTACCGAATTCGGATGCCGCCAGCGTCGGCTTGACCGACATAAACATGCAAGTATGTATCTCATATGTCTCGTTATCTCGGCCCCTCTGGGCATATCACACATGTCTCGGTATCTCGGATGTCCGGCAGCCACTCTGGGTGTTTACCGACATAGATGTCTCCAGCCACCGCTGGTTTGACATAAGCATACCTCAAATGCCGGTTTTAGCCACCTCGGGCGTATACCGACATAGATGTCTCCAGCCACTGCTGGTTTGACATAACCATGTCTCGAATGTCGGTTTTAGCCACCTCGGGCGTTTACCGACATAGATGTCTCCAGCCACTGCTGGTTTGACATACAACCTGCAAAAACATAACTCAAAGGTTGCCTCCAGCTAACAAACATAGACACTGATCTGGTACACAGGTAATGCCATGATACACTGGCAAACAGGATAAACGATGATTTGGGATATGGAACGATGCCAGGATATTGTGACAAACCGAAATAAACAGTGATTAGGGATATGAAATAATGTCGTGATACTATGGCAAACCGAAACAAACGGCGATCTAGAGAATACTGATAATGCCAGGGTACCTTGGGTAATTTGAGATAACCAATATAACCATGATACCTCAGATTTCCACTATAACCCGGATTTCCAATATACCTTGGATTACCAATATACCTCGGATTACCAATATGACCCGGATTTCCAATATACCTCGGATTTCCAATATGACCCGGATTTCCAATATACCTCGGATTACCAATATGACCCGGATTTCCAATATACCTCGGATTTTCCAGGATACCTCAGATTACCAATATGACCCGGATTTCCAATATATCTCGGATTACCAATATGACCCGGATTTCCAATATACCTCGGATTACCAATATGACCCGGATTTCCAATATACCTCGGATTTTCCAGGATACCTCAGATTTTCCAGGATACCTCAGTAACGAACATTCTCAACAAAACCGATGTCACCTTTCAACGTTAGTCCAACATACATATCATGAAGAATATTTGACGGGAATAACAACTATACTAACCGAGGCCAACCAGCTATAGCACTTAATAGAAAGCGAATCTAACAGCAGATACTAAGCACAAAGAACTAGACTCGGTTTCAACCGAGTCCCCGAGTCACTTTTCTTATCTAGGAGAAGGTGCAAAACAGACTGGCTATCCAGTCCCCGGGTCAAGACATCTTGTCCTGGGTAGAGCAACTAAACAAAGCAAGGTAGAAACGAGGGGCCAGTCCCCGAGCACTGTTTGAGACTATCTAAAAGCATGGGCAGACATATAAATGATACTTACACGGTTAGGTTGTAGGAGAAGTCTTAACTCAGATTTCCAAGTCTTAACTCGGATTCTCCCAGGATACCTCGGACTTCAGAACACCTCGGATTCAGAACAGCTCGGATTCCAGAACACCTCGGATTCCAGAACACCTCGGATTCCAGAATCAGCTCGGATTTCAGAACACCTCGGATTCCAGAATCAGCTCGGATTCCAGAACACCTCGGATTCCAGAATCAGCTCGGATTCCAGAACACCTCGGATTCACACTGTAGCCAACTCGAAAATGAGTCAACATACGGGGACGATGCCGAAGTTGAGTCCCCGCGTTGCTGACGAAGGTCCCATCCGAATTAATCCAGCAAGCGCCTCCATCGGCCCCACGGTGGGCGCCAACTGTCGTGGTGGGATCACGCAGATGCCTAGGGGTAGGCTTAGTCTGGGGCCGAACGGACGCTCGCGGATTCGGGAGAGGGTTTGCGCGGTGGAACCGCACACAAAGAACACAGCAAACACAAAGATCTACCCTGCTCCGGGGCCCTCATGAGGAGGTAAAACCCCTACTGCAGCATCTATCCTACTGGGTGGTATTCTCATCTCATATGCGGTGTGTACAAATGCTCCTCGAGCTGTATACCTCTTAGTGCCTCTAAGTATGCCTCTAATCACTGCTAATTAAGCTGCTAACCACTGCTAATCTCTAGAGAAGAGAGGTCCCGCGGGGGGAAATGAGCCCAGGGGCCTCGTGTGTCCGTCCCCTTGCCTCTCCCCCTGGTGCTCTTTATATAGAGAGAGCCTAGGGGACAACAAGGGGACAAGGAGACAAGCAGGGGACAAGAAACACTATTCCAGGTACACTGTAGCTGACATGACCAATGGGGTCTTGTCACACTGTTCCGGCGTCATCACTTGTACTCTAGTCACATCCGGGGCACTGTAGCCACGCTGCCTGTGTCAGCGTCTTTGTCCTCTAGCGTCTGTCTCCTGGATCTTGGCATAGCATCTGTACGTGACGAGGAAGGATGCCGGAGTAGCGCCTGGAGGTTGCTGCCGAGGTGACCTGCCGACGTTGCCTGCGTGTTGGTCGATGAAGCTCCTGGCGATGTCTTGGTCCGACCGAGGCAGTGAAGCCGCGGCCTGCTCCGAGTCACGCTGGTATCGGTTGATCCGGTCGATGTATTACCGAGGTGCAGCATCGAGCGAAGGAGTGTGCGATGACCGACGCAACGATCCCGCGGAGGACGTCTCGGCAGAAGCTGCGACCCAGCCGAGGCCTGCCTGGGAGCGATATCAACCTGGAGCAATGCGGCCCAGCGGAGGCAAGATCATCTCGGACCAGCCGAGGCAGCGGCCTGCCCACTAATCACGAGTCCCGGTCCAGCCTTGCTGGCCGATGAGGCCCAGCCGAGTTGACCAACCGAGGCCTCCACCTTGGCCCATCCGGAGCATCCAGCGAGGCCCATCCGAGCTAGGCTCAGCCTTGGTCTGCCCAGGTAAGCAAATTACGGCCCGCCGAGGTAAGGTTGCCTTGGCCCAACCCGAGGTAAAGCTCAGCTCGGCCCAGCCGAGGTGTGACTTGACTCGGTTGACCCGATGTAGTGCATATCTCGGCCCAGATCAGTTATTCCGGCCAGGATTTAAGTCGAATCTCGGCCCACCCTGCCTCTTTTTTGCCTATACTTTGTCTTTTGTTTATTTAACTCCTTCTTTTATCTCTCTTGCCAACACAACAACCGCATAACTTTGGGGTACCGGGGATTACATCCCCGACAAGCACCCTGTATGCAATCTGCGTTTGTCCAGCGATAACCTTTATCTCTGCAGGAGTCCATGCAGCCGACCATCGCCTGGTAACTTGAACGTGATTCCAAGCATCCTGGATAGCTGAAACAAAATTTATGCCATTATATTCGATTCTTAGACCTACACACACCAAAGTACAACAGAGCCAAATTAGTAAGTTATCTTCTGCTACAAGAATGTCAAAATTCTGTAAACTCAGAATGGGATCAAGCTAGAAAGAACTGTACCTATTTTGGTCGACCTTAATGCATGAGCATGAGAGGAGAAGAAAGCAGTAGACATCACCAAGAGAAGCTACAAAGCACATGACCCTTGCGGTGTTCCTGATAAGTGCCATATTATGGAGAGGTTTCGTGGCCCCTTTTTCTTCAACTGTTGTGTTCTGGTGGATGGCTAATTCCATAGGGGTTAAGTATTTTTATATGCATGTGGCCTAATTTGGTGAATTAATATGTTCATAAATGTTTTCTCAAAATTAATTGCATACCTAAATAACTTTCCATAATCCTCGCAGGTATGGAAGTCCGGTTGTGTTAACTTCCCTAAATTCAGGCGCCTACGAGTTAATTTCATCCTAGAATATCCGAATAATTAAGTGACATAATGATCTTCCTACGAATTAGGGCATGTACAATGGTCTTATCTTAGGAACGCCACGTAGGATGATTGCCGAGTTGGATGAGAGAGAAACGAAAAAAAGATGTTTGCCTTCTCTTACCTAAGAGATGATGTCTTAACAACAATTGTCTCACCACATTTTTAGGATATCTGGTTAATAGAGATAAGACTAAAAAATAATTCATTGTACAACATGTTTTATCGTCACATCACGTGGCGGGTTTAAGATAGGATTGTCTTATCAACCACTGTACATGCCCTTATTTGTCTACTAAATCAGTGGGTTATTGACGCTCCAGATTCGGCACTTGATGCATTGACTGAGCGCTAAGCTACCTGAGAATTAAAAAACCGATATTTTTTAGTTGCAATTGAGATTTTGCCAGTTGTAAATGGCTTTGCAACTGATATTTTTCCATATTTAAAATTATAAAATAAAATGTAACCTTCTGTGATAAACAGTATGGAAAAACTTCGTATGACCCACACAATTTTTTTAAATAAAAACTAACTCTAAATGCGAATATATACATCCAGAAAAAAAAACATAACACATAAGCAACCAAAAACATAAGATGAAAAAAAGGCCCTAAGCCTCGTGAGCAACACCAGCCCAACAAAATACAAGAGGTAACACAAATAGATGCCGCCCAATATGGGCCCTTACAGACAGATAAAGAAAAATAACAAGAAAAAACCCAAAGCATGGATAAATCTCTGCACACATCTGACGGTTGGAAAGATGACTGAGAGTCATGACCCCGCCTCCAAGAAGGGAACGATGTCCGCGAGTATCGACGCCGTCATCATACGCAGCGATATCGCCCCGACCCATTCATCTGTCAAGAAGTCCACCAGAATGGCGCAGACTGCCGTCCCCCATCTGGCCTTCCACCGAGAGGCAAGGCACATCTCATCTACCGCGAAGCGAAGGCGTCTGATCATTGCTGCATTGCGGCCGCCACTAGCCCATCACTACCTGCCTTGCCGCCGGCGCTAGGACGGTGCCATAAAACCCACCGCCACCGCCGCGCCTGGCTTCTTAGTCCCGCTCAAGCCAGACATCCCACAAGAGAGCCCAGATGACGACGACGTAGAGACCACAACCCTTCTGTCAGCGCCGCACACCACCCATCCGACATCGTTGATGGCCGCCCGCATCACGCTCCATCACCGACTGCAACACCACCTATGCTGCCGAAGCCGGCCACGGCTTCCTGCCGGTCAGAGGAGATCCGCCACCGCAAGAAGAGGGCAAAGGTCCCCGCCGCCATCACCTTTCAAGGCTTGAGGAGAGGGGCCGCGCCGCTGGGTGTTGGCCGCCACTTGTGTCGCGTAGGGTTTATCGACGCGGGGCTTTTATCGGTGGGCACGAAGCGGTGTTCTAAAAAATTGCGGTCAAGTTGGTCTCATGATATACAACCAGCAGATTATTCGTTGATACGTTGAATTACACCGACGGATACATGGGTGAACAGGGGCGTCTCCAGAAATTGGGGGCCCCTGTCCGAAATGAAAAATGGGGCCTTGAAATATGAAAATTTGACATGACAGAGCAACTAAAAATACTTTCACTTTATTACATAACTTTAGTATGTGTTATTTTTAACAAATAATATATAGAAACATATCAAATCTTAATTCTACTGAAAGCAACAAACTGACCTCACGAGTGCACTCTGATCCGTGATTTCAGAGGCGCCGACTCGACGGGCGAACGGCGAAGGGAGGTGAATTTTCGTCGGCCAATTTGGTGATCTGGAGTTGAAGCTGAAGGCGTGCGGCCGTCGGCGTCGGCGCGTCGCTCTCGCGGTCTCCGCGTCTCGCTCAAGGTCGCCGACGGCGGAGCAAGAGGCAAGCTCGTTGATTGGTTTTCTCGTACAGATTGTGCTTGTCGATTGGTTTTCTCGTACGGTTACAGATTGTGGCCTGGGCTCTCGCACACGTCAAATGGGCTGCTGCTTGCTGAAATTGGCCCACGAGGAAATACCAAACTATTTGCAAACTTTTATACGTATGTACTACTGGTAGCAGGAATTCGGGGGCCCTGAAATTTGGGGCCCCTGTTCCGTCGATCAGTTCGAACATGGCCATCGACGGCCCTGTGGGTGAATAGCTAGCTAGTATCAATTCACTCTTACACCCCCACAACTTTCTTGCACAAGCAGCACGCACGAGGATTCATAGCTAGGTTGCATCATTTCGATGTCGTTCACTTGTGGCAGCAGCAAGCACCCAGTCTGCATCCGCCTTTCTCCGGGTCATAGCCATGATCTTTGCAGTCGAGCTGGCAAGCGATCGTTGTTAGGTGGGTGGGTTGTGGGTCGTTGCAGCCTGGACGACGCAGACAGAATATATCCCATTCGTTTTCATTTTTTAGACCTAAACACACATAAGTATAACAGATCTAAATTAGTATGCATACGAGGCACACAAAAGTTAACTGTAACTGTAGGACTATCTAAAAGTCTGCAAACTGAAAAGGGGATTTAGAATACCTATGTCCATCGACCTTGATGCATGGCAGGGAAAGAAAGCAGTAGAGATCACCAAGAGAGCCACCAAGCACATGACCCCTGTCACCCTGTGGTGTTCTTGACAAGTGCCATATGGAGAGGTTTTGTTGTCCCTTCTCTTCTACTGTTGTGGCTCTGGCCGATGTCTTGAGCTATGTACGTCCCCTGCGTGGTTACTTATATAGAAAGCATAGCCAATTACCTAGGGGTCAAATATTTCTTGCTTTATTTTTCTATTTATAGAGCATGTCCACTAATTTCGTGAATTAATTAAGCACTATCCATATGCTTTCTCAGATTATATATCAAAATTGATTGCATGCCTAGTAATATAAAGGGCACGGAGTAATTCCTAAAGTAGGACGCGACGCAATTAACACTAATTAAGGGTGATAAAATGGGATGTGTCCATCCTCTTTCTACGAATTCCCTCATTACATTCCCCTTTAATTGCTCTTACCGGGTTCATCCGGTTTTGAATTGGCCGGTGCATGGGTTCTACTTCCATTTTTATGCATGTCCGCTAATTTGGTGAATTAACTTATACAAAATAATTTTGTTCATAAATGCTTTCTCTGATGATACTCCCTCCGTGGCTCAAAGCTACCCTGAGACGACACGGACATGGCCCTATTCCGCGCTTCCACCAAGATCATCATTGGCAATGGGGAGAAAGCTTCCTTCTGGCACGATAACTGGTGCGAAAAGGGACCCCTGCGGATATGGGCCCAGACCTTTACAGAATCGCAACTCGCAAGCACCGCACCATCGCCAAAGAAGTGGATGACGACAATTGAATCCGCTCCATCGCGCGGCTTAACACGCAGATCCAGTTGACGCAGTTTATTGAGATTTGGGACACCCTTCTCGCGACGCTGGCGCTTAATCAGCCGGACACTATCTCTTGGTCCCTGACCACTGACGGCACCTACAGCGCAAATCCGTTTATAAGGCCCAATTCCACGGATCCTTCCCCAGATTCGAAGTCCAGAAGATTTGGTCCGCCCACGCTGAGCCCAAGTGCAAGTTGTTTGCTTGGCTAGCCATTCATGGGAAGCTCCTGACGGCCGATATGCTCGCCATAAGGGGATGGCCCCACGACCCCATATGTCAACTCTGTTTGGGCGCGCCTGAAACCGCAAATCACTTATGCAAAGACTGCCCCTTCACCATCGCCACATGGAATATGGTGAACTCCTGGGATGCAAAAACAACCAGATCCAAGGCCACAATTTCCCATCTTTGTCTGAGTGGTGGGACGAGATGATAATTGGAAAGGCGAAGAACATCCAACATCGCACGAGTGGCCAACTCCTGTATACCCTCTGGAATGTGTGGAAGGAGCGAAACTGACGAATCTTCACTGGAAGTCGCATGACATTCCTCGAAGTGGCCTCCCTTGCTTGGGAGGACATTCTGCAACGGGGACGGGCCTTCGCTACTAACACCCCGCCACCCCCCGGCCGAGCCAGACTAGTTTTGTGTTTTGATTTTGGTTCTTTTGTGGTTTTTGGCATGTTACCACTTTAAAAAACATGCCCTCTCTGTACAGTGCGGTTTTTCCCTTACTATCTATAGGAAGAGGCAGTGCTCCTGCCGGTTGCTCTAAAAAAAGATGATACTCCCTCCGTCACAGTTTATAGGGCACGCTAAAAACACACTTCGACCATTAATTTAGTTATCAAAATTTAAAATTTATATCAGAAAATTTATATCATTCAATACTTCCTTTCAATATCAATCCAATGATATAGTATAACATACCAAATTTAATGGTCATTTTTTACCAAATTTAATGGTCAATTTTTTATTCAAACTGTGTGTGTGCCATGTAAATTGTGATGGTGGGAGTACCAAAATTATTTGCATGCTTAAATAAGATAAATGGTACTCCATGCGTCCCAAAATGTAAGTAAAGGATATATTTTCTTATTGGTCATTTTCACCAATTACTATTCTCGTTTAATGTCGACATTAACTAGGGAAAGGCCAGACCCTTGTCATGAGTTGCCATTTAGAGTAGTAACATGCATATGTATTATCTTCATATTGCAAAGTAACATAAAGGTAGTGTTATCGATGGTCTTATGTATTATTGTGTTCACTCATTTTGTCTTGGGAAGCGTTATGTGACGGTAAAATAATATGTTAATCTATTTGTCTCTCTCATTAATTAGTTGTTACATCATTTTTTTTGCTTAGATTCCTTTGATTTTACTAATCCCACTATGGACAACCTTAATTAATTACCATTGATTAATGCTAGTTAATTTACTCCCCCCATCCATAAATAAGTGTAGGTTTAGATTTTGCGCTAAGTTATTTTTTTATTAATTTGACCAACTTTGTATAAAATTGGCATATTATGAAACTATATTCCAAATTGCATATAGTGATATTAGTTTGGTGTTGTAAATATTGCTATTTAGTGTTGTAATTATAGTGTACATCACCTTTTTAGTTGTAAATTATTCAATGTTTACCATATATGTGCTCCTTAAATATTATATTTCCCTTATTTTCTAATCGCTTAAGAATTTTTATTGCTCGACACTATTCATTTTTTCTCCTTTTTCGCATCTCTGAAATTTGGTAGAGATTATATTAAAATTTCACTTGTTCATAGAACAACAGTCCTTAGTCATCACATGGTTTGCACTTGAAAGACAATTTCCACCTATAATTTGGATCTAATGATTTTCCAAAGCATTAATGCGAAGATCAGGGCTGTTTTTTTTTTTGTTCAAACTGATACTTTGATACATGAAGTCTTGAAAAACGCTATCCATTGAAGATCTTACCAGTCAAATTGATCGGCCTAGCCATATAAAACAATTTATTAGTATATTTTATTGAAACTCTTGTATGAAGCAAATCTTTGGATATTCAACCTAGCTTTGGAACATGTTTCTAGCATAGAGTAGTATAGCATGGCTTTCACTTCAGACAGCAGCATATGCCACCATTTTCGTTCTTGCAGTAGCCTTTGTACCAGTCATAGCCAAGTTTCTTGCATTCCTTGTTGCAGTCATCATAGGCATACTGCCATGAGTCCACACATTCGGAAAAGGCGAAACACAATTTCGCGAATTCAGCTCTCGTGCCTACACACACAATGAACGAAGCACAACAACAATTAATGTTCAAGTCAATATGTATGAACTACAAGACACATGATTACTTGGGCAAATTAAATACCCAAAAGTGCGTCGAGAGAAAACAATGATCTGGTATATATGCCAAAAAATGAATTTACCTATAGCCCTTCCTGCCGTAGGATGGAACATGGAAGTGATAGACATCACGAGAAGAACTACAAAGGAGAGAACATGAGTGTTCTTCTTCATAAGTGCCATGAGGAGTGCTTTGATATTCTCAAGTTTATCAACTTGTTGTTATTTTTAAAGTGTTCTTCATGAAGCTATATTCCCCGTTGAGGTGTTTATATTAAAGGCGCAAGTGCGTGATGATAAGTATATTAATTGTATTCAGTCCTGAATAAGTGTTTTCCTCTTTTGGTTACACTTATAACTTGCATTAATTAGTACCCTAATATAGCACAACAAATTTATAGTAAAGGTAAGATTTAAAAGTAGCTATTTTTCGGTCATGGTTATTACACTTTGAGTATAACTCACCTTTACGTGTCAGCTTGACTTCAATAAAGTGAGTACATTTTTTTTAAATGCCAAATGTTTGTACCTTGCCTAGATAAATGGTGGCATGCCTCTATTAACCCTATTATAAAGCAGTGTGATTAACATCCAACCAGGTGACGATGATTGTAAAGAAATTTTGATGCGAAAGTCAACGCGAGATTTTATACGAGTACATTTCCATGTTTTCTTACCTCTTATTTCTATCCAAATAACAAATGCCAGTGGTCAAAAGATTTAAACTTTTCTTCAAATATCGACGGCTAGATGCACTCGTATATGGAGGTGGATATCTTCTTGCGAGGGTGAAAACAATTTAGGCACGCCTGGAGCTACGAAAGAAGCACCCATGGCCGACCTTCACTTCTTGAAGGCGTTGTTGCAAGTTCTTCCTCATTATCCTCCGACGCTCTGGGTAAAACCTATGATCCCTTCGGATCTAGCAGCAAAGGAACTTTATTGTGATGCTTGGTTTGGTTCTCTTTGCAGTGTGGTGTTGGTGGGAATGACGGTTGACGGAGTACTTTGCTAAGGTGATTGTACTTCTTGGCAAGGTGCAACATTCGTTGGTATGCCGGCTCGAGCTCTTTTGTTTTACGGAAATCGATATGACTATATGTTGCATTTTTATAGATTGATTGAAATGTAAAAGAGAGTTGTACGTAGGAAAAAACATCCAGAAAATTTCAAATAAAGCTATCTACCCAAGTAGCAAACATAAGATACTTATTTCTCTGAGCCCCGAGTTTTAGCCACCTAATTTCCTCCTTGAAAAGAGCTTTGCGCCGGTAAAGATTGGGTCTAACTCCTTTGAGTCCTTGGAAACCTTGACATTACTAATTTTCCAAATTGACGAAGCACAAAGAGCGATTATCTATATAAAAAAAAGGCTTTCCAAGGTGCTCCTTCTGTAGATTTATGGCATCAACAAGACCCCTGGTGGGATTGGAAGAATGGGACAATGATATTGCCGACAAGATTTTGAGAAGAGTCATTGTAAAAATAAATGATCTCTAGGGGAGCTCCGGACAGACGATGGCAACATCTCTTGTCAATCAGGGACAATGTTCGCTTTTTGTGGCATTGATTGTGAATAAAAGCAATTGTAATTTGTTCACTAAGTTGTAGCATAGTAATCATAATGGCTCTTATAATTAAACCAAAGAAATACAAACTGCTGCCTTGTCCGTCTGACTGTGTTCTTCGTCGTAGGCGTCTAGATCTCATCGGTGTGTTGGTTTTGTTGTTTGTTTCTATCGATCCAGGCTATGCTTAGTGCTGCTTTAAGGTTTTTATTTACAAATTTGGTGCTTGATCTTGCATGTGTAGCTTTGTTTGTAAGATGGTTTCAGCACTATGCATCTCTCGCCGATTCGGAGTCACTAATCAAACGCTGGGCTATATCTTTTTTCAAAAGATTTAAAATTTTTGTTCTCCAAAAAAGATTTAAGTCACCTTCTTATTTTGAGAATATCCCCTAGGTCACTGCTACTGCCAACACATCTTACGTATTGCCAAGCACACACATTGATTATGTGTGTGTGTGGCAACACTATGCATTTTTCGCTGATTTGGTGTCATTCATTTAACGTCGGGCTAGGCTTTCTCTAAAGGCTAAACTTTTTTTTTTTTTTTGCACTTGTAATCATCACCCGACTCTAAAGGCTAAACTGGTCTTGTAACTTTAAGAATATCTCCTAATCCATTGCTATTGCCTAAACATTTTATTTCCAATAGCACTCCAGAACACTCAGTTCTCTAATACTTCTTCCATGAGACGAAGAATAAGTACCAAGACGTGCACAAGGGCAAAAATATGTACACGCAACATGTGGTACTACATTCTGCCGTTGAGCACGGCGGCCGAGAAGGAATCGAGAACCCGGATGAGCTCCGCGGACACGAGGAGCACCGATGCCGGCACGCTGAGCAGCACCAGCGCCACGACCCCCGCGCCGAGCCCCGGCCGCGCGCGCACCAGCATCGCCAGCAGGAGGCCGGCCGCCCCGCGCACGCCAGCGACGTAGCTCCCGTGGTGACGCCGCTCCAGCTCCGTCCACTCGCCCGGCAGGTGCCCGTCGCCTTCGACGCCGGCATCCTCATCCTCATCCTCACCCTCGGGGTCGGACTCGGCCCTAACCTGGCGAATGCGCCGGCGCAGCGTGGCCATGCCCTGGTCGACCAGCCGGCCGTCCCACGGCGAGCCCGCGGGGTCCTCCCACTCGCCGCCATCCCGCGGGCCACCACCTCCCGGCGCGAGGCAGAGGATCGCTCTGCTCCCGCCTGCGCGACGAGTACTGAACCGCACCGTCGCTGCGCCGGGAGATGGCAAGAACCTTTGGCGGCTGGAGAGCACAGCGCGCGCGCTCAGAGCGCCACGGGCCACCGGCGCCATGCGCATTTGCTGCACGATGGCACGTTCTAAGCTAGAGTACTACTACGGTCGAGAAGGCGCGCGAAGCTCAACTGAAGGTGCCGGGCTAGCTACGTTGCTGTCTTTGCTGTGAAATGGAGCTTGCCGATATATATACAGGCGAAGGCGCCAAAAGGTGGCGTGGCGTGGCGGAGAACGGCGCAGCTGTAGCCTAAGCCTCGGGAGGGTTTATAGGGCGAAGGGAAAACGTGCGGGGAATGGTTTAGCTTGGCAAAATCCCAGGTGTTTTTGTTCGTTGGATGGGGTTCGGCTGTGGGCTGTGGCGTGTGCGGGCCGCGTCCGTGTGAGCGGCTCAGGCTCAGCGGATTCGCTTCGGTTCAGTGTGCCCGACTCGTTTCCACTCTGTCTGTCTAGCCAGCGGAAGCTTCCTCCCGCCGCATATCTCCATGGAAGGTATTTGTCGTCAGAAAGACGGCGCCAGGCAATTGCAGCGGAATTCCACCGGGATCTCCGTAGGATAAGGTAGAGTCCAGATGAAATCCACAGTTTGTCATGGGATGTTGTGTTCCATGACACGTTTTGGAGGGAATAAACGTGGTTGCAACAGCTACAGTGAGATTTCCGGCAATTTTGACATCTGTGGATATCTTCACTTTTTCTTCTGTTGAAATCTCCCAACAGGGTTCAAACATGACCAAGAATTATGGGCGGAGTAGGTATAATTGCCCGTAAAATACTGGAACAACTACAAGGAAATTGACAAAGAGAAAAGTGTTTCCAGCATGAACCAACGTAAATGTGAATCTTCAGGGAGACAGAGAAAATTCTCAAGTTCTTTTTTCACACAAAACCACAATTGAAGGCCCTCATGTTCTGACAGCATCCTGGCAATTTTGACATTTGTGGCCACTCTCCATTTTTTCCCTTCCATCTCCAAAAGGGTTCAGACGTGACATGTAATCCTTGGCGGAGCAGATATAATTGTTAGGAATAATTAATAATATATTAATTAGGAGATAATCCCCACTTTGTAATCCCACGATGTGGGCAACCGTCGGGCGGTTGTTTCCTGGAGCGCCGCCTCTGGGAACCGACGTCGCTCCACTCATGTATAAAAGGATTCTCTAACCATCAATAAAGCAGTTCGATTGATTCATTTGTTCTCTCTCGATTCGCTCCCGATTCTCGTTCTAACACGTTATCAGCACGCTCACGCTGAGCGATTCGATTGACAACAGAAAGTCTCAAATAGTACGCTATGCCAAGAGCATCACACCGTGAAATCGCTAAGAACCAGACGAGGAATCGATGCTCCACCACGGGCAAATTCTATTCAGAGAAGAAGAACAGAGAGGAGAAGAACAATCGAGAAACAATTCAGGCATAAAAGGTAAGAACTACAATGCCTGGACATGCTCCAACCGATGTTCTTCATCCGCGACGCGTTTCCAACCACGGCGACGGCAACCTGAGCGCTCCAGAACCGACGCGGCGCACTCGCGTCTGCGGCCTTCCCGTGGCCCGCGGCGGCGGGCTCGCAACGACCCTGTCCGGGCCGCGCAAGCCTGGGCGTCGCGCTCGCGCCGGCTCCTCCCGCGCCAAGCCTCGACGGCGGCGGCAGCGGTAGCCTGAGTTCCGCTCTCGGTCTAGACTCCACGGCGACCTCGCCTTGCCGGAAGCGGACCGAACGAACGACCGCTGGCGCAGTGCTGCTTCTCGCGGCCCCTGGCGGCCAGTACGACGGCTCCCTCCGTCGATGCATCGCCGGTGAAGCGGCCGACCAGCCGTGGTGGTCACGCTTGTGCCGATCGCCGAAATTGGGGATCGAGATAAGGCTGGGAATTGCTCCCTGGTCATTCTCTCTCCTTTAGGGCATCTCCAGCAGTGCCCCCCAGCGCCCCCCAGGACACCTTTTTGGGCAAATAGCGCCGAAAAGCGCCGAAATTTTCCCAGCCGTCCCCCCGAGGACCTCAAATAGCGTCGGATAGCGCCGTTTTAGCGCCGGCGCACCCAGGCCAAACCCAGCACGCCGGGTTGCGCCTGGGGGGCGATTTGCATGCAAAAGGCCCACTGTCATCCACTGGCGATGCTCTCTCTCCTCTTTTTCTCTCCCCGCACCAACCGCTCTTCTTTCTCCTCCTTTTCTTCCCCACCAATTTCTCCTCTCTCCTCCGTGCCGGCCATCGCCCTCCTCGCCTACAGCCGGCCCCGGCCACCTCCAGCCGTCGCGGCGCGCCCCCGGCCACCTCCAGACGGCGCGGTGCTTTTTTTCCGCTTCTGCTCGACCTCGCCGCGCACATCCTCGCGCCGGAGCGGAGCTAGCGCTCGCGGCCGTCCTCCTCTGCTCCTTCCTCCGCCCAGCTCCCTCCAGCCTGCACGCCGCCGCTCCGTCCGCCCTCTGCCGCGCCTCCTCTACTCCGGCACGCCTCCCCTCGCGCCGCCCCTCCTCTGCCCATCGCGAGGTCGACGGCGAGCACGTGGGACTTCTCGTGCGCGTCGTGATGCAGCTCCCTGACGCGAACATGACGGCGTCGTTGGGGCGCTCGTAGGCGTCGTTGGCGTCGGCATCTGCACGAAGAAGGGCTCGCTGGCTCTCTGATCGATCGATCTGAAGCAAGCGCACAGGCATGTGAAGCTAGCTAGCTTCGCTCCAATCGATCGATTAATCGATCCAAAGCAAGCACACAGGCAGGTGATTGATTGATCCGTCCACGATCGTGCCCGCGGGCGCCTCCGCAGCGCCTCTGCTCCGGCCGGGCGTCCCTGCCCCTGCGCCTCTGCCCCTGCTCGCGGCCGAGCCAAGCTAGGTCCATGGCCGACGCCGGCCGGCTCGCTGCTTTCCTTGGTCCATGGCCGACGCCGCCAAGCCCAAGACCAAGGCCAAATCCAGCCCCGCCGTGCCGGCAGCTCCATCCCCGCATCCCCGTCCTCGAGCTCGCGGCCGCCCTCCATGGAGCTCGCGCAGCCCTCGCGCCTCGCGCCTGGCCGGCGTCCTAGGGCGGAGCTCGCGGCTCGCGCCCGTGGTGTGCGACAGGGAAATGACAGTGATTTTTTTTTGACTTTTTTCCTCATCTTTTCATCCTGGGATGGGGGTGCGACTGGGAAATTCACGCCCCCAAGACGTCGAATTGCGCCGGCGTCCCCTCAGGCCGTCCAAAAAGGCGCCGTTTTTTCGGCCTGGGGGGCCGAACGGCTGGAGATGCCCTTATCCACTCCATTGACCAGCACGGTCTTATCTGGACTGCTCTATGTGGCCAATTTGCATGCGTTATGGGCTGCACTATGTGAACCTTTGCATGCGTTCTGGCCCATAGCAACTCTTGCTATTTTTTTTTATTTTTGCTCAATTGCTCGTATTTTCAGCTTTTTAGCAATTAGTGTTCTAACAACACTTCTAGCCTAGCAGTGAATCTATTCCTGTTTTAGACTCTCAATGGTACATATATTTTTGTACTGTTTTCTGTCGAGTACACTGTATTCCAGTTGTTGATGTAATATATTTCCACTTTGTCACGTGTCGAAATTAATTACATCCATTTGCAATTGAGATTTAAAATTTCTTGCAAATGTAGATGCAAATCAAAGTGATTTCTTCAAATTGATGTTTTGGGATCATGATGTGGTGTGTAGATTATCTACCACTACTGTTTAAGCCTACATTTTGTCATTTTTGACATTATGATTGCCAATGTGCTCTCCCATGCATTTAATTAAGTTATGACATAAGGCATTCGAAGTGTGAGTATTTTATACTCCGCTAATGCTGCTAGATCTACTTCAAAATTTCTTTTGGAGATTATCTACAACGTGTCATACTTAACAATTTGAAGTTCACACTAATGAGTTCAAGCCCACTTCCTGAAACCTTATTTATTTTGCATAGTTCATTACGACATAATCATGATGGATTTTAATTTACCAAATGGAAATTAATATTCTCTGATTTACCCGTATAAGTAAACGATGGCTCGGAGTTTGATACACTTGCTCTCAATGGCCACAACTATCTTATATGGGCCATGGACATCAAGATCGCCCTTGCGTCTCGTGGATTAGTGCGTGCAATCCAGGCTCCGGATGTTCCACTCCCGGCTGGAGTCACGCCGCTGACACATGAGTAAAAATATGTTGCTTTGTACATCATAAGGCACCATATTCATCCAGATCTCAAGTCTGAGTACTTGGAAGAGGTTCATAAGAAGCCTAAAAACTCAGACCGTGGGAAAGGCACCGCAAAGCATGAGTTTGAAATAACTAAGCTTTGTGACAAGTGTGGCTGCTACACGCATCCCACTAACAAGTGCAAGACCCCAAAGCATCTGGCCATTCTGTACTAGCAATCTCAGGGATGCAAAACACCTCAAGGGAAAAGGTTTGATGCCAACTTCAACCTTCCTCCAGATGACACCAATGGAGTTGCTTGTTCGCGAGATGTTCCTACTGGACCTTGCAACGCCATAACTCTCCATAAGTCAGAGGACCCTACAGGCACGGAGAACATGATGGTTGAGTACGCCTCAACCAAAGTGTTTGGAGACTTAAACTAGTCCCACTATCTCCTTAGTGGTCGTTTTATTAATGTCCATTTGTGTTTGTTGTAGTAGAACATATATATTGTATCATCACTGATATAAATAAGATTATATATATTCTATATATCTGATAAAGATTTCCATATTGGAACTTCTTCAATTCTATATATAGAATTCTACGAGTGCCAATCCGATGGATGTGGAACAAGTATATGATAATGTACCCACTCTATTGTCTGGATTGTACTAACGTACACCCAACTCGTAGCACATGTTGCATATAATGCAATTCCATCGGTCATGATTTGCATGAGCTAAACTTTCCTAGTCATGAGATTTTGTGTGCATATACTGCACCAAATGATCACTTCAGTCCCTTGAACACATTCAAAGGTGATATTTGTGGTCCCAACTAACCATTGTTTGGACTAAAAATCGAATTAAATCAATTCGTATGGACAAATGTTGCAGAATTCTCTTCGCATGCCTCCACTATTTAGTGCATGGCTCCGAGGATCGAAGTTCAGCAGAATGTCCTATGTGTCCATGCACAATTTTTGGGTTCCATCTCTGATCAAAGGATTTTTCTCAATGCACGACCCATGTTAATGAATTGCAATTTACCAACTTCACGTTGGAGTCATGCAGTTTTACACGCTGCTACTGACTAACTGCATATCGCAGTACTTCCCCTCTGCAATTGATACGTGAAATCCTCCGAGCATTTCCCATCTGCGTAAGTTCGGAAGCGCTTCACGCGTACCGATCTCACCACCGCAGCGTACATCATGGGCCCACATATTAGGGATCTATGTGGTGGTACCTATCTCCGTCAATCAACAAGTACCTTGAACCCCTCATCAGGGATGTATTCATAGCCCAGTACGCTGATTGCTTATATTTAAGGAGGATTATTTCCAGGCATTAGGGGGAGATTTCAAGTACCACATCGAATGCCAGGAAATCAATTGGGACTTTACGTTCCTCCCCATATCCACGTACATAATAATTTGGACTCTACGTTCGAATTCACAAATTTGCAAGACATGCAAATAACCTGCCAGATTCATTTACTGATCTCAAAGGTGTTACAAAATCCTTCAATCCGGTTAGAAATGCGCCCGAAAGAGTGGAGGTACCAATAAAAACCACTCAACTCCCTGTTTCATAAAAAGAGGGGGAGTAGTACGGCCTCTGACCAGGATCCAGCTTTTTGCAAAGCAACAAAGGAAATCGAGGAATCCTCTAAATCAGTAAATGCAAGTCGACCTTGCGTTGATGAACACCTAATGGGTAGTATACACCCAGTGGAAGGGAAACCTCCACAACCCCAGCTCCAGCTTGCACACACTGGCTGGGACATCGGAACACCCAGACTCACGCGTATTGGGAAATCACGAAGAGTCATCATGGGTGCATGATATTTGCTCCAACTATATCGATTCTGGAGAATCATATAACCAAAGCCTACAACTGTCGACAAACATCTCTTGTATGATTGCAAACAACCTTCACAATGATTCAGATCCAAAGACCATGGCCATGGCAGAGTGTGAACACACTTGCTAGGACTGAACTCATCAAAGGATGCGATCCAAGCAGATATAGCCTCGCTCTTCCAAACAAATTCCCTATGGGATTGTTCAATGTGTTTCTTCCGGAAACGGAATGAGAAACACACGGTGGTGAGAAAGCAAGGCTTGTAGCATAAGGTCGGGTTTCCGCAGAGATCCGAGACCTACTCTCCAGACATGAGTGAAATCTCGTTCCGATACATATATCATTGGCAGTACAAAATCATCTATCTGTGCAGTTGATAGGTGTAGTGACAACATATCCATGTGGATCACTAGATTCCGACATGTATGGTTCCCGATGGAATCTCTGTCCGAATCGAAACGCAAATGCAACATGTATTGTGTAATAATCAATAAGTCGCCACATGGCTTATTGTTGTCGGTATATTTTGGTACAACCGACGTAGTGAGCACCTTATACAAAGGGTTACTCCTACTATAATGATCACCCATGTGTGTTTGTCATACATAAGGATATCTCCTGAAATGACGAACTACGTGATCATCTAAAAGACGGATTTGAGATGAAGAATTTGGATAAACCCAAATGTTGCTTGGGACTACAACTCGAGCACCTTCACTGAAGTATTATGGTACACTAAGATGCCTATATCCAGAAAATTGGAGAAACTTGATATACACAAGTCATGTCCATCTCCTAGGGATTGTTCGATCTCTAGACGTAGAGAAAGATCCATAGGAAGATGGAGAAGAGATGTTGGCACATAATGTTCCATATCTCAATGCCATTGGACCTACCAACTTAATTGGTTAGGGGATCAAGAATATCTTTCGATATCTCCAAGGCACCAAATATCTTGACATATTGTATCAATTTCGGAGAAATCTGAACTCCAATTTAGACACTTGTATTGGCTACTTACATGATCCTACAATGTGTACATACATGGTAGATCTGTCACTCCATTGATGTCTTCAAATAGACTCTGGTGACTATACTACCACGATCATTCTAAGATGCAATACTTCATGTTAACACGTGTGGCTTCACGGAATGATAAACCACATACATTTGTCATGTGGGGTTGGTTCTATCGAATCACCTACCATTATCTACGAAGATAATGCGGCTTGTGTTGCACAGATGCAAACATGATACATCAAGAGCAATATCACTAAGCATATTGCCCCAATATTGTTTTATCCTCATGAACTCCAAAAGAGTGGGGAAATAAACATCTTGCAAGTTTTTAGAGAAAACGCAAAAGACTTTTGCGTTTCATTATTTTGGAAAGATAGAGTTTGTTAACATCTTGCAAGTTAAATCATGTGATAATCTCGCTGATCTTTTCACGAAGTCTCTACCAACTTCAACATTCCAGAAATACATTCATGGAATTGGTATGCGACGGCTTCGAGATTTGCAAGAATCAGGGGGAGTATCTTCCTGAACTATAACTGTTCAAAGCATCATATTACACTCTTTTTCCCTTTGTGAGTTTACTTTTCAGGTTCTCATTAAGGTTTTAATGAGCTAATATCAACATGAGATCATATGTCATACTTTCTGTTTTCCCCACCGGGGTTTTTAGGAAAGTATACACGACATATTTATTGCCATCTAAATTCTATGGATATACTTCATATTGAGTTAACGGAGGCAATAATCATTATATGTTGGATTATTTTCTCCTTATTTTCCCACTGGGTTTGAAGGAGTTTTACCAACATATCCTACTCTACTCCTCTCATTTTTCCCACAGGGTTTTTGGAGGAGATTTAATCGAAGATGCTGGATCCTTATGGAGTCAAGTGGTGATTAGGGGGTGTTAGGAATAATTAATAATATATTAATTAGGAGATAATCCCCACTTTGTAATCCCACGATGTGGGCAACCGTCGGGCGGTTGTTTCCTGGAGTGCCGCCTCTGGGAACCGACGTCGCTCCACCCATGTATAAAAGGATTCTCTAACCATCAATAAAGCAGTTCGATTGATTCATTTGTTCTCTCTCGATTCGCTCCCGATTCTCGTTCTAACAATAATTTCCCATTAAATAGCGGCAAACATCGGAATTGGAAAAGGCACAGCAATTGCAGGGTAATCCGCATAGAGAAAAGCGTTTCTAGCACGCACCAATGCAAATATGTAACTTTGGAGCAGAAGTAACAAATTCAAGCCTTTTTTTCCACACAAAATCACAATGAAGGTACTGTAGTTCACACTTCACTTATTTCACCGACTGTATTCACAAGATATGACGCTACTGATGGATGATGAACTACACAACGACCACAAATTTGACAGCTCAGAACAGACGCATCAATCATTCTTTGGGTACTTAGGAGCTGATGATTGAAAAAGGTAACAAATGATATACAATATGTGAACCCTCAGGGCAGACATAGCAAATTCTCAAGTTCTTTTTTTCCACACAAAACCACAATTGAAGGAAATGTAGTTTACACTTCACTTATTTCGTCGACTGTATTCACAAGATATGACACTATTGATGGATGATAAACTACACAACGTCCACAAATTTGACAGCTCGGAACAGACGCATCAATCATCCTTTCGGTACTTAGGAGGTGATGATTGAGAAAGGTAACAAATGAAATACAGGTGTCACCATTCAGATACAGTAATGTCAAGAGGATAGCCGACAGTTGTGGCCCTCATGTCCTAACAGCATCCTGATGATCCTTGACCTCGGTTGCCACCCACCACATCCACGGTGTCCGGCATGTACCTTCAAAAGCACATTTCCGTGAGATCATGAGATGAATCATAAGCGGAAATAGATGTCATTAGAAAGAGATAACTGATGCTAGTCCTAAAACTATCCAGCGATGGTGAAATCCCTCCAAAATATCAGGACATCAAAACAGAGGCGATCTATCTGCCTACAAAATTCTAAGAAACCAAGGCCGAATAGGAACTAAATAAGGTAACTAAAAGAACTATTGGTATTTCCAATATTATTCATCTTAATGTTACTATGCTCCCCTTTCTAATCAATTCGATATGTCATAAATAATATTCACTTGCAGTAAATGTCACTGAACTATACTAAAGGATAAAAACGGAAGACAAATTGTGCTTACAGTTCTTCCTCTGGTTCATTCTTCAGAGCATTCTTTACTATACATTGGAAAGCCTCTTCCACGTTCAATCCATCCTTGGCAGAAGTCTCGAAGTATGCGATGTTCCCTTTCGAGGCACACCATGCTTTCGCCTTTTTCTCAGACACCTAGAATGAAAGGAGTTTACCTATCAGCAGGGGAACTGTTTATTGAGAACGCAAGACATAAAGCTCATAGTGATAATTACCACACGACTGTTTCCACCATCTATATCTACTTTGTTACCCAGCAGAACAAAAGGGAAGTTATCAGGATCTGATGGGCTAGCCTGTGAAAATAAACATCCAAAGTGAGATAGACATAACATGATTCCCGACCGCTATTGATTTATGTAAAGCACTTCACCTGAATAAGAAATTCTTCACGCCAGTTGTTCAAACTATCAAATGACTTCATAGAATTCACATCATAAACTAGAACACAGCAGTCTGCTCCACGGTAGAATGCAACACCCAAACTTTGAAACCTTTCCTGGCCAGCTGTATCCCATATCTACAAATATGGTTAAGCATCATGCATTAGCATTAGAGGAATGATACAGTGATTGTGAAAAAACATACAGAAACACAGATACTCCTTCTGTTTTCAGATACAATGCCATTTCGTTTTTCATGTCAAACTTTGACATCTAATTTTGGTCTACAAAATATGAGTTATATGTCATCAAAATTATATCATGGGAAGTTCTTTGACATATGCATACAATGGCATACTTTTTTGTGACATATAACTCACATTTTGTTGGCAAAATTAATGGTAAAAGTTGGACCTAAAAATATGATGTGGCCTTGTATTCAAAGACAGAGGGAGCACCAGAAAAGCTAAAAAATAGATTTCTTATGTATCCAACCATAATTGTGCTTTAGCAGGAACCAATCGAAACACAAGCCACTAGGAAATGGTTTGACGTTCAGAATACCTGAATTAACGTCGAAACTGTACCATTTGAATGATGTTAAAGCAATTTATACCATCAGCTAATTTCTAGGGGTAAATGCAAAACAATAACAACGTTTGCACTGTCAAAGGCCCAGGCCTAGTTCCGAGTAACATTATGGTAAGATAAGGGGTACAATATTATGCACTAGTAAATTCTTGAAACAACTTAACCTTTCTTGGGAGCGTTCTCTTGCAAAATTAGATGTTGCATTCACTTTCAATCAAAAGACGACACTATATGAGGAATTGAGGATGCACGGTATGATGGTTGCAAAAACTAAAATTATTCATCAACCTACGAAACAACATAATCAATAAGACTAAGCATACTGCAAACCAAACAGAACTGCAGATCATGTACCGATTGAACCGGTCACGCAACATCAACTATATGACGATCTACACACAGAAACGATGAACAGCAAACATTTTCTTCAAGCACTACTTTTACATTAGCGAGGAGCAGTTCAACAGCTAATGGAGATCATGAAAATTAGCACTAACTGGACTACTCACGGAGCAGGACATAGCAAACATCAAGGCCGGAAAAACCTTACTTGTAGAGTGAAGAGCCTGTCCTCGAACTGCACCTCCTTGGTGAGGAAATCGGCGCCAATCGTAGCCTTGTACTGGTTGCTGAACTTCTTATTGACATATCTGAATTAAACCAAAGCTCAAGAAAACACAAGCCAACACAAGTACAGTACATAATCCCATAATTCCGGTTCCGGAACGAAACAGCGAACTCGCCGCCACAATTATCGTAAGTATACACGAATCTCAGGATACTGGTTCATCAAGGACGTCTTCCCAACCCTAGATCGCAGGAAACAAGAGGGGAAAAGTCAGCGAAATCGAGATAACGAGCGGCGGAAAACAGGGAGGGAGATCCGGAGTGCTGACCCGCTGTCGCCGAGGATGATGACCTTGAGGAGGGTGCGGCGGCGCGAGGCCATCGGGATCTAGGGTCCTGGGCGGCCGATCTCGCTCGCTCGTGCGCCGGGAGGGATTCTGGGAGGGGAGAGGCGAGACGAGACGAGAGGAGACGAAAGAGCTGAGCTGGCGCGGCGCGTGGTGGAGGAAGGGAACAGCTGCGCCCAGAGGGCCGTGAGGTGGCGACAACGCGTTGGGCCACAGCGATCGGACGCCTAGGAACTTCCTCCGATATGTTTATATAAGTTTTTTTTCGAAACGAATTTGTTTACAATTCTTGGCCATGAACGCGCCGAATAAGTTTGTGCGTCAAACAAGATCAAATTTTAGCCGATTTGTCCACCAACTGAACTTTCCGATTACTCCCTCCGTCCAACTTTGCCTGCCACGGACAAAGAAGTAGAATAGTACTCTCCCTATGAGCACCTCTGAAAGATTGAACCGGTGGTCAGGTTTTGAGATTAACGAAGTCACCACAGGCGGCTCGCTGTCGACGGGAACGTCGTCTCCCACTGAAAAATATTCCGTCTAAATAAGAAACAACAATGTCAAATTTAGAATTTGAACTCTGGTAGGCAGTGGGTACAACCACCCTCCTAACCATTTTGTCACAGACAGTTTTCCATAACCATAGTGTTTGAAAGTTAAATTCAAATTCAAACAAAATTGATCCAAATTGCGTCAAATATCACGCCAACTATTTACCATTTACTTCCTTTGTCCCATATTATAACACCATCCGCCAGGCTAAATTAGCCTGCCAAAATGTTTTATATTTAGGAACATAGGTAGTAAAACATAGATAATCCAAAAACAAAGATCATCCAACCAAAATTTCATCACAAATAAAATACAAAGAGCATCACACGTCGTACTACCAATGTTTCCACCAAAAAACTCGCCCCCTATGGCATGTTGGAAGCCAGGAGCCCCCAAGTGAGCTCCCAATAGGTTATGTCCCATTTGCGTGCATGGACATGTCTTTGCATTGAAAAGCATCCTCTGCTTGAGCTAATTGTATATTATCACATTTTTGATGTGCTATGCTAATGCTATTTAACATGTGAAGCTGAAGTTGGACAACAAACCTAGTATTATATGTTACTTTAGTGAAAATGTTGGGATATATTATGAGATGAGATTAAAAAAAAATTGAGCTCAAAGTGGTAGTATCCACCGCCCGAATAGATAGAAGATATGGCCCAGTTTATGAGAGAAACTGGGTCCAAAAACCATACAAACTGTACAATGGCCTGTTTATGAGGAAAACATGGCAAAAAACCACACAGACGAGCCGACCCGCCACCCACACGATGCCAACTAAATGCCACAAACACACACCACCTACTCCGGAGCCGCCGCCTCGGCGTAGCAATAAGGACGAAACTCCGCATTGCTCCAAGTCATGAGATAATTCACATCAACCAAAGGATGGTGCGCTATAAATGATGAAAACATTATGCACACATGTGGAGGTTGGTGGCGTCATACATTTTATCCTTAGGTAGATTACATTTTACAACTGTATGTGAACATGATCTTTCTCATCACAAATAAAGATCGGATTACACCATGGTATAATAAACGCACAATGTGAGATATTATTTGGTTTCAATGATGTGGCATAGTAGCACATCACTGCGGAAACGTGTTTCCATTAAAAATGGAGTATCACTTGCACATGAGTGGATATCTACTAGGCGAGAATTTCTTCTTCGCATTGTAAAATCATCATAGAAAGACCATCATATTGGGCTGTAGACCTATTAATATTTGAGAATTAATTAGGTGGGCCGTAATAGCTTCAAGCCGAGACGGTTAGCAAAATTAAAAGAAATAAATACAAAAAAACGTCTATTTTTCAGAGATAACATGACATCAAGGCCCATAGCAGCTAAGAGGGCTGGATCTGTCGAGGGAAACAAGAGCTATCTCCATCAACTGTTCATTCGTGTAAAGCTCCTTCCTCTCGGTGAATGTGATACCACTAGGATGTTCCTCCTGATGATGTTGTTATCTCTGCTTATTACCACCATGCCGGTACTCAAGTGTGTTCAAACTTCAAAGTGAACAACAAGTCATGAAACACTCGATTACTGCAAGACAGCCTGCTGCGGATGCAGCAACTCCTGTGGATGGATCGGACAGGGCAGATGCGATACCGGGATGCACTGCGGGACGTTGACGATATCTAGTACACAACAAGACCCTAATTTTTTTTTTTTTGAACAAGGGTTGGGCACATACGTGCCCTTACTTCATTAGCTCAAAAGCATAGTACAGAGATTATTACATTGTCCTGTTTGTATACATTTGCAAAGTAGTTTAAAACAGGACATGCTAAGGTGCTATGAGCTGGATTCTTGCAATAAAGAGTAGGCTGCGATTGCAGAGATCGCAAGGCCTGATGTGCGCAGTTGTGAGCAATTCTGTTGGAGCTCCTAGATATGCGTCTGACTGATGCTTGAAGAGGCTGAAGACTATGCTTGATCTGCATCACTAAAGGTCTGATCTCCCAAAGCACCGAAGAATGTGAAATGGTGGGAGCTAAAACTGAGCTCGCAACATTGGCATTATCTGTGAAGAAACCTGCAGATTTAATATTCAGATGGGCCGCCATGCCAGCAGCAAGCAAAAGTGCTTTACTTTCTGCAACAGGAACTGATGGAGTATCGTCAGCTACTGCGAACACAAAGATATCAGTACGACCATTCTGTTCTGGCCACGTTGCGAAAACGCCTAATCCGGCCGTAGTGGGTTCCCCATTAACAGATGGTTTCCATGCTGCATCAACATATAATCTAGGACCTTCAAGGAAACTGTAATCATTGTCTCTGAACGGTTCAACAAGACCCTAATTTAAAAAGCGCATCACGTATAAGACGAGTACATGCATGCACTAGAACAGCGTGTCTTGGTGATTCTACTATACGAGTGAAAAAATCTCAGATCAACATTCCTGAGGCCTACCACGCCTAGCAAACATAGTTTGTTTTGTTTGTATGTGCCGATGTGGATTTGCTTGGTGTGTATGGATCGATCAATCTAATGATCACATGTGTTGTGTTCCGTGGATTAGTGACAGCCGTGCATAAGCGCATAAGGGTCAGGTCACAGGTTCGAGTCCTCATTTCAACCTTAATGACAAAGCCGGGGTGGAGTCCCCCCTCCGGTCTTGTTATTTGTTGTTATTTGTGTTGTGTATTGGACTGCCGACGGAGAGGCAAGAGCTTATCACTTAAATAGGCGAGAGCCCATTGCCCACATCTTGTACAAACCGTACTTTTTGCGGAAATATAGAAACTATGTAAATCTTCTCATGTGATCTAAGTCTAACTCGTGCAATTTATGCAAAAAGGGCATGAAACCACTCCCTTCTTATCTGGAGCATTCCGGCAAAGGTACCAATAAAAGTAGTCGCATTATATCATGCTCAAGGAACCGTAAGAAATAAGAAACTAAAACTTGGTCCTAGAAATTTACAGCAAGAACTGTGAAAACCAACTTCAAAAATGATTTCCAGCTATTTTGCATACTCATCGTAGACTTGAAAACGGAATGGAACAGAAAATTCTTTATCGTTTTCGTTTCCTCCTGCCTCGCAGGAATCGGAAACAAAATAAAAAAAACCACAGAAACGAATACGAAAGAGGATATCACCGGAGATGAATATGGAACAAATATGATACAAAAACAAACATTTGTCGGAACACAAGACCGGTATATTGTCTTTGTCCACGCACCAAAAGGCACACATAATTAAAGAGGTAGACAAACAAGACAAGGAATAGATCCCGATGTTAACAAGTGGCATTTGAACAAAAATAATTTCACATAGACATTAAGACATGCAACCTAAACTAGTTGCATGTATTATGTGACCCAATGCAACGTACATTGAACTCAGAGTGAACAACAATGCAAATCACTAGCTCAAAGTAGCACTCGTATTTGGCTTAGTTGTATTTTTGAAAAGTTTGGAGCAACGGAAATATTTGTCTTCTGGGTACGCCCATCTCAAGAGTAACTCGGGCAAATACCTCCTATGCGACGTTTTTCATCGTCAATTGATGGGCAGCGACGTCGTTGGCAGGAATAGCTCTGCTACGACATCGCTGTTTGCACAAATTGCTCTGCTGCGACTTGGCCCTTAAGCGCAGTCTGTTAGTTAGGATTAGGATTATGGGGAGCCGGCAGGTGGGACCCACAACTTATCCACGTCAGCTTGCATAAGATGGGACCCACATAGCAACGACGACCGTTATATCCTCCTCCCCTGCGCGCGCATCCTCCCTTGCCTGTCTTCTTCTTCTCCGGCGACGAAGCGCCGCAACGCCGACGAGCTTGTCTGAACTGAACTGAAGATTCATTTGTGCAATTTCCGAACTGAAGCAGTAGGCAGAACTGAAATTGCACTGAATTCAACTGAAATTTAACTTAACATATAGTGAAATTGCACTGAATTCAACTGAAATTTAACTTAACATATACTGAAATTGCAAATATTACATAGCTTAGTTCGTGGCGATCATTGGATCAAAAGCCACACACACGGGCACAAGCCCGATTACATAGTTAGCCTAGCTAATTGGGCGTCGACGCTGCTCTACCCCTAAACGCATATCCAAAATTTGGCATCCGAGCCCCGGGGGTGCGGCGGCGACGAGGCGGCGGCGCCGCTCAGTCGGACCAGTTGAACTCGGAGTCGGAGTCCGAGATGACCTCGATGACTGGAGGGTGGAGGGAAGCGTCGATAGCGCTCTGGAGGTGGAGTTCGTTGAGCTCCTCCCGTTCCTGACAGCGCACCTCGACGTCCTGCTGCTGCTGCTTGCTGCGCTGGATCACCTCCTCGGTGATCCAGTCCAGGTCCTCGTCGGCGGCGAAGTCCCCGGGCAGCAGGCCGCGGCGCGGTGGGCGGTCCTGCTGCTCCTGCTCCTCCTCCCTCTTCGGCGGTGGCAGCTGTGGCGCCCGTACCGCCATGCGGGAGCTCCCCGCGCTGGAGGAGCTCCCGTGCTCGTAGCGGCGGCCGCGCGCCGCCACGCTGCGGTCATACTCCTCCACCTCACGACGGGCGTACGCTGCCGGCGGCGTTAGGCCCATGTTGAGCCACTTGTACGCGCCGCGCTTCCGACCGACGTCGGAATGAACCCGCCTCGCGCGTTCAGGGTCAGTCGGCCGCTTCTGCGCCTTCTGGCCCTCGTCGGAGCGATTTCCAGCGCCAGAATGGCCACCGCGGGAGCTGGAACCCCCGGAACTCCCACTCCTCATCATCTTCGTGCGGTGGCGCTGGATCTGTAGGTAGCAGCGGCGGTTTCACGTGGATTTGGTCACCGGCGGCGAGTGAGTGTGGGGAGCGGCGCAGATCTGAAATGGTGCGAAATAGCTAGGGTACGACACATCTGAGTGGATAAGAAGGGGAACGGGGGGTAGTCGGGAAAAAAACGGTGGGCCGTGGCATGGGAAAGTGAACGGGAGGTGGGCCGTGAAATGAAATAACATGCACGTTATTTGGTTGGCCCTTATCTTATGCGTGTCTGAAAAAAAACTATGCCCTCGAACACTTATCATAAAAACATGAAGATTTTTTTGATTTGCAAATAAACCATTATTATTCATTTTCATTTTTAAACTTGAGTTTAGTTTTTCATTTTCATTTTTAAACTTGAGTTTTTTTTATTTGCAAATAAACCATTATTATTCAAAAGAAAATAAATTAGATGAAGATTAATTCAAAAATAGTGAGACTTCAGAATGACACTATATAGATAGAAAACAAGTCTAGGAGTTTGTTTTGGCTGATTAAGACAAGGTGAAAAAAACACTTGCTTAGGAATGGAGCTGTTTACCCTACCTTTAGAGCTCATTTGAATTTTGAGAAGACAAAAAATCAAGATTTCAAAAAAATTCAAAAAAATTGTCCCAGTGCAATATCTCGATGGATGGGACAACTCACTATTATAGATTTTCTATAATAGAGATGCCCGACCCACTGAGCTACTGGACTAGAACAGGAAATGAAACACCCAAATTGTGAGCATGGGGACTCGAACTTGGGTGGGCAAAGGGAGACATCAACCCTTGCCACTAGGCTATGCCCATGTTTGCGACAAATCTACCACCATTAGGAGGTAATAGTTACAACCCTCCATCTAACAAAAATACACCCCAAATTGTGAGCATGGGGAATGACACTATATAGATAGAACACAATTTGCAATGATTTCCAAACTATAAACTTGTTTGTTCTAACTTGGTCGTCAATCCAAGACTTCATGAAAAAAGTGCTAAAAAGGAGATCCAAAGGTAGGGTAAACGACCTCATTTCTAAGCAAGCTATTTTCGACCTTGTCTAAATCAGCCAAATAACTGTTCTACAAATCTATTATGTATATAAGAAGACTATGTGGGCTGGTTTTTTCATTTTTTGATTTTTTTTGCTCATTTCAAATTTGGTCAAAACCTAAGTTTGACCAAGATTTAAACAAGTTAAAACATGAAAATGAAAAAGTAAGCCTGGATCCTTCTTAGTCACTCCAAAATGAAGCTTTGGTGAGTTTTTTTTTGGAAAATTTCATGTTGCAAATCCAAAACCACATCTCTTCACACATGAGAGTTCATAGTTTGAGATTTGAGATTTCATACCACATTCAAGCATATTTTGTTTGAATGTATCTAGACCTTATTTATCAATTGGAGTTGTTAGTATATGACAAACTAAGAACATGTGCACTGGTTTTTCATTTTTTGATGTTTTTTGAATATTTTATGATTATTTTGAATTCGGTCAAACTTGATTTAAACAAGTTTAAAACATGAAAATGAAAAACTAAGCCTGGATCCTTCTTAGTCACTCCAAAATGAAGCTTTGGTGAGTTTTTGGAAAATTTCATGTTGCAAATCCAAAACCACATCTCTTCACACATGAGAGTTCATAGTTTGAGATTTGAGATTTCACACCACATTCAAGCATTTTTTGTTTGAATGTATCTAGACCTTGTTTATCAATTGGAGTTGTTAGTATATGACAAACTAAGAACATGTGCACTGGTTTTTCTTTTTTTTTATATTTTTTGAATATTTTATGATTATTTTGAATTCGGTCAAACCTAAGTTTGACCAAGATTTAAACAAGTTTCAAACATGAAAATGAAAAACCAAGCTTGGATCCTTCTTAGTCACTCCAAAATGAAGCTAGGGTGAGGTTTCCCATATTTTGCATTTTGAAAACCCCAAACACTCTACTCTCTCCTTCGAACTCTATGCAACATCAATATATCTTTCACTCCTCGCTTGTTTCTGAAAACAATTCTTTTCAGATCCTAGATCACCTGATACTCAAAACATTCTTTTGAAGATCAGGTATCATGGAAGCAAGCATGACACTAGATACTAAGTCGGAATTATTTGCTCTTTAGACCAATCAATCATTAATCACATGGAGCTAGGTAGGTATTACCGAAAATTTACAATAGGACTCTTATTTAAATTCACCTAATACGGCACCGGTCCATAATGGTTTTGCCAGATCAAAACAGTTTTATCTCAATTAACAATCTACGTGTAAGTTAGTTTGTGGATGCCAAAGTCTAGTACAAATTATGCAAATACACTATGATAGGTGGTTCATGATAAATTTTGTTCATGTTAATTCAAAAATTACTACGTGAACTCCCACTCAAAACAACATCCCTCTAGTCGTTTCAGTGATTACACAAACCAAATTCACTACACCGATGACCGATCATCACGTGAGATGGTGCAGCTGCAAAGGCGAACATCAACATGTTCATCATATCATCCATATGACTCGTGCTTTACCTTTCGGTTACGTGTTCCGAGGCCATGTTTGCACATGCTAGGCTCGCCAAGTAGAACCGTAGTATTTGCGTGTGTAAATCTGGCTTACACCCGTTGTATGCGAACGTTGAGTCTATCACACCCGATCATCACGTGGTGCTTCGAAACAAAGAACTTTCTTAACGGTGCATACTAAGGAAGAACACATTATTATCTTGATATTTACGTACGAGGGATCATCTTATAATGCTACCGTCGTGCACACGCAAAATAAGATGCATAAAAGGATAAACATCACATGCATAAAAATATGTGACATGGTATAGCCCTTTTATTGCGTCTTGATCTGCATCTTAAACGCACCGGCATGATCTCCATCATGGCGCCATGTTCATGTGGCGCCTTGGTTGTCTCCACGATGTTGCATCCCATATATTGCTAACTCATAGCGATAAATAATGCAATTACATGGCGTTTGAAGTTGACACGCAGGTCATACAATTTTTAATTAAGACAACCATATGGCTCCTGCCGGTTGCCGTACTCATTGACATGCAAGTCGTGAAACATTACAAAACATGATCATCTCATACATCACAAATATATCATATGAACAGTTTGGGCTATACCATATCACAAGCACCCCTGCAAAAACAAGTTAGACGCCTCTCCCTTATTCTTTGCAAATTTTACGTGGCTTAGGGCTTTCGAAGAAAGAACCGATCTTACCTACGAACATGAAACCACAACGGTGATAAACAAATTATTAACAACCCGTTGTAGATTAAATCTTAACTATAGTGGGAGAGACAGACACCCGCAAAGCCACTTATGCAATACAAGTTGCATGTCAGTCGTGGAACAAGTCTCATGTACGTGGACATGTAAAGTTAGTCCGGGCCGCTTCATCCCACTATGCCACTAAGATTCAAAATACACAAAGGAAGTAATAACATGATTATCAACGCCCACATACACATATGTGTTCTACCCGTACCAAAACATCTACGCATAGATCCGGCTCTGATACCACTGTAGGAGTTTGCGCGATAGAAAACAAAAAATTTCTCTCTCATGCGGAAGCAACACTCAAGATCCAATCTAGAAGATGCCAGTAACGGGGAGAGTAGTTCATCATACCCTCGAAGAACACGCGCGTTGAACGTTTAATTCAACGCAGCTCGGTGAAGTTGTTGACGATGTTCGATCCGATCAGCACCGCAAACGAGCAGCACCTCCGGAGGCTTGCACACGTACAGCTCGATGACGTCTCCCTCTTCTTGATCCAGCAAGCTAGAGGGAGAAGTAGGTGGGATCGATTCCAGCAGCACGACGGCGTGGTGGTGGATATGGTGGAGTGTTCCCGCGGGCAGGGCTTCGCCAAGCGGTGCGCGGGAGGAAGGAGGAGATGCGGCAGCGATTCGCTCACATGGTGTGCCTCTCTCATCTCTTATATAGGCAAGGGAGCTGCAGCCACTTAATTCTCAAGGTAGTAACCCCCTCTTTAAAGAGTGGTAACCCCCTCTCCTTTAAAAGGTAGTAACCCCCTCTTTCAAGAGTGGTAACCCCCCATTTAAGGGATGCCCATTGATTGACCACTTGGACCAAGTAGGCCTGGTCAAATGGACCAGTGGGCCACCCTTGGTCGTTGGGTACAGGTGGGCCCCACAGTGGGACCCTCCGGAACCTTCTAGAACATTCCGACACTCTGCCGAAAAATCCCGAACTTTTCCGGAACCCTGAAATCAACTTGCCATATATAAATCTTTACCTCCGGACTCTTCCGGAGCTCCTCGTGATGTCTAGGATCTCATCCGAGACTCCGAACAATATTCGGACACCATTAACAAAATTATCCCAGAGCTACTCTAGCGTTACCGAACGTTAAGTGTGTGACCCTACGGGTTCGAGAACGTGTAGACATGATCGAGACACCTCTCCGATCAATAACCATTAGAGGGACCAGGATATCCATAATGACTCCCACACATTCAACGAAGATCTTTATCGGTTGAACCACTATGTCGTGGACTACTGTAATCCGTATACAATTTCCTTTGTCACGCGATATTTTACTTACCCGAGATTTGATCGTCGGTATCACTATACCTAGTTCAATCTCGTTACCGGTAAGTAATCTTTACTCGTTCCGTAATACAACATTCTTTGTGACTAACTCATTAGTCATGTGCTTGCAAGCTTTACCGAATGTGCACTACCGAGTGGGCCCAGAGTATATCTCTCCGAAACACGGAGGACAAATCCCAGTCTTGATTCATGTAATTCAACAAGTACTTTCCGAGATACCCGTAAGACACCTTTATGATCACCCTGTCACGAAGCGATGGTTGATGTCCCCAAAGTATTCTTCCAGCACCCGGGAATAACATGATCTCATGGTCTAAGAAATATGATACTTGACAATAAAAGGCATGACAATATAAAACTTAATGAAACGATCAATATTGTTATGCTTAGTTGGGTCTGTCCATCACGTCAGTCTTCTAATGACATGATCCCGTTAATTAATTAACAACTCATGTTCATGGTTAGGAAACCATAACCATCATTAATTAACGAGCTAGTCTAGTAGAGGCTTACTAGGGACGAGGTGTTGTTTATGCAACCACACATGTATTATGTTTCCGGTTAATACAGTTATAGCATGGAAAATAAACATATATCATGAACACGGAAATATGATAATAACAATTTTATTATTGCCTCTAGGGCATATTTCCAACAGTCTCCCACTTGCACTAGAGTCAATAATCCAGTCAATAAGTAAGCATTTAACACCTATGGCATTCAAGTGTTATTTCTATGCTTCGCATGTGGTAAACTCCATCAAAAGATCTGACATGTTTAGGTCCGTTTGTATTTGCATCTCTTAGCGTCTCCACGCATCACTCATTCTCTAATGAGATGGCTTTGTATATATTTGGTCAACCGGTGAGACCTTAATTCCTCAGCTTAAACTAATGTTACCAACATTTGTGAAAACGTTGCTTCATAGTGTCAGCATTCTTGGAAATTCATTAAAGAACTTTCTGACACAAAAATATTCTTCTTATTTGTTGTCAAAACAACGCCTTATTTGTTGTCAACACAACGCTATATACTTAGCCTTTGTTGTAGTATTTATCACAATACTTTAATTTTGAAATTCATTCAAAACCAGCATGGAACTTTCTTCCAGCCTATTGTGCCACCCTTCAACACATCTTGTAATTGAGATATATTTATTTGGATCAATGACAATACTATTGGTGTAACATATTACAACGAATATTTTGTCATTACTGCATATAGAAACACATCCTTAGTTTTTCTTAAACTACTTAAGGATCTTTCCTACTGTTGTCCAATCATCATATGAATTATCCTGGTATAACACTTTATAGCATAGGACTTGTCTGGTTGTGTACATATGATGGAACACATGACTTAGAAATCTCAATTTTGCTCATCAAAACACTTGATATTGCTCAATTCTTTTCATGCAGCAAGAACACTTTCTTGTCGTTTTAATATTGACTACTTCAATACTTCATCTATGTACTTTGGCTCAATCATATCAGGCGCTTCAATCCATCTTTATAGATATTGATGCCCAATATAATGTTTAGCCTAAGCCTTTCATCAATATGAAATCTTAACCGTGTAAATTTAAAATACATATTTTCCAATCAACTATATGTCATCTACATAAAGTATTAGAAATATGTCTAAGCACTCCCACTTAATTTCTTGTAACTCTACAAGTATCTTCACTATTCATGATGGAATCAAACTCTTTTGATAGCTTCATGAAAGTAAAGATTCCAACTTCGTTATGCTCATTTCAACCATTGAAGTTTGCATACTTTTCTAGAAACCCTTTTGAATTTTACAAAACTCATAGACTGTGTCACGTACACATCCTTAATCAGCCTTCCTTGAGAGGAAAGTTGTTTTGTTATTCAACTGCCATATCAGAATATGTAACTTTTTCTAGAACTATCCGTAAAGACGAAAGTATCACTACGGAAGATCAAAATCTTTTCATAGTCAACTCCTTGAACTTTGTCGCAAACACCTTTTCGACAAGTTAAACTTTCAATGGATGTAAACATCCACGTCTTGTTGCTATATAGATCCATTTGCAACCATGAGGATTCACGCCTTCTGAAAGGATTGCCAAGTCACATACTTGACATTCATACATGGATACTATCTCGGATATAATGACTCACAGCCAATTTACGAAGTCAGGGCCCATCATTCGCTTCCTTTATAATTTGCAGGTCCTTTGTTGTCAAAACAACACTTCATTCTCAAACCACAAGTTGGTCTAAGCACAAAGTTTTACGACCTTCGTGGTTCAGTTTGCAAACTCTTTCGAAGTTACTACAACACATGTAGTGTCTTCCACTTAGTCAAATTAGGAGACTCTAGAACAACTTCTAGTGCTGCGCTACTCTTGACATGATAATGATGATTCTCTAATCTCATCGAGTTGCACTGTCCTCCCACTCACTTCTTTCGCAAGAACAATTTTCTCGAGAAATCTACCCTTTCTGACAAACAACATTTGTCTTAGGTTTGGTGATAGGAGAAATACCCAACGGATTCTTTGGGATAACCTTATAAACATATATTTATCCGATTTTGGTTGTAAACATTTTACACATGCTATGCATACCAAAATTTAAGAAAAGACAATTCGGGTCACTACCCAAGCCATAACGCGTATGGTGTCATTTTCAACGGATCACGATGGTGCTCTTTTAAGTGTAAAAGCGGTAGTCTCTAAAGCATAAACTACAAAAATATAATGGCATTTTATTTATCTTACCATGTCTTACAAAGTTCGATAATGTCTCTCTAACACTCCATACTTCTGTGGGGTTTTCGAGAAGGATAAGTTGTGGAACAATTCTGCAACTCCTCAGATGTTTCGCTAAACTCGTAACTCAAACTTTATTCTTTATGATCCAATCATAAATACTTGATTCTCTTGTTACGATGATTTTTTCACTTCATACTAACAATACATTGAACTAATTCAAAAATGTCAAATTCCTTTCTCATTAAATAGATATACTCATGTATCTACTCAAATCATCGGTGGAATATGAAGAAAAATTAATCCACCACACACGGCTATTCATAATGGACCATGTACATCAATATGTACAATCTCCACTAATTTAGTCGTCCGTTCTACTTTGGCCTATGAACGGAGTTTTAGTCATCTTTTGGAAGAGATCTCACAAGCGTCAATTCATTCAAAAACAAAAATGACTCCGAAAGTCCATCAACATGGAGTTCCTTCATGTTTTCCTTTCCATTATGAACTAAAACGGCAGTGTCACAACTTAAGTGAAATTCTTTAATTTTACGTCTTGCGATGTTTAGCATTTAGTCTTATAGATGTTTATTTTACCAACACGATTTATATTTACTCATCCATCAATTATGGAACATGGTCATAGTGTGAACAACTCATTTGTTCTCACCATAAGCAGGAACAAAATAACAACTTATTAAGTTCTTAAAATAAATCTTGAAGGTTTGTTTCGATGCGACAGTGAACACAATAACACTTTATTTTCGTTCTTGTCATGATCGATTTGACATCTATTACTAGTTCTTTCAGGCTCTTGTATTTCTTGCATTGTGTTGCTATGACAATTCATACCAACCAATCTAGTATCAAAATACCCCAAAATACTTTGTTAACTAGTAATACATCTATAACCTGTATATCATGCATATACTCCTGAGCTGGACTTTTCCAGTCTTTTCTTTTCTGCCATATAATTTTGTAATTCTATTTTCAGTGTTCCCTTTCCTTTACAGAAGAATCATTCAACATCAAACAATGCCAGTCGAACTAGCACATTTTCCTTGGCGTGTTAGTCATATACTATCACCCATGGAGTCATATTTTTGAAGTTGATTGTTTCACTAATATCACCATATTATTAGCATTCTTCCATGCCTATTCCACCCTTAGCAATCTTCAAGCATAGTAAACGATTTTTACCCACACTTTTAATCCATCCCATCATAACAATTTTGTGATGAAGCTACTATAGCTCAAAGGAAGGAATTTAGAGGATAATGTCAGTGCCCAACGTCTTGGGATGATTCAAACGCCTAGCGTCTTCAATCCTTGCATATATTCAAATAATATAAGCACATTGTCACAATAAATTACACTCAGTCATGTTGCGACAAACAGGGTTCTAGATATCAATATATCTTTCACTCCTCGCTTGTTTCTGAAAACAATTCTTTTCAGATCCTAGATCACCTGATACTCAAAACATTCTTTTGAAGATCAGGTATCATGGAAGCAAGCATGACACTAGATACTAAGTGATGCATATAAAATGCATACATGAACTTTACATTTTATTACTTGATATTCCAACTTATTTGCATCATATATGGGTTATATTTATGTTTTATAATGATTTTACGGGATAATTCACAGTTTCCCCATTTATTTGGAATTAACCCTGCAGAACCAAAAACCCCCCTTTTCCATGTTTTTGACTTTCAGGGACCAAACGACGTCCAAATGACCTAATATTTTACGGGGCCCAATATTTGGAAATAAGAAGACGTACGAGCCAAGGATCCGCGAAAAAGGAAGTCCGAGGAAGAAAATAGTGGCCAGATTCCTTGGCCGTGTGGGACCACCTCTTTTATTCCTCGTGGCTCTGATGCCGTCCGTTTTCGTCTCCGTGGCTTCGTCTTGACCTAAAAACATCTATAAAAATAGTCCCCCGAGGAGTTTCGCGAAGGGGCGGCGGAGAAACAAAAAACCACGAAACAGAGAGTCAGAAGGATGCCGCCGGAGAAGATCGAAGGGGGGAAACGCCGCCGGAATCACCTCCGGAGGGCTCCACCCCCCTCCGGCGTGTTCATCATTAACATCTACAGCAAGATCATCTCCACCATCATCACCATGATGAAGGGGGAGTAGTCCACCCCCTGGACATTGGGTTTGTGGTGGTAACTTGATCCAATCTCTCTATGTATGATCATTGTTGAAGTCTATATGATGTGCCTTGCATGATTATGGAACTATCTTTGTAATTCCTATGGTGGATATTGTGGTATGAGATGATATTATGTTATGCATTTACCGTCATGTTAGGATTTCTATGGTTTGTCATACTTTGGAGATATTCTATGATACATGTGATGGTTTGATTTATGCATAATGCCTTGTTTATCCTTGTCATGAGGTGATTGACACCACCAAGTGTGGATAGATGAGAGAGATGTGGTCATGCACACGAAATATGAATCATTGCACTAGTGTTTAGAATATTGTCCATTATGAAGTATGATGTATGTAGGTACGGGATGGCCGATGTGACAACGGCATATGTATTGAGTGACATGTGAAATACAGCCCAACATCCTTTATCTGGGGGTAAAAAGGAAGAGTATGATGTGGGAGTGACAGCAACCACGCTAGCCTTACGAGGGTGACCTAGCAACACAAATGAGTACTTCTTTCAACTATGTATTTTAGGACATGTAGTCGTCATAGAAGTTTACCATTAAAGCATGACAATTGTGTGTACTTTTTATCTATAACATGATAATCACCATAGATGGGAGAGAGGATTGAGTGAACCCATGAACCCATGTCCATTGTTCCTATAAGAGAAAACCTTTGTCTTGTCCTCTTGCATTGAAGAAGATTGGGACACTTTTACATTCTTGTTTTGTTACGTTAAACTTCCATCCATTAAATCAACTATCTTGTTCTTTAAACTTGTTTAGTGTATAATCAACTAAAGCTTGTGACACTTTAGTTGTAGGGAATAGATAACTTTTCCTTCTTGCTCATGCGGATCGATACCCTACTTCCACATTGAGAGGTGCTACAGTGATCCCCTACTCTTGGGGTTACCAAGTACTTTTCTGGTGCCGTTGCCGGGGAGCGTAGCGCTTAAGTTTCTATTCTTGTGTGCACTAAACTTTAAATTTATTTTGTTATATCTTGCAATCATTTAAGCTTGGGGAGGATACTATGCCTCCTATATATGATGATTACAATGATGATTATGAATGTTTTACTCCCACTATTACTAAGAAGGATTTTACTTATGTGGAGAGTACTAATAATTTTATGCTTGAAGCTCATGAGAGACATGATTTATGTGATAGTTATATTGTTGAATTTATTCATGATGCTACTGAAAGTTATTATGAGAGAGGAAAAGATGGTTCTAAACATTTCAACATTATTACGTTTCCTCTCTTTAAGTTTGCTCTTGTTTTATCTTCCTATGCTACTTGCTTTGTGTTTCAATGATTTATTTTCTTACAAGATCCCAATGCATAGGAAGTGGGTTAGACTTAAAAGTGTTTCATATTTTTCTCTTGATGCTCTCTTTTGCATTTCAATTCTTGTTCCTATGTGAGCATCACTAAACTATCATGGCTGTCCAGAAAACAGATTCCTAAGATTCACAGCGAAAAATGTTAAAAATCACAGAAAAGGAATTTTGACCTGAAATTTTACGACAGCAATTTTCAGTTATTAATACACATTTCATTAGTTCAAAATTTTCTGATTTGAGCAACGTAAGTGCCTCTGAAAATTCACTATTTACGGGTTGTCCTGTTTTCGACAGATTCTGTCTTTATTTTGCATTACTCTTATTACTTGTGTTTTGTGTAGTTCTATTGATCAAAGAGCAATACACAACCATAGTAACAGTAGCTAATGTCTAGAATCAACTCATGATATGTCTTTGATGTACCTATGTGGATTTAATTTATGGAGACACTAACCCCTCTAATCAAGTTTTATGATGAGTTTTGTATAAAGAAAATTTTCAAGTGGTAGAGTTGAGGGTGATGAACAATGATCAAGAGGGACAAACACTCAAGCTTGGGAATGCCAAGCCACCTCACTCCCACCATCTTGATACCAAGTAAGCCTAGCTATATGGCTATAAAGAAAGCGCTTTACGGGAGGCAACCCAGTTATTTTTATTTTTTTGATTTTCTTTGTATCCTCTTGCTGTAACAAGAGACTTAGTTTTTAGTTTAGTTTCTAGAATTTTTAATAAAGTGCCAAGTTTTACCCATTTTGGCTTGAAAAAGTTGCTTGTTGTATTTGGAGATTTTATTCCAGCACGAGTCTGTGCACGGTATGATTTTTATTCCTATTCTGTAACTCCGAATGAGCTGCAATTTGAAATGTAGTTGCAACTTTTCATCCTATATGCATGAATTGTTTCGGAATTTTTCGACAAAGTTTAGTAGGGTAGAAAAATACGTTTTGCTGCTGCTGCTGTTTTTCTTGACAGATTCTGTCCCATTTTGTTTGATGCATGCTTTGAACTTTTAACTTGAATCTTTTTGATCCAATTGAGTTTATGAGTAGGCATACAACATTATACACTTTCTGGACATTCATATGATTTTTGTTCAAGGATTATATGCAGTAAGAAATCTATTTGTTTATCACTACTAATGCACCCCACAGAAAAAGAAATGGGAGAAACGGTGTTTTGAAGTTTTTTCACAGGGATTAGAGGAGATGCACCAAGAGCTATCCAAGGATGGTGAAGACCATAAGCTTGGGGATGTGCCCACTGGACCTACACACTCTAGGTTTGCACACGTCTAACTTCTGTTTTTCGATTGAAACACTTTATCGTATAAACTTGGAGCGTCTTTTTGATTGTTTTGGTTTGATTTTTATTTTGTGAGACCACCACACTATCATTTATATATGAGAGAGCTACTGGAAATTTGGGTTGATTTATGTTGGATGCTATTATAAGATTGGGAAAAGGGATGTTGGAGTTGATTTTAAAAGATACATATAGTTGCATGATTCATGAGCTTGTTAATGAGTAATAATTTGCAAGTATTTTATCAAGAGCTATCTTTTATTCATGTTTTGATGCTGAATGTTAGTTTACTTTGTTTAACATGGATTGGTTAGTTCTATGGACACTCATGCATGCATTTAGATGGTCAACTTTCTCCCTCTTGCTAGCCCAAAAATTCCAACAAGCAAAAACTTGTTTCCAACACTTTCAACCAAAGTTTTTCCAGTGAGTCCATCATATCTACCTATTAGTTTTATGCTATTCTGAGTATGTTTATTATGATATTTGTGTTATCTATACCTCTGAATGAAAATGCTTATGTTGTTGATTGTCATGGGAAAAGTTGGTTATATAGCTCCCTCGAACTTGATGCACACTTTACTTTCATTGCACTTAATATACATGACCCATTGTGATTAAAATTATGATGTTGTGGGCTTGACAAATATCTTTGGTTGAGAGTTAGCTCATATGTGCTGTCACATGGCAAGCTTTCAACATGCACTTCATTTCATTTAGTTGATATCATGTACTTTTGTTTATGAATGCTTACCATGGGTGAAATAAATGTGGAAATGAAGTGAGTTTAAATGTGTTTGTATAAATGGTTAGAGAGACGCCTGGGCCGCTAATCTAAGCCATGTATTATTCATGGTGGAAATTTACTTACATGCTATGGTGAACCTTCTGCGATACACCTTACAATAAAAAGCTATCTAATGGTAAATAAAAAGGGTGTAGAGATTGTTCATTGTATTTGTTTGTCTTGTCATTTTGATATGGGCTTGTTCCATATCCTGGGACAAGAGGTACCCAAGTTGACGCTCTTAATGATACTATTATTACTTACAATGATATTTAACTTGAACTTGCTTTGTTTCCCAAGTTGAGTAACACATGGAGTAGGTACTTGTATTCAAGGGGCATGAGACTTTTAACCTGTACTTTGTCAAGCACACTACTCATATTTGCTTTCACTTTAAACTTAATCATTCAAGATGCTATGATAGGAGAATGAGAGCTTGACACCAAGGATTACCACATTACAATCATTAACTTAAGTTGAGAAGTTCAGAAGTTAGATGAAACTTATTCATGCTTTACCTCTACTCATATATATCTTTTCAAAGTGTCCACCTTTTATAATCAGATTTTCATCAATACTCTATGACCATTGTAGGATGTTCTTACTTTCATTATGCATACTTGTGGTCCATAGTACTTTTTCATTCATGTTACACTTTGTGAATTATGATTGAACATCCTTTGCATTGAATACTTGATATCACTTCATAAACTATCTTGCATATTGCTACTCCTTTTAAGAATGAATCATTTGACTCTATGTAGCAATAGTAATCATCTTTGATATCCTTTGGTAGTATTAAAATGCAAAGTCCATGTTAGTTTTATCACCTTCATACTCGAGGACGAGCATGAGTTAAGCTTGGGGATGTTGATGCATGTAAAATGCATACATGAACTTTACATTTTATTACTTGATATTCCAACTTATTTGCATCATATATGGGTTATATTTATGTTTTATAATGATTTTAGGGGATAATTCACAGTTTCCCCATTTATTTGGAATTCACCCTGCAGAACCAGAAAACCCCTTTTTCCATGTTTTTGACTTTCAGGGACCAAACGACGTCCAAATGACCTAATATTTTACGGGGCCCAATATTTGGAAATAAGAAGACGTACGAGCCAAGGATCCGCAAAAAAGGAAGTCCGAGGAAGAAAATAGATGGTCCCACGTGGCCAGATTCCTTGGCCGTGTGGGACCACCTCTTTTATTCCTCGTGGCTCCGATGCCGTCCGTTTTCATCTCCGTGGCTTCGTCTTGACCTAAAAACGTCTATAAAAATAGTCCCCCGAGGAGTTTCGCGAGGGGCGGCAGAGAAACAAAAAACCACGAAACAGAGAGTCAGAAGGTTGCCGCCGGAGAAGATCGGAGGGGGGAAACGCTGCCGGAATCACCTCCGGAGGGCTCCACCCCCCTTCGGCGTGTTCATCATCAACATCTACAGCAAGATCATCTCCACCATCATCACCATGATGAAGGGGGAGTAGTCCACCCCCTGGACTTTGGGTTTGTGGTGGTAACTTGATCCAATCTCTCTATGTATGATCATTGTTGAAGTCCATATGATGTGCCTTGCATGATTATGGAACTATCTTTGTAATTCCTATGGTGGATATTGTGGTATGAGATGATATTATGTTATGCATTTACCGTCATGTTGGGATTTCTATGGTTTGTCATACTTTGGAGATATTCTATGATACATGTGATGGTTTGATTTATGCATAATGCCTTGTTTATCCTTGTCATGAGGTGATTGACACCACCAAGTGTGGATAGATGAGAGAGATGTGGTCATGCACACGAAATATGAATCATTGCACTAGTGTTTAAAATATTGTCCATTATGAAGTATGATGTATGTAGGTACGGGATGGCCGATGTGACAACGGCATATGTATTGAGTGACATGTGAAATTCAACCCAACATCCTTAATCTGGGGGTAAAAAGGAAGAGTATGATGTGGGAGTGACAGCAACCACGCTAGCCTTACGAGGGTGACCTAGCAACACAAATGAGTACTTCTTTCAACTATGTGTTTTAGGACATGTAGCCGTCATAGAAGTTTACCATTAAAGCATGACAATTGTGTGTACTTTTTATCTATAACATGATAATCACCATAGATGGGAGAGAGGATTGAGTGAACCCATGAACCCATGTCCATTGTTCCTATAAGAGAAAACATTTGTCTTGTCCTCTTGCATTGAATAGGATTGGGACACTTTTACATTCTTGTTTTGTTACGTTAAACTTCCATACATTAAATCAACCATCTTATTCTTTAAACTTGTTTAGTGCATAATCAACTAAAACTTGTGACACTTTAGTTGTAGGGAATAGATAACTTTTCCTTCTTGCTCATGCGGATCGATACCATACTTCCACATTGAGAGGTGCTACAGTGATCCCCAGCTCTTGGAGGTTATCACTAAGTCGGAATTATTTGCTCTTTAGATCAATCAATCATTAATCACATGGAGCTAGGTAGGTATTACCGAAAATTTACAATAGGACTCTTATTTAAATTCACCTAATACGGTACCAGTCCATAATGGTTTTGCCAGATCAAAACAGTTTTATCTCAATGTCTGCACATGCTAGGCTCGCCAAGTAGAACCGTAGTATTTGCGTGTGTAAATCTGGCTTACACCCGTTGTATGCGAACGTTGAGTCTATCACACCCGATCATCACGTGGTGCTTCGAAACAATGAACTTTCTAAACGGTGCATACTAAGGAAGAACACATTATTATCTTGATATTTACGTGCGAGGGATCATCTTATAATGCTACCGTCGTGCACACGCAAAATAAGATGCATAAAAGGATAAACATCACATGCATTAAAAAAATGTGACATGGTATAGCCCTTTTATTGCGTCTTGATCTCCATCTTAAACGCACCGGCATGATCTCCATCATGGCGCCATGTTCATGTGGCGCCTTGGTTGTCTCCACCACGTTGCATCCCATATATTGCTAACTCATAGCGATAAATAATGCAATTACATGGCGTTTGAAGTTGACACGCAGGTCATACAATTTTTAATTAAGACAACCATATGGCTCCTGCCGGTTGCCGTACTCATCGACATGCAAGTCGTGAAACATTACAAAACATGATCATCTCATACATCACAAATATATCATATGAACAGTTTGGGCTATACCATATCACAAGCACCCCTGCAAAAACAAGTTAGACGCCTCTCCCTTATTCTTTGCAAATTTTACGTGGCTTAGGTCTTTCGAAGAAAGAACCGATCTTACCTACGAACATGAAACCACAACGGTGATAAACAAATTATTAACAACCCGTTGTAGATTAAATCTTAACTATAGTGGGAAAGACAGACACCCGCAAAGCCACTTATGCAATACAAGTTGCATGTCAGTCGTGGAACAAGTCTCATGTACGTGGACATGTAAAGTTAGTCCGGGCCGCTTCATCCCACTATGCCACTAAGAATCAAAATACACAAAGGAAGTAATAACAAGATTATCAACGCCCACATACACATATGTGTTCTACCCGTACCAAAACATCTACGCATAGATCCGGCTCTGATACCACTGTAGGAGTTTGCGCGATAGAAAACAAAAAAATTCTCTCTCATGCGGAAGCAACACTCAAGATCCAATCTAGAAGATGCCAGTAACGGGGAGAGTAGTTCATCATACCTTCGAACAACACGCGCGTTGAACGTTTAATTCAACGCAGCTCGGTGAAGTTGTTGACGATGTTCGATCCGATCAGCACCGCAAACGAGCAGCACCTCCGGAGGCTTGCACACGTACAGCTCGATGACGTCTCCCTCTTCTTGATCCAGCAAGCTAGAGGGAGAAGTAGGTGGGATCGATTCCAGCAGCACGACGGCGTGGTGGTGGATATGGTGGAGTGTTCCCGCGGGCAGGGCTTCGCCAAGCGGTGCGCGGGAGGAAGGAGGAGATGCGGCAGCGATTCGCATCACATGGTGTGCCTCTCTCATCTCTTATATAGGCAAGGGAGCTGCAACCACTTAATTCTCAAGGTAGTAACCCCCTCTTTAAAGAGTGCTAACCCCCCTCTCCTTTCAAAGGTAGTAACCCCCTCTTTCAAGAGTGGTAACCCCCATTTAAGGGATGCCCATTGATTGACCACTTGGACCAAGTAGGCCTGGTCAAATGGACCAGTGGGCCACCCTTGGTCGTTGGGTACCGGTGGGCCCCACAGTGGGACCCTTCGAAACCTTCTAGAACATTTCGACACTCTGCCGGAAAATCCCGAACTTTTCCGGAACCCTGAAATCAACTTGCCATATATAAATCTTTACCTCCGGACTCTTTCGGAGCTCCTCGTGATGTCTAGGATCTCATCCGAGACTCCGAACAATATTCGGACACCATTAACAAAATTATCCCAGTGCTACTCTAGCGTTACCGAACGTTAAGTGTGTGACCCTACGGGTTCGAGAACGTGTAGACATGATCGAGACACCTCTCTGATCAATAACCATTAGAGGGACCAGGATATCCATAATGACTCCCACACATTCAACGAAGATCTTTATCGGTTTAACCACTATGTCGTGGACTACTGTAATCCGTATACAATTTCCTTTGTCACGCGATATTTTACTTATCCGAGATTTGATCGTCGGTATCACTATACCTAGTTCAATCTCGTTACCGGTAAGTAATCTTTACTCGTTCCGTAATACAACATTCTTTGTGACTAACTCATTAGTCATGTGCTTGCAAGCTTTACTGAATGTGCACTACCGAGTGGGTCCAGAGTATATCTCTCCGAAACACGGATGGACAAATCCCAGTCTTGATTCATGTAATTCAACAAGTACTTTTCGAGATACCCGTAAGACACCTTTATGATCACCTTGTCACGAAGCGATGGTTGATGTCCCCAAAGTATTCTTCCAGCACCCGGGAATAACATGATCTCATGGTCTAAGAAATATGATACTTGACAATAAAAGGCATGACAATATAAAACTTAATGAAACGATCAATATTGTTATGCTTAGTTGGGTCTGTCCATCACGTCAGTCTTCTAATGACATGATCCTGTTAATTAATTAACAACTCAAGTTCATGGTTAGGAAACCATAACCATCATTAATTAACGAGCTAGTCTAGTAGAGGCTTACTAGGGACGAGGTGTTGTTTATGCAACCACACATGTATTATGTTTCCGGTTAATATATACAGTTATAGCATGGAAAATAAACATATATCATGAACACGGAAATATGATAATAACAATTTTATTATTGCCTCTAGGGCATATTTCCAACATGTTTATCAATTGGCGTTGTTAGTATATGACAAACTAAGAACATGTGCACTGGTTTTTCATTTTTTTTGATGTTTTTTGAATATTTTATGATTATTTTGAATTCGGTCAAACCTAAGTTTGACCAAGATTTAAACAAGTTTAAAACATGAAAATGAAAACTAAGCCTGGATCCTTCTTAGTCACTCCAAAATGAAGATTTGGTGAGTTTTTGGAAAATTTCATGTTGCAAATCCAAAACCACATCTCTTCACACATGAGAGTTCATAGTTTGAGATTTGAGATTTCACACCACATTCAAGCATATTTTGTTTGAATGTATCTAGACCTTGTTTATCAATTGGAGTTGTTAGTATATGACAAACTGTAACATCCCAAATTTTATAAACTAACAAAAACTTAGTTTCACAAGACCCTAATATCAGAACCAACAAAAACTTTTGAAATGTTTCATTGATGGTTGTGTTTTACCCCCCCCCCCCATTGTTGTGTTTGAATTGTGGGGTCATGATTGTGATGTTGATCTTGTGGTATTTGTTGCTTGTGAAGATAATTTCTCTGTCATGCTCAACACTAAAATAAAACCCACTGGTCACAAAATTGGAATGTAACTTGAAAACCAAACAAGACCCCTATGATTACTCTTAATCTCAAAATAAAATCTTGATTAAAAGAAATGATTTATTTAGTTTTCCTCTCTGTCTATTCCTCTATTTATGAAAACAATTATATTTCCTTATTCTAGGAATGAGGTGAAATAATAATCATTTCAACTCCATCTCACTCCCTCCTCAAGTACACATACTTTTCAATTTAAAACAAAACCCTCAAATTATTCAACCAAGGGAAATTAAGATCATGAGTTAAAGAAATGGTCTTAATAAATTATTTTCCCTCCCTAACTCTCTATTTACTTCAAACCAATATTTTCTCTATGAAAAAAATAAACTATTTGAAGTTACCATATTTGTCAAGAAAGTTCCAAGTGCTCAAAACAATATCTCTCACTTGATTTAAAAATATTAAAGGAGTATCAAATATTATTTACCAAAAATAACTTATTTAAACCCCATGAACAAATATTGTTCAAAACATTTTATTTTTAAACACCAATTTTTGTGTAGCATCTATATGTATTGGGGAGGCCACATGAATATTTTCAAATTTTTCTAAAATGTTTTAGTACCTCAATAAAATCCCTAAAGTGGTACTGGATTTAAAAGAAATAGCTAAAAGGACTTATTTGTAAATAGAGGAAAGAATCCAGGGGGCGTTCTGTAAATCCGCATCTCTTCTCTGTAGCAGCCCGTGGCCGCATCGCCGTGTCGTCCCTGCCGCCGAGCTCGCCAGGCCCCCCCCCTCAGCTCCATCGCCGTGTCGCCGCACGACGCGCTCGCCGCCCGGACCCCCCTCTCTCTGCTGCCCTGCGAGTGGTAGTGAGGCAGCCACGGCGCCGCACCTCACTGCCCATGCCGCCGTGCCCCTCTCCCATGCGTCGCATTGCCGGACCCCCCCTCTCTCGCTCCCCTCTGCCGCGTCGATGAAGAGGATAAGAAGGCACCCAGGAGCTCCTCTGCCCTCACTTACCCCCAGCGACCTTGCTCTCTCCCTCTCCTCTCTTTTTCTCCACACCGCCGAACCCTATCCTCGGTCGCCGTCGCGCATCGCCGGCAATTGGAGCTGCCCCGAGCATATCCAAGGACACCATCCTCTCCGACTCGTCGTCCTCTGCACCCTGGTCCAAGGAATCGAGCTGTGGAGCAGCGAATCGAGCGGCTCGTCTCCGTTTTCATCCGCTCCGGCCGCCGCATTTCCGGCAAGCTCGCGAGCGGCACAAGCCCTCATTCCTCGCCATTCTTGCTCCCCTGTGCTCCCCTTCTCCTGCTCTATCTCACAGACATGGCCATTTCTTGTTAGGATCGCCGGAGCGCCGTCCCCGTCCTCGCCCGGAGCTCCAGCTCGCCGCCGGCGTGCCCTGCGTGTCGAGGTAGAAGAAAAGGGGACGTACCCCTTCGCTCGCGAATGGGCCGGCCCAGCTACGTCCGGCTCCGTTCTGGGCAGAGCTGGCCCATTTTCTTTTTTTTCCAGTGAATCAATATCTGTTTTATTTTTCTATTTAAATTGCAGTGTAGATTTAAATCATTTGTGATAAATCTGTGTGTGCAAATATTGTGAACTAAAATTTGCAGTGTTCCTATGTATTTTCTTGATTAGGTAGCACTGGCCTTTTTTTTCAAAATGTGTAGTTATGTGTGTGCTGGATTTAATCTTGTAAAAAGTATGTTTTGCACCAAATATTAAATATCTAGAGTTTTATAAATCCAAATATTGCAAACTAAAATTCTTTGGATAGCCTGAAGTGGCACCTTTCTAGATATCTAAGCCTTGCATGCAAATGAAACCTAAAACAAAAGTTCTATTCATTCTTAAAAACACATCAGTGGCATTTTGGTGATTTTTGTGAGATGAATTTTGGAGTAAATCCAATTGGATTGTCTTCTATATGTATAGGAGAACATATCCCTAGCTTGGTTTGAATTTAGGAGTCACTGATTGACTGTGGTGCTAATTATAAGGTTTAGGACTTTTCTGCCTATCTTTATTAGCCCTTTATTAATTGTTGTGTTATAACTTTATTGTTATAAAAATGTTTCCTAGCATGTGCAGGGTGGTAATCCACTGTTGTGACATGTTCCTTATTTTATTAGCATTTTAGGAGAACTATTTGTGAGTCATGTGTTTGTTAGGGTTTTATTCCCTATATAGCTCTCTCCTAGTAATTAGGAAATTGTTAAACTTGTTTATTTTGATGTTGGAATAATGTGTGTGAGCAATGTGTTGCCTTGCTGTATTAAACTTGGTTGTCTCCAAGAGGAGTAATAGCTTGAGCATCTTGTTAAGGTCTCAACCTTAACTTGGTGAAGTATTTTGAATTACAGAGATTAATTAGTGGCCTAACTTTCGTCTGGAGTATTTCCTGTTTAGGGGAAAAATGTTTGTTAGGAACCTTTAATAGAGGATGCCTTTGTGCCCTTTTGTTTTTAGCATGTGTTTGGTGTTATACTCCTGTTAGTATAATGCCCCTGTAAATGTAGACCTTAGTTGTGGCTTGAGTGATTAGTTTGATACTTGTGGTTTGTTCCTTGTTTGTATACCACTTGTGGTTTGGTTTGCTTATTGAGTGTTGTTTTATTTTCATGTTTGTGACGCTAGACATAAACGCTACCGGTGTGGTCTTTGGAACGGAGTTGTTGAGGAAGGAGAAATTGTTGAACCTGCAGATCAAGACCAAGTTCACTTTGCCGAGCAAGGCAAGCTATTCTCTGAGCTTGCACCTAAATATATATGCATCTACTTTGAGCAAATGATTTACTCTTCAAGCAAAGATTTATAAAACCTTTTCAAAAAGTATATGGAAACTATTTTGCCACCAATGTAGATATATAAGATAGTATATATCAAACTATAGGATGGGAAAAATATTGTTTACTCAAAACTCCTTTGAAATTACTTGTGTGGATGTGGAATACCGAGATATCGGTGTTGAAGTGGAGAAATGGTGAATGGAGATATTTATGAAAAATGCACATTGTGTCTTTGTACTATGACGACCAGCCAATAACCTGTGCGACCACATTTACCCACATATGGGAAAAGGGCGTAGTCATATAGTTTGCTCATATTAGTATGGGATGCCTCAACAACGAGGATGACCTCGTTCCATGAGGGGATGGTTTGGTGACCTACCCCCTGACCTGGGTCCTCTTAAGTGAAGTCTGCCAACAGAGTTGGTATGAGTGTATTGGAGAAAGAGGATTGAAGGTTCCACCATAAATCGCCGGGCAGAACTACGAGTCCTCACACTTAGATTCCGACGGGCTGGGTTAAGTGTGTTGGAAAGCTTCGTAGCGGTAGGGTCCTATACTAGCATGAGCAAAGGACAGGCTATGGTCGGCGACTCAACTTCGCATACACCTTGTATGGCGAGACGTGGCTGACACGATGAGTTACCGGATGGGTGTGGGAAAAGCGTGCTACCTCTGCAGAGGGTAATAAAACTATTCGAATAGCCGAGTCCTCGGATATGGACAGTTGGGAGGCTGTCCTCTGACCATGTGCAAGTTTTGGAAATGTTTTAAGATTTGAAAGGAAAATGGAGATGTTGTATATGTGTACCTATACCCACTGATTGGTATGAGGTTGCTGGAAAAGAAGTGGACCCTGAGGGGCTATGGTCGAGAAGTGCAAAGTTTTGAGTTTTGAAATTGGAAAATGTTTTATGCAAGGAAAATGATTTAACCAGGAATGGTTTCGGTCAGAAAAAGGAGGAGTTTTGGGAAAACAAACAAGTGGTGATTTTCTGGGAAAAAGTTTCTAAAAGAGACTTCTTATATTTTTCAACAAAGAGGTACTCTCGGGAAAAAGATTTAAAAAGGGAATTCTTACAAAGATAGATTTATGAGAAAAAGTTCTAAAATCTTTCTTTCCTTTTTTTAACAAAGATATAGAGATGTCTTCTCAAAATAAAGGTTTTTATTATAATAAAAATGAAGCTATTGCATGCTCATGTCGGGGGTAGTTTGCGAGTACATAAATGTACTCATGGCTGTGTCCCTGGATATTCCTATGTCCAGAGTTCAAGAAGAAGTATGCTGAAGGCCGAGAGATCGATGACGTCAATGCGAACTAGGGCGCTTCCCAGTCAGCTGCCTGTGGGGTTATGGCTAATGACTTGGGCTTCACGCTGTTTGATGATTTCCGCTGCAAGTATCTGTTGAAGTTATTACTTCAATCAAGTAAGTGATTTTATTCGGTATTTATGGGTGATCTGTGATACCAATTCGAGTTATGTGCAACAACAGACTGATCATGGGATTGTTGCAGGAAACATAACGGGTATCTCGGATAGTTAATCCGGGGTCCCCACACAAACTAAGAACATGTGCACTGGTTTTTAATTTTTTGATGTTTTTTGAATATTTTATGATTATTTTGAATTCGGTCAAACCTAAGTTTGACCAAGATTTAAACAAGTTTCAAACATGAAAATGAAAAACCAAGCTTGGATCCTTCTTAGTCACTCCAAAATGAAGCTAGGGGTGAGGTTTCCCATATTTTGCATTTTGAAAACCCCAAACACTCTACTCTCTCCTTCGAACTCTATGCAACCTCAGTTGAGTTTGTTCAATTTGTGAAGGATTTTTCGTGCAAATTCTTGTGCATCATCTTTTAAACAAGTGCACAAGTTTGAACAACATTTTGAATGTTTTTGAATGGACATCGACGTCGTTGGTGAGTTTTCCGACCGGTACAAAATAGCAAAATAGTTTCACAAGGGGGTGGGCCACAAACGGCCATTTTACATAGTACTTCTAATAATAACAAAATATAAAAACTAAAAAATTTGCCCTTCGGTTGGCGGCGATGGTGCGGCGGCGGTGTCGTCAATCTACAGATCGACCCCGAGGTCCTCCTGCTCTACGATGCGGAGGACGGCCATGGCGACCTCCCGCGCGTCCACCGCCACACGAAAGCGCTGCTCGGCGCCCTCCTCGCCGGCCTTGAACGCCTCCTCCGCAGCGGCCAGCTCGGCGTCGGCGTCGTCCACCCTCTTCCATGCTGGTAACACGACGTCGAGGAGGATGCAGAAGCTGCAGGTGCCAGTGCGGCCGCCGCGCGTGACGCGGCACCCGCCCGGCGGCAAATCGTCCAGAAGGACGAACTCTTCGTCGTCCTCCTCCGCCGGTAAATCGTCCGGCTCAGGCTCCGGCTTCGGCCCCGGCACCGGCCACTTCTTTCGCTCCTTCCGCTCCTCGTTGGGGTGGTTACCGCCACCGGAATGGCCACCGCGGCCCGCGTTTGAACCCCCCGTCCTAAACATTGTGGTTACGCGGTGCTGGATCTGCAGCTGGAGGTGGATTGGTCGCCGACGGCGAGCAAGTGGGAGCGGCGGCGACAGTGGGAGCGGCGAGTGAGTGGGAAAAAATAGCTAGGGCACGACACCTTTGGGTGGATAAGAAGGCGTGGCATTGGGCCGTGGCGAGGCGTTTGGGCCTTAGTTGGTTGGGCCGTGCCGTTCGGCCGTGGCGAGGCAGTGAGAATAGAAAAAAACACCATTTGGGCCGTGGCCAATGCGTGTTTGACATATTCAAAAAACAAAACTAAAAAAAACTTGTGCACTTGCGGTTTAGCATAACTAATTCAAAAACATTCAAAATATATTTCATGTTCATGTATTAAACTTGTTCATGTTCATGTCTTAAACTTATTTCATGTGCACACTTTCAAACGAGTTCAAACTTGTTTAAATGTTGGTCAAACTTGGGTTTGACCGATTTTAAAATAAGCATAAAAAATTAAAAAAAATCAAAAAATGAAAAAACTAGTGCACATGTTCTTACTTTGTCATATACTAACAACTCCAATTGATAAACAAGATCTAGATACATTCAAACAAAAAATGCTTCAATAGATGACATCTTTTATAGTGACAAATGACACTTTATTTACCACTTGGTAAATAAAGAAGTAAATCATTGTCTATAGATGACATCTTTTATAAGGCTCTATCTAGTTGACAAGGTTTCAACTTAAGAAAAAATCAACAAAGCAGTGTCATTTGCGAATGCCACAATCGGGCGTGTCCAGAGCACGCCCCCAAAGGTGTTCGACAGTTCGCCAAAGGTGCTATATGTTGCCTCGCACAACTATCAAGAACAAGGAACACAAGAATAACGCAAAGTGAGCTAGATGTTACTCTTGTTGACAAGGTTTCACAAAAGTGTTCGACATGGTAAACACAAGAACGTGCGAATACCAACATCGGCATGTCCAGAGCACGCCCCCAAGGTGTTCGACATGGTGATTACATGGCCAGTTCACAAAAGTACTCCCCCACACGCTCCCAGCGCTGGGCAAACACTGCCTGAAAGAGTTTCATGCAGCTAACAAAATTCACCAGACTTCCGGATTACAGTCTGCAGCTCATTCTTCCAGCGTCCATCTTCCCTCCAAACGCCATGGCCCTGGAGCTGTCTCTGTAGCTGATTCCTCTAGCTCATTTTCATCTCGCAGAGAATTTCTGAGCACACCAATATGTCCTCCGTGAGCCCGGCAACTTGACTGAAATCCTCTAGGCTCACCGCTATTTTGAAGTCCAGGCTCGGGGTTGAGCATTCTGAAATCCTGCTCGATGAGCTCCGGCCCGAGCTGCTCTGGTTGCCCGCAGCAATGTTGCGCATCGAGGCAAACCTCGGGTACCTCTGTCTCGCCCTTGGCGGCGAATGACGGCAAAGTGGAAAACCCTTGCCACCATAGCCGTGACGCAGCCATGCCTGCTTCAACACCTGCCCCCACCGAAATCCGGTATCGCTTTGCCCTGCAAAGATGATGGGTTGGATCCCTCGCCGCTACCCGAATCATGAATCGGGCCGCCGGTCTCCTCTGCGACCGTCGACCCGCACCACCCCATCCTCCACCCTCCCTCGTCGCCGTTACCTGTGATTGCGACCGCAAGCCCTGCGTCGCCGCCCACCTCCTCGACTCCGATTGCCGCACCGCTCCATCTACCGCCGTCGCCAGGATTGATTTCCTCCAGCCCGGAGAAGCCGAGACGACAGGACATGAGAGTGAGCTCCAAGCGACGCCGGCGCGTGGCAGAGATGGTCGAGCAGAGGCAGGGGTCGCTACAGTGCAGGCACGCTCTCTGTCTCATCCACTTGACGGTCAAACGGGATTGACCGCGTGGGGAAAATGAATTAACAACCATGTCGCAGCAAAGCAATTAGTGCGTTCAGAGATGTCGCAGCAGAGCTATTACAACCAACGATGTCGCTCTCTGTCCAATTGCTACGAAAAACGTCGCATAGGAGCTATAAGCCCGAGTAGCTCGGGCGTTCTACAACCTTGTTAGATGGCAGTTGTCTAATACAGACAGTCGCTTGGGCGTTGTACAACCTTGCTGGCTAGCGGTTGTCCAGTAGATTAAATGGTGCATAAATGTGGCATTCTTATTGTTTTATGCGGGCTCTCTTGTATATCCACCTTCTGTGATCCATGAGTTGTAAATTATGAATCTGAAACTCTGAAACCTTGACAAAAAATGGTTGTGTACATCCCTTTAATGCAGAGATCGAGTTATGTTCCCCGTTTCGAAAAATTCTAGGACTTGCTCCACTTGAAGTTCCTGTCGTCGAACAATACTGTCTTGGTGGTCGTCCATTATTCAATGTAAACAACAAGTGACGAAATACTGGATTGAACGACAGCCGGCTGTGAATGCAACGTACTACTCCCTTCGTTCGGAAAAGGATGTCACAAAAATGAACTATAGATAGACTATTTTTGTGACATCCTTTTCCGAACGGAGGGAGTACCTCCTAACGATGGATCGGACATGACAGATGCGAACACAAGTGTCATGCAGGATGCTGAGATTACCCCGTACATAACAAGACCCAAATTTAGAAAGTGGACATCGTATAAGACGTGTGCATGCATACACTTGAACTAGTGATCTTGAATTGCCTACCATGAGACTAGAAGAATCACAAATCAATATTCCTGACGCCTACAATGCCTAGTGCAGTTTGTTTTGTTTGTATTTGCCTCTATGGACTGGCTTGTTGTGCATGGTTCGATCAATCTACTGATCACATGCATGGTGTATTGGTGTTGTGTACTAAGCTACAGAATGAGAGGCAAGAGGATCACTTAAATAGGCAAGAGCCGAGAGACCAGTGCCTAGATCTCGTACGAACCGTAATTTATACGGAAACATACAGAAACTATGTAAAGTTTATCTTGTGTTTTGAGTTTAACTCTTGCCAAAATTATGTAAGAAGTCAGTTTGAAGCCACGCTGTACTTATTTCGAGGTCAAAAGATCTCTATGTGTCCAATTCTAAGGAGCACCCCAAATTGCACATCGGTCGTACATCGGATACGCGGAAATAAAAATACTGTGGGATGAGGCATAATGACCTTTAGGAAGACAACGTGTGTCGTCGAGTTGCCTTCAATCGGATACTACTATTGCCTCGCTCTAGTGTTCGTAGTCGTCGCTAGGTGGTCTACGGAGTTGGATGTAATTTTTGTTACTTCTAGTGAATCCAGACATGCAAGAGTAGACTTATAGACTCCGGGCGGCCTGAACCTGCGTAAACCCCTATGTCTCTGTCTTTCTCGTCGGATTTCTCTTGACGTAGACGATCTATCTCTCTCCCAGAAGCCGACGATCGTGAGCCTACTTCGCGCCCTGTGCCGAACCAAATAAAAGGGGGTATCCGCTACTCCCGGTGTACGTGCAGCGAGACACGACATTAAGTATCTCTCCTTGACTCCTTTGCGTCCTAAAATTGATATTTTAGAATTGTGTGGACTAGAAAAGCTTCAAGATGAGACGATTAAAAAAATTAAAAGATGGAAATATGAAAAACAAAAGTATTTTCACATATTACATGATATATCAAGCAGAGCCATATATAGCAGCTAGTAGAGGATCTGGTGGAGCGAAACAATAGCTTTTATTCCATGAAGTATCTTTTTGTGTACCGCACTTCACCATCGGTGAAAGGGATAGCGACTTGGATGTTGCTCCTCGTGAAGGTCCTGTCGCTCATGAAAACCGCCATGGAGACGATGCTGCGTTCGAAGTAAACAACAAGTCACAAAAGACTAGATTGCATGACGGCCGGCTGCGGATGCAACATATCTCCTGACGATGGGTCGGGAACGACAGATGCAAACACAGCTGCCATGCGGGATGTTGACCATGTCAAGTACACAACAAGACCCTAATTTAAGAAGTGGACACTGTATGAAACATGCTCGTTCATGAACCAGAACTAGCTGTACTGAAGTATCTTCTATGGAAGCGCAGAGTTCTCGGATCAATATTCCTGAGGCCTAACATGCCTAGCAACCGTAGTTTTTATGTTTGTATGTGCCATGTGCGTCTATGGAGTGGCTTGTCATATGAGCGATCAATTGATCTATGGAATACATGGGTGTTGTGTATTAAACTACCGAAGGAAAGGCGTGAGCTGATCACTTAAAATAGGCGAGAGTCTGGTGCCCGTATTTGGTACAAAATGTACTTTGTACGGAAACATAGAAACTATGTACTCTCAAACCACTCATTACATATTTGGAGACCTTGTAATTTTCTGGAGAACCTCACGTGGATGGTTGTATATCTAACAAGTACTATGCTTTCTCCATACTTTATAAATCGACTATTTTATCAAGAGAACGTGTCAAAAATGCTCCTGTATGGGAGCATTTAGCATTCGGTCCTATAATGACGAGCGGACCAAACACTTCGTGCATGTAAGTAATCTTTCCACGACACGAAAAATCAAAATAAATTATCACTTAGACTGTTAATACGATTGATGAATCGTCTTCACCGCGGCGTTTATCTCGACGAAGAACTGAAAACAAGATCTCGTCTTGATAAGTTTTTACCAGAACTTTTTTCGTCGCTACCAGGTTATAGGAGTTCATTTACCATATTACTAGTTAACAATTACCATCTAAATAGTACACACCTATCAGTTTGTTTTTACATGTTTTTTTCAGAGCAATGATCTACATGTTCAGAGACTTGCGATCAACTCTAAACACCTAAAATATCACATTACCATCATGCAAGGCTCATATTGGTGAGTAGTAAAATCCAAAAAGCTTGGTACCATTATTCACATCAACCGAAGGTATTAACTTTTGTAGATTGTTGGTGTATGAATGATGAAAACAACATACACTCATTTGTAGATTGGTAGTGTATTAACTTTTCTCATTCGGTAGATCACATTTTGCAACAGTAGGTAGGTGAATGAAATCTTTCTCCTTACATACAAAATGAAAGGCGTGTTTTCTCCCTAGTATAATGTACGCACAAGATGAGAGATAGTTGAGTTAAATGATGTTGCATAGTAGCACGTGGCCACGAAACATATACAATAAAAATGGGGTAGCACTTGGCACATGAGTGGATATGTACTCACTTCGTATTTATTTACCACGCATTCTTATTTTTTTAAAGCCACTCTTTTGAAAGTTTGACGAATTATATATAAAAATCAACATCTAAAATATCAAATACATACAATATAAAAATATATTTTATGATTATTTTAATAATATTGTATTTATATTCCAAGTAGACTTTATGCTATATATTTGATCATTTAGAAAGTTTGAATTTGACTAAACCTGCAACGCAGGGTAAGGGAGGGAGTACTAAACTGAGTATCTCTTCTTTGCATCGTAAAATTATCAGACACATATTTGCAAATTGCATGGACTGTAACAAGTTTAAACTGAGATGGTTATGAAAAGTATAAGATGGAAATATAAGAAAATAGAGTATTTTCACAAATAACATGACATCAAACATGGCCGTAACAACTAGGAGATGTTGGATTGTCAAGCGAAACAGGAACTTTATATGCCATCAATATTCGACTCGCGTACCGGCACGAGCGGCTGGGGATGCAAGTCTCGAAACAACGCCGGGGACATCCTGTTCGCAGTAGGTTCGCCGCAGCTGGCAGCTTCGTTCACCGGTCGGAGGCTTTGCATACTGACTGTCTTAGTTTACAGCAATAGTATTTCGTGTTGTTCAGCTAGCTTAACTGAAAGTGGATCCGTATAAGACGCGTCAATGCATACACTCCAACAGCCTGTCTTGAATGGTCTACCGGGAGAGTGGTGAAGGCTCATATATATATTCCTGAGGCCAACCATGTCTAGGTAACATCGTTTCTTTTGTTTGTATCTCTATGGACTGGCTTCTCGTGCAAGGCTCGATCGATCTACTGCTCACATTCATGATGTTGGGTGCTGAACTACCGAAGGAGAGGCAAGAGCTGATCACTTAAATAGGCGAGAGCCCGGCCGGTGCCTACATCTAGTATAAACCGTACTTTTTTGGTAAAGTAAATATATTAATATCGTGAATATATCAATTACATGCAGCCTACAAACCGTACTAATACGGAAACATATAAGCTATGTAAATCTTGTCAGTGCTTTTAGAGGCTAACTAGTGACAAATATATATGTTGTCAAGGCACAAAGTGTCTACCTACCTTGTTTTCGGTCTAATAAAGGCGCTTGGCTTTACAATACTTTCACGACTTTACAATCCCACCAATAGATACTAATTTCGCACATCTCAAAGTTAAAATTAATTAGACACGTCACGATGGAGAGATGACGGAATGGGAAAACTGACGAGTGCTATACAGAAATAGTGACTAGATTGACATTTCAATTGGTCAAATGACAAGACTTAGTTTGAAGACGGTCATAGTGGCAGAAATGATGAACACTTTAAAAAGATACGAAGAAACATGAATTACTTATCACGACTATACGAGTATAGACTATGAACTACCGAAAATTGATCCAACATGAAACTTGCATTGACATGTATGTGGGTTGCAGTGACAAACTGAAAGGGTAAACTAATCTAACTTCACCTGCTATTTTCTCAGCATTGCACCGTACCTGTGCAAAATTCGTAACAAATGGTAAACCAAATGAAAGCGCTACTAGCACTACTCTTTCTCTCCAAATAGTCGAAAGAAAACCCGAAGAGTACTAAGCCTAACATAACATCCAGTTCCAGAAAATTTGCAACAGGCGTCACGTCAGTCACAGCAAGCCGGCGCGCCCCGGCCGGGTGCGCCTGCTCGTCGCGCCAAGCTCGACAGGGCGTAGCCGGCTCGTCGTCTCCCCTTCGTCACCGCCGCTGCTGGAGCTGGACGCATACAGCCCGTACTCGCTCGTGGCCTCGCTGACGAAGCCGGTGACGCCCGTGTCGCTGTCGGCGCCCCGATTCAGGAACGCCATCCTCCTCATCCTCCTCAGCAGCTCCGGCTCGCCGCCGTCATGTGTCTCGCTCTGGCCTGGCTCTACGCCGGCGTTCAGGGCATCCAGCGGCAGCTCGCCCTCCAGGTACCGGACAATCTGTGTGTTGCCACGCACGTGCACGGTTAGTTTTTGCTAAAATCTGCCGTTAAGTTGTTTCTTGTATCTAGGAATGCTCTGAATTTCACCTGGCTCATTCGAGGGCGAGAACGGGCCGTGTGGCGCACCGCAGCAGCCGCGCAGGCGATCAGCCGCAGCATTTCGTGGGCGTCGTAGTTCGCTTCAAGCTTTGGGTCGACCAGCTCGTAGGGGATTCTATCCTGAAGAGCTTTTGTCAGCAGAAGGTGTGCCTGTACGAAAAAGAAAGCAAAATTTAGATAATCACGCAAAGAAGCTAGGATAAGGGCAATTTAATTGACGAGCCACAACATGGATCGTCAGTATAATCATGCAGGAGAAATGTCCAGGGTTTTCTGTAGTTCGTCGGACAGCTTAACTGAACTAGAGAAATGCAAAACAAATGCAGTTCCTAACTTCAGGAAAAAAAAATCTGAAGTCAGGGCAGTGCTCACCCAAGAAACGAGAGTCTCGGCGTTGTCGGGCTCGTCAGACAACACAGGTCTCATCCCGGTGATGATTTCCAGAAGCACGACGCCGAAGGAGAAGACGTCGGACCGCTCAGTTATTTTTCCGGTGTTCGTGTACTCCGGAGCCATGTACCTGCAAACCGAGCGAGTAAAAATCCATAACTCATATGTTTTTTTCCTAGAAAACCAAACGGAAGCAGAAATAAGTCTATAAAATTGGAATGATCGGCCTTACCCAAAGGTGCCCATCACCCGCGTCGAAACATGAGTGTCGTCTCCGTGCTGGATCTTGGCCAACCCAAAGTCCGCAACCTGCAAAAGAATTGCTCACACTCTGAATATGTACCTATATTTTCTGAATCTCCAGATGTGTTTCCATCATTTACCTTAGGCTCAAAGTTGTCCTCGAGAAGGATATTGGCCGCCTTGATGTCGCGATGGATAATCTTAGGATGACCTGGAACCAACCAAGATCGTGCATCATCATTATCATCAGTTATTCAGTTGATCACAAGTTCAGAATAAATCAAGCATTTCAAAATTTAGAACATAAGAAGCCGAGACAACGGCTTACAGTCCTCGTGCAGGTAGGCCAACCCTTTCGCCGACCCTAGCGCGATCTTCCACCTCCGATCCCAGTCCAGCGTTGGCCCGTCCCCTCTCCCTGAAACCCCCAAAACTCTACGTCGTCAGAATCGTCACGACAGGACTGAGTGATCAACACCGGCCGACGGGGTACGTACCGTGGAGGTGGAACTCCAGCGTGTGGTTGGGCACGTGCTCGTAGACGAGGAGGCGCTGGTCGGCGTCGACGCAGTAGCCGAGGAGGGAGACGAGGTGGCGGTGGTGGACGTGGCCGATGCTCTCCACCTCGGCGCGGAACTCGCGGTCGCCCTGCCCGCTGCCCGGACGGAGCCGCTTGATGGCGACCTCCTTCCCGCCAAGCGTGCCGCGGTACACATGCCCAAACCCGCCTTGCCCAAGCAGGTTCGCCTCCGAGAACCCGCCCGTCGCCGCTGCCAGGTCGGCGTACGACACCGTGCCGCCCGAGGCGGCTGGGGGCTGAGGAGGGTACGAGGCGATGACGCCGCTGCTCCGCAATGACGACGTGACGGCGGCGTGTGGATTGTACGTTGGCGGTATGTATGATATGGGCGGCGAGGAGGAGCGTTGCTGGCGCGACGTCACCGGGAGCCGCTTGTCGTAGGGATCGCCTGATATATGCAATAGCAAGAGAAAGTCCATCAGAGACGGTAAATGATCAAGAATGCTCAGTGCGTCAAGAAACAGAGTAAATTTCAGTATAAGTCAAGGCTAGCGATGACTCAAGTCAACCGTAAATTACTGCTAGTGTGCTAGTGGATGACTTTGCTATCGACATTTCCGACCAAACACGCAGATATCTCTAGACTGCAGCACAAAATTTTAATGAGATCAGACCATGCATCCATCAAAGAAAAGCACAAGACACTAGCAGGCGTGCACATATCCACTTCGCATTTTCATACCACCGCACTCGGCTGGCCGTGGGCATGTGTCGCCGTCGACCACCAACACTCCTACACTAGCCCAAAACGAAATTCTCCTCTGGCATCAATGGCGCACGATGGACATCCATGGCAAGTGCGCCGTGCGCGCTGCGCGGCATGGTGCGAAGCGACCAAACACGGGACTTTCAAGTCAACGTACATACGTGTCTACCAAATAAACGTCCGAAACTCACTCCTGAATCCTGATGGTACGAGAGCGGAAATACGTACCTGACGAGCTGGGCGGCGGACGGCGGCGCTGACGGCGTCGCTTCCCCACGAAGCAGTAGACCAGCCCGGCAACGAGCCCGATGAAGACCAGTGCCGAGACGGCCACGGAGACACCGATCACAGCCTTGGATGTGTGCGAGTGCGATGTCGAGGACATGGGCGACAGGGACGGAGGTAGAACCACACCCGGCGGTGTAGAGAACGAACGTGGTGAGTTTGGGATGCCGCGCGGGGGTGACGGGGTGATGCCAGGAGTTGCAGGAGTGGCACGGGACGGCGGTGTTGGTGGAGGGAATGTTGGCATGGGCGGAGCTGGAGTTTCTTGGGACGGTGGAGGGAATGATGGCATGGGCGGAGCTGGAGTGTTTGCTGAAGGTGGTGGCTGCGCAACAGGTGGATCAAGAGGCGCTGGTGGTGTCGTTGGCGTCGGGGAGGTCGGCGTAGGCGGGGTGGCGCTCCAGGGGTTGGTGGGGACGTAGTAGGTGGTGCCGGGTTCACCGGAGATGGTGTTGGTGGTGCGGGCGCCGGTGGAAGCACCGTTGGTGGCGCTGGCTGCACTGGAGATGGCGGGGACGAAGCCGGCGGTAACGGGTTCACTGGAGAAGGCTGAGATGGCGATGGCGTTGGGGGTGTGGGGGCGACCGGGACGATGGAGACAATGTTGGTGGCGCTGGGTTAACCGGAGACGGTGGTGATAATGTTGGTGGTGCCGGGTTCACTGGGGATGGCGATGGCATTGGTGGTGCGGCCAACTGGAGCAGGCGGTGACAGTGCTGGCGGTGCCGGGTTCACTGGAGATGGCATTGGTGGTGCTGGCCCTACTGGAACGGGCGGCGACAATGATGGTGGTGCCGGGTCTACCGGAGATGGTGTTGGAAGCACAGGCGTCACTGGTGAAGGCGGGGATGGTTCTGGGTTTGCCGGAGAAGGTGGAGAAGGCGATGGTGTCGGTGCTAACGGTGCCACCGGGAAGCCGGAGTTGGTGTAGGCGGTGCTGGCGTCACCGGTGAAGGGGTTGATGGTGCAGGGTCTACCGGAGAAGGCGGCGCAGGTGTTACGGGTGGCTCCGACGGAGTAGGTAACGGCGTCACCGGTGGAGTAGAAGTGGCTGGTGGTGCAGCCGGTGTCACCGGCGTCTGTGGGGGAGTAGAGGATGCTGGTGGTGCAGCCGGCGTCACCGGCGTCTGCGGGGGAGTAGAGGATGCTGGTGGTGCAGCTGGTGTCATCGGCGGTGGAGACGATGCTGGTGGGGAAGCTGGCGTCACGGGTGGCTGCGGTGGAGCAGCTGGAGTCACCGGCAGAGAAGTAGATGGAGGCAGAGCTGCCGGCGTCACCGGAGGAGAAGAAGGCGGCGGAGCTGCTGGTGTCACCGGCGGAGGAGCTGGTGGAGACGGGTTGACCGGCGTCACCGGTGTTGGCGGGACAGCTGGCGTCACCGGCGGAGGAGAAGATGGTGGCGGGTCCACTGGCGTCACCGGCGGCGGAGAAGATGGCGGCGGGTCCACTGGCGCTGGCGGTGCAGCTGGGGTCACCTGCGGTGGAGAAGATGGTGTCGGGTCAGCTGGAGGGGTAGGAGAAGATGGGGGCGGGCCAACCGGCGTCGCTGGTGTCTTAGGTGGAGGAGAAGACGCTGGCGGAGTATCTGGCATCGGCGACGGCGGAGGAGGTGAAGATGGCGGAGGAGCAGCTGGCGTCGCAGGCGTTTCAGGGGAAGGGGGAGGAGATGATGCAGGCGGATCAGGTGGGCTCACCGGCGCGACAGGCGGCGTCGGTATCGGAGTCGGCGCCGACGGGGACGGTGGAGGATTGCTGGGCGGTAAGGACGGTGCCGGATCACTGGGTTGTGGCGGCGACGGTGGAGGATCACTGGGCGGCGGCGATGGTGGAGGAGTATCTGTCAACGGTGCAGGCGGCGGCGGCGGCGGCTGGGAAGGAGTAGTGTCAGATGGAGGCGGGGGTCGCTGGTACCAGGAGGCGTCGTGTCAGGAGGAGTATCGGCCGGCGGCGACTGGCTATCCCCCAGCGGTGGGGAGGACATGGAACGCCGCGAGTGCACCGTCCAGCTCCACGGTTCGCGATGGTTGCGAGCAGCTTCCGCTGCGATCGACGGCGGCGGGAAAAGGAGATCGATCGAGATGGGGAAACGCGGGCGGAAATCCCCGAAGCGAACAGTATATATCAGGTTTTATCCGCTGCTTCGCCTGAAATCTCACCCGTCAGGCTCGGCACCGTGCGCTTTTCTCGTTTGTTTCGCCGCCTCTGTATCTCGACAGAGATCCGCTCGGAACAGAGATCGTGTTTTTGGTTTCGAACTTATAGATTTTCATGCGGGGTTTCGACCTGAAATTTTGCTAGTTAGTTAAGCAGATAAATGGTGGCTGTTAGTTAGGCTTATGCTTTTTATCGGCTACTAAAAGCGAGTCAAGACTAAAGAGTCAGATTGGGATGGCAGCCCGGGCACGTAACTGAACAAAATCAACGGTGAATCCGGCCGTCAGGCTATGCAAAGTTGGTAACCGGCACCCCTGATCGGCCATCGTGTAAATTTAGAAGCTCCGGAGCCCTTGCCATGCTCTGAAATCTGAACAAACTTTCAGCGTAATCGTTCACTCCTTGGCTCCTGCAGCCTATATGCTGCTACCATTGCCATCCAAAGGATCAAGCCGATGACCGAACTGAATTCTGAGGCAGGCTGCGATGAAAAAGGTGACTAGAGATTCACGACTAGCTGATTATCTACAGCGTTGGAACGTTACCAGGCTATGCATATGCCTCGACGCCAAAGCACCGGGACTTGCTCTTCAGAAGCTCAGACGAAGAACGATAACAAAATTCAGGTCTTCAGAGCAGACGGTGTCAAGAACTAAGAAAAGTCATGATCTTTTTTTCTTAGAACTAGAAAAGTCATGATCGGTTCGGTCGGCTCGAAATCAAGGCGTACAGCCCAAAGCCCATGGTTGAGCTCTGATTGACCGATAGCAAACCCGCTAGGCGTCGTGCTCAGCCCAGAGCTCCCTGCCTTAAGTGGAGCATGAAGCACACTATGAATGGCCCGGACAGTGGGGCGGCCCATTGGCAGAAATTTAAGAGTTGAAAACTATGCTAGTCTTAGCAGGCTACTCAGCCTTTTTGTTTTTCAGGTTTTGGTTTTGACTTTGTAAGACTTCTATGGGTTCTTTGATAGAAATCGGGGGGTAACCCCTAAAAAAATATGGTTCCTAAAACCGAGGTAATAGTACGGTAGCATGTTTGTTCATGACAGTATAAAAAGGTCTAGCATATCGTTCACAAAGTTTGCCATCATCTAACCATTTATCTTTAAAAAATGGGTGCTCTAACCATTCTCTGGACTTTAAAAGAGCCAAAATGAATGAAAATAAGTTGTTTTCTAGACTCGCATTAAGCCCATCTAGTCCAACTATATTTTGTACTGCTAACTGCACTCTCACTATGGCAAAGGCACGAGAGCATTATGTGCTAGTGAGACGAGGTACAAGCTAGTAGGCTCAGTCTCTCTGAAACGAGAAAAAAATATATCAAGCTCTGGTCATCTAGAGTCCCCAAGTCACTTTATAGCTTGTAAATCTGATCTTCAAATATAAAATGAGGAGTCATCATGGAAAAACCCTTAATAAGACCCTTCACATTACAAGAACTTGTAAAGGTACTTGATGTTATGAAAAAAAATCCATAAGTTAGGATGTTGTATATTAATTAAACATGGTATGTACTCCATGTGTTCACTATAAATGACTGCGCAATAATTGTTGCACATGCACACCAATCGCCTCAACATGGAACTTAAAAGCAAACACCGTGAAGTTGCTGGGAAACAACGTTGATATTTTGGTAGGAATACAATGGTGTTGCAAGAATGGAGAGAGTCTCACTTTTGAGGCCAGTTAGTTAGACTAAGGTTTGGGTAAAAACTTTTCAAACCAGAGATATAGCAAAAGAGATATCTAGGCATCAGATGAATGTTCGAAAAGATAGTATTAAGCTTGGGACACATCCGAAATATGGTTTTGTTAGTAATTCAAGAAACTGTATTCATGGATGCCCCTCCAGTTGATGTTGTAGCAGAACGATGAGGATTGGATCTTCACATATCCACTAAACCAGCCTGACAGATGGTTCTCCTATCTCGGCACTAGTTCTTAGGGTGTGTTTGTTTGGGAAACAGCCATAAGCTTAGTAGTTGGAACAGGATCCTTAGTGGGTAGCTAGACTAAGCAACCTATTAATGTGTCTAACACCAAATCAGGATATTAAATCCTCGGTACATCATTCCAATTTGTTGACGCCATTCTTTGGTATCTTGTGCGGTTTGAGGAGAGTGTAGCTATATTAAATGTCCTTGAAGCCTTCTGTTCGAACACATGAAATTATGTTCACCTACTGAATCAATCAAGAACTTCATCTTTACGAAATTCACTACATAATGTGCAGTATAATAGTTCTTGTATAAATTGGTAGAAACTTGCCTTGAATCCATAACTCATTCTACAAGAAATGTGTTTCATTGTAAAAATTTATTATCTCTTAATGGTTGTAGCCTAAGGCTGCTTTTGTAACATTTTCCAAACTAAATCAGGTAGTGCAAGATACTAGTGTAAGCCCAAACTTCTAAGATGTTACTTTGTGTTCCACTGTTCTATGCTTAATTTTGTGTTACAAATTCTTTTGATTTGATGTTTAGAATACTCTTCTTTTATATGAATTGGAAGCTTTCATAACCCTAGTCCTCTGCATCGGTCAATGCATATAGCCCAATAGTATTTATTACAAGCGTACAGTCATGATAAACCAAAACCTAATTAAAAATTTTATGGCTTATCAAATATAGAAAAAAGAATAACCTAATCAGATGGTGACAAACCACAAAAAAAAACTAGTCAGTCAACTTAAACAAAGATGATAGCCTTACAATACAACATGCATTCAGAAGCGTATGTACCGCGCATCGTCCAAACTGAAATATATATTCTCGTGCTAGCCATTCCATTATTTCTATCATCTCCTCGTGTTGCGAATGTTGTAGGAAATTCTTTGATAGAAGTTAACTTATATTATATGAACACCACAAGTGAAATGCAAACTAAATCATTGCAATAGAGCCGTATAAATGGAAATAAAGTTGTAGTTCACACAAAAATAAGAGAAGAGCAAGACTTGTCAACAACGCATAGCGAAGAGATAAATATGTGTCACATGTTTGGAGATGGTTTAATGTAAAAAAATTACACACCACATTACACTGCCTATTGGATCAGTCGTAGAATAAATATTGTATATTCTACCGCTGAAAAGAAAATCTACATCTTATATATAACCCCGTCCAACTCCACTTAGTTCGGTTATATTTTGTAAGGATGACACCAAGACCTAACCAATTTTTATGACACTTTTTGGACTTAAACATATTCTAGTATCACATAACGTAGAATAAATACTACTGACTGTTAAACACTTAGTAATATTCATGTCCCATATAAAAATACTAATGACTCTATTGTCATTGTAACATTTACTATCTTGCCAACTATTTTATGCCAGGCCTTCAGATGATGGCCATAGTTGCCAGAACTCAATACTAAAAACATTGTTCCTAAAAGCGGGGCAATAGTTGCATGTTTGTTCATGTCAATATTGTAAAGTCTAGCATATCATTCACAAAGTTTGCCGTCATCTAACCATTTATCTTTGAAAAAAGGGTGCTCTAACCATTTTAAACTTTAAAAGTGCCAAAATGAAAAGAAAAAAAAAGATGTTTTCTTGACTCGCATTAAGCCGTTCAAAATGTGGGAATACTCTAAATTGGTGAGTTATGATTTATTTTAAATAGGTTATCCCATTTCATTTCATCACATTTGTGTTTTTCCTAACAAGGAAGAGGACAAAGAAAAACTTCGTCCAAAAACCATGACAGTGATATATTTTGGTTTACATATTACAAAGAGGACAAAGAAAAACTAGAAAATACATTTACAGTCCTCCGTGGCCGCACATGGGTACACCGCACATGACACTTATCAGAATGAGTGTCTTGTATGCATTCTCACCGAGGTGTCGTAACCATGACAATGATATATTTTGGTGACGATAAATAAAAAGTTCGATGACACATGTATCCCTTCCAGTACCGCTGAAGATGTTTTTGGTTTCCAGTCCCTTGCACAAGCAGATTCTATTGTCAGTGGCCCAATCTAAAGAGTATAATCATGGGGTGCTAGGGCGTCTCTCAGAGCTCAGGCAATGTGGACCGTCGATCTGGTGCTCCGTGTGATCTCAGCCGTCCATTCCCTAGCCTTCCCCAGTCGGCCGGTCCTCTTCTACCCGCACGGAGGTTACCCGAGTCGCTGCCGGTGGCCCCAGGTATTTTCTGGACCCACATGTCATCCTGCGTGGTGGGTTGTTACCGGGTGCGCTGCGAAACAGGGAATCGGTGCGGTGGCAGGGTCGTTATTCCGACGGAGCCGCTCTGGGCAAAATGGTCATTTCGCGTCTGTGGTATATAAGCAGCGCTCCCGCGCGGCGGAAAACCCTAGCCGCCACCCTCGCGTCCTCCCGCTCCCGCTCCTGCCCCTCGCGCCCTCCCGCTCCCGCCCCTTCTCCTCCTCCTCGCCGCCGCCGTCCGCCGCCCACCGCCGTCCGTCCCTGGCCGCCTCTCCCCGCTCGAGCCATGATGGACCAGGAGATGTGGTGGCCGAGGAGGGGAGTGGAGCTGGAGGGGATTGGGGGAGCCGGACGTGGTGATTGGGGAGCCAGGAGAATCTCATGATGATGGTTCAGGTTAGTACCCGCACGGCCCTCCTTCTCATGACTGATTGATTTCGTGCTCAGATCTGATGGTTCCATGATTCATTTTCTTCATTTTTAGTGTGATTCCGCCTTTTACTTATATGTATTTTTTCTCCCACCGATTTCTTGATGGGTTCGAACGGGAGGACATGGAAGAAGAATGAGGAAGGAGAGAGGTGGAAGAAGACGATGGATATGCAGCTGGCTAGCCCCTGTCCTTTTGCAACACTGCCCACTGTTTTGAGATTTGTAAAAATTGGTAAGCATCACATCTGTTTTGAGACTGTTTTGAGACAGGAGACGATGGATATGCATCCGCTGCTTCGTGGACGGATGTAGAACAGGGTCGGTGGATCCAGGTTGATTCCCAACGACTCCTTCTCTAATTGTCTTCCTCGTGATTTTGTTCCTTTCTATCTCCAGATTAATCCCCACAAAACCCTTTTGTTTGTGCAGATGCTTTTTATGTATGCCTTCAAGGTGTTCGACAAAAATCTAGACAGGTTGTTATCATATTTTGGTTTATGCTTTTGTTGAACATACGTGAAGAACCAAGTAGTTGTTTATTGACCTGTATTGAATCTTCTATTTAATTTGGAATAAAATTATATGAGGACGTACCATTGCTCTCCATTAAGATATTTGGTATATGTTGATCCTTTATATGTAATATAACCTTTATCTAATCATAGGAAGAGTGCAAAGTGTTGCTGTTGTAGTGAAGGATGACGACATCGAACCAAGGTGAACCGTCTGCCCGCTGATTCGCTGCATAAGGTATTTCCTGACCATCATTTTTGTCAGCTAGATCATTAAGCACGATAAGTTTCAGCAAACAATTTTGTATATGTTGATCCTATACAATTTATTTGTTCTTTTGTACCCTCTTAGGAGTTGTTCTCAAATTAGTTGTTTGCATTTATAATTTGTAGCGTGATTTTGAAATTTGTTTATTTCTTATTGTGTGATGATTTTTAGATGATAGCTCATGCCTAGGTTTGCTTTGCTTTGTGACGTGAGTATATTGGGACTGAATTGGGATGCATATTAGGTGAGTGCCGCCGATTTGGCAGTGTAATTATGTATTAAGTTAGACATCTACCTCTACTTATCCATGTAACAATATTATAGAAGATTGTGCATTATTGAAGTGTGTTTTGCATTAGTGCCTTAAGTGCAAGTTACAATCTCTTTGCTAACTAATTCAGTGTATCTGGTCTGTCTGTTTTCTATGCCTTTCTACATAGTGTTTGATCTTGGGTACCATGCTAAGCTATTTCAGTATGGTCCAGCATATCGATGTATCAAAGGAAGAGATACACCATATATCAGTAGATATATCTGTGTGGAATCAAGAATGATCGGGAAGCTTCAGAATGTGGGCATTTTCGACAACGAGGTATTATCATTGTAAATTTCTTGCTATGAGAGTTAACTTGCCACAACTTATGAAGAAGAACCCAGTTATATTTGGTACATGTAGTTATGTCAAATGAATCTCTTCACATAATTTATAATTACTCGGAAGCTATATCCTCACACATTCCATTGATTTTTTTGCATTTTATATTATACCAGGCACTTAAAAAAAGCCTCTGTCACACTGGATATTTTGCGTCTCATTTCATTGGCATAACCGTGGAAATGCAGCTTCAAGGAGGGCATCTGGCGGGTCTTCTCACAGCTCTGGACATGAACCTCATGCTTTGGTCATCTTCTGAGTATGAACCTTTAAATCTAATTTGGATAGCTGAGCTAAGGCAAAGCACATGCAGCTGCAGGTAGTTAGTTTAGTTGAGTAGGAATGTTAAACTAATAGGAAGTTCTTGAGATATGATTGGTTTCAATTTTCATTTCCATGCATCATAGACTTTGTGTTGTGCCTAGAGTTCTTGCCTCTGTAATTAAATTCATCTGATATGTACTTACACCAATGTTATTATGTGATGTGCTGCCATACATGATAAAATTAAATTCTGGTCCAAAATGATGTGGTCTACAGCGCATCAGAATTCTATGCAATCAAAAGTTAAAAACGGATTTCTTCTTAATGGAAGTGATCTGAATCCGATCTTGAGGGTTAAACTGAATATACTTATCTTTTTTCTTCTATGATTTGTAGGTCAGTATACAAATGCTTTGGTGCTTTATCATGTGGTATAAAGTGCGACAAGTCACCATTTGAGCTCATTCCCTCTCTTATTGGTCGTATGCTTGCTCACTGGCTATTCTTTCATAATGTACATATATAGTTTTCACTTGATAGCTGTACCAAAATTTGATTTTCTTCCCTTCCAGCTCTAATTCAGTAGCATGGTCATAATTTAGGCGCTTATTGTTTCAATTTGTATGTTTTTTGTGACGTTTCACGTATCACAAGTTGCAAACACGAGCACCATCTCCAAGAATATGCCATTCAGTCTATATACGACAAGTCTGCTAACTCGCATTATCATCTTGCTGCTGGATTTTTTATGTACAGGAGCTTTGTCAATGGGAACTATCAACTGTGTCTTCTTAAATATTTTTTGTGTCAATATTGTATTCCTAGATTGTCTTTTAATCTGTGAGGGTGGTGTGTTCTTTCTGCAGGTACTGCTCTGATCTGATCTTTGTTTGCATCTGGATTCCTTGCGATAGTGGTGCTGGGTTCAGGTTTGTCATTTTTTGTGTTACCCACCATTTGGAAATGAGTCCGGGTTATACTTTTCCTGGGAACCAGTTCTATGATGTGTTTTTTACATTGTAAATTGTTGCTTTTGGTGTATAGGCTCTAGGGTTGAATTATTCTTCTGCCATCTCAGCTTTGAACGAGAGGAGTGCATGTTCTTGTCATCTGCGATTCTCCCCCATCACCATCCGTCACCCCCGACCCTCTTTCTCATGCAAGGCAACATCATGAGGCACAGAGGTTGTTCGAGGTTTGCCGCCTACATCCCTGGCTCCTCTCCCTCACGTTTTCTTCTGCCATAGATTGTTTCCTGTAACCCCAATCCTTTGTAGCGCACGAGGGTAGTTTCCACTCTAATGGTTGACTAAAAATGCATAATTGTATCAGTATAATAATCTCTTTTCTACTTTGTGTTGTTAGGGTATATGGCCTCAAAATGGATTGGTACATCGATTGTATTAGATCTGGTCATCTCTTTGGACCAACCTGTTCTTATTCTTTTACTTCATCAATCCATTGCATCTCTTTAGGATTAAAGAATAAGCTCAGTAGCTCACCATTCACACTCCGAGACAAGATTATGTCAGCCCTTGGCAAGCACTTAATATGTTTGTACTAACAGGGGTGTTATATCTGTTCCTAATAATGACTGATATGTTGAGAAATCTAACATCAAAGCAGTACAACAATGCAACGCGTGATGCTTCTTTATGCTTCCTTTCAAAAGTGTCTGATGTTGCTATATTTGAATTTATTTCTATACTATTTCTCTGTAGCTGCTAAGCTTTTGAGAAATGCTTCACACAATGCATTATAGTGTCGTGATATAAACATGGGTGTGAGAAGGTAGGGAAATAGGAATCATGTAATATCATAATAAAATAGACTAGAATCCTAAGCTTGAGAGACTAAAATGGTTTTTTGCCGGTTGAGGTTCGTCACCGAGCACCCGCTTTCATCCTTACCTGTTATTTTAATTGTCATAGAGACCCGTGTGAATAAGTTGATTCAATATATGTAGCCATTAATATATTTGTCAGGGCTATCATGTGAAATAAGAAACTGAACAGTAGACAACCTCAATGAGTGCATTTGCAATTTCATGGAGTTAGAGACTGAATCTGGACACTTTGTTTGATGGAAATGGGTTGGAATTCTGAAATAATAGAGCTACAAACTGTTGTTATACTCCTTTTGCTTCCCATATTCTTTGCTGGCTTATTTCCCAAGGAATAATTTTAGAAACTAAATCCCACTGCAATGTGTTCATATTTGCAAATTTCGTATCTGGAGCATACACGGGAAACAAGATAACCTCACACTGCCCTCCAAAAACTATTGCAGAAGCTGCTAGGCCTTGGATTTGATATTTAAAAGGAAAATCTATAATTGTATATATATTGCTTGCTGTATATACAATGGCACGTCTGTGCGTCTATATTGTAGCATTACAATCAAATCATCTGTGTAATGTTACCATGTATATTGACATCTACTAGGAAATGAAAAGACCGAGGGTTCCTATGAGTTTCCAGTCATCATGGAAGCTTAACTATTCTAATGCACATGCTGACATGATAAATGCGATATACATGGAGATTCAATATTAATTTGAGGCAAAAATCTTCTCCATAGTTAATTCTTCTCCATACTGAAGAGCCGCGATCATCCCTAACACACAAGTAAATCTTTCTCACCTTCTTTAATTCTTTTTCCTGACTTCTGTACTAGAAACCAAATTCATTATTCATGTTTTTTCTCCATGGACCTCAAGAACTTGCTGCTGATGGTCCGAAAGCACCGGGGAGGCTGCAGGTTGTTGCAATGATAAAAGACAACTAGGAGAGTTCATTGCGAAATAGGTAACTCATCTCTTCAGCCTACCCTGTATAACTGAGAATCCTTCTGCTTTCTCCAAACCACTGGAATAGCGTGCAAAAGTGGACAACTGAACCGATATAACTGATAATCTAAAATTAAGTCTTAGTTTCAGTTGATCATAATTATTATATTTAAGTTCTAATAACTGCGAATATGACTCAAGAGACCCAATACCTTTTTAGGCATAACATATACATGCTTATGGAGATTCTATGCATATGTTCAGAAAATAGATTGCCTAGCTTCTTATGCATTAAAAAAATGAATCACTTGCTGCATAATACTGGCAGCATATGGTCTGTATGTATTTTTATGTACTTGTGCCAACCGACAACGGTCCGATCACCCCACATGGAGATGAAGCAAAATAAGCCCCTCATTAAGCAAAATCATTCCTTAATAAAGCTAAATCAGATAGTCTTAAACTTGGTCACTTAAAATATTAACCAAGTCTTTATTATTACCTATTGCCTTTTCTTTATCTTCTTTTGGTACTATTAATAATGTTTTGCTTAATTGAATTGCATCTACTTATAAGTTTTCAAATTAATTCACATCTCCTTTTGTTTAAGTTCTTTTGGTATTATTATTTATGTTTTGGTTAATTATATAGCATCTATTTGTATAATCTCAGATTGAAACTGGCCTATGAGACATGTTGCTCAGCTGGTTGCATTCAATATTTTTGAAAACGAGGTACCACTCCTTCTATATAACAGATAGTACTACCCTCTACTGACTCTACAAATTAGCATACGCCTAATCCTATTGTTTCCACTCATGGGAAGCAAAGTTTCAATGCACTGTCACGGTATCAAGGATTTTCCTCTAGGAAACAATGGTGGTACACTGGTTGTCGAAGTTGCCATCGAATGGCTAGACCAGTCAATCATGCCTATGCAAACCCACACACGTATAACTGTAGCGATTCAAAATGTTACTGGCAAACGTTGTGCAAGTGATTCCATTTCATAGCCTGATTTTCACTTCATGAAATTGCATTTCTTAGATTCTCATTTTCCCCCTCGGTAGGCTATTTCTGGCCTTCTATATATGCTGTAAAAGACACGATAGACCCGAGTTGGCTATGTTTTTTCCGTGGTCATGATTTACTACAGCCTCATAGAAATTGTTGGTCCTTGAACTAGGTAATCATTAGCCAATTCTGTGAGTTACTGTGTTTTCAGTTGCATGACTATATTTCTATTGCTGTATTATACTTCCATGTGTAAGAACATGCATTTTTCTTTGGGTTCCATATACAGTTATACTTCCATGTGTAAGAACATGCATTTTTCTTTAGGTTCCATATACAGTTATAGCCATATGTATGTTCGTTGTGTCTGGATCCGAAGGAAGTTTCTTGAAACCACAGGTTGAAGCAGCTTAGCTTTCCCCAGGGTCCGCGCCTTTCATCCATTGACACTGTTATTCCTGCCACCTCTTGGGCGTTGGACCACCTGGCTGACAACACCTCTTCTGCCTAAGAAGTAAGAACTACCGGCTACTGACCCCAGTACTTATTGCTTCGGAATCGCTTCTTGCCTGACTGCTCCAGCTTCTGTGCTCAGGAACTGCTCGCCGTGTGCCGTTACCGGCCTTTTGAGATTTCTGCCAATTGTCGTCAGTCCATGTTTTGGTGTGAAGGACCAGATCAAACAACATCTACCTCCTTTTGAATTGTATATTATAACCTCTAGGTTTTCCCCTCTCAACGTATGTAAGTAGTCGTGGTGGGTGTTCACTACTACATTGCTACCAGTACCTTTCAGCAGCTTTGTTCAGAATATATGTGTGTTCCAAACATGTGAAGTTGTGTTGACGTATTTTTTAGTAGGTTTTCAGCCTTAATTTACTTTTATTATTTTGTTCCCGACATTTTATAATGAGTAACATTAATCTTACCATTATTGGGAATAAGTTTTGCTTTCGTCAAGCTAAATTCACATCGATGAGTCATTCCGAAGATGCTGCCTCTTACCTCTACTTCAGAGTTCACACCAGTTTTACTTTGACAAGTACATTTTTAGTCATAGAATCATTTATATACTTGAAGATCATTTTAAAAACACTGTTGTCATTCTATATAGCTTATATTTATGGATATTAACCATCTTCTTATTAATCTGTACAACACATGAGAATTAGGGGTAAAATATTATGAGAATCCACCGGTGGCGCGCGGCAAGCCACGCAGTCAGTTACAAGTTTGAAACAAAATAATTATATAGTTTATATTATTGTGTGGATATTCACCATATTTTTATTTATGTACAATACATGAGAATCCCACGCAAAATATTTTTGCAATTAGCAGGTGATGCGTGGCAAGTCGTGCTTTCTAAACCTGCATGTTTTGCTTATACATATGAATTTAAATCATCTTTTTAATAATCTGTATAAAATGTGACAACCACGGTCAAGAAATTGAAAGAACCAACAAACGCTGCGCGGCGAGCCGCGCCGTTCGAATCTAGTTAGGGATGTAAATGGCCCAACATGCGGCTCCGCATGATCCCGTATAGTTAGTCGCTACTGCTAGTTCTTTTTCCCTGAAAAACAATTTCGTGAACGGCTGGACCAATAAATGGACATAAATGGGATTAAATGGCGCCACTTGACATCCCTATGCCTCATCGACCAATCTGAGCTCTTGACCGAGGTACGTATAAACCTTTTCAACCCCTCTGCTTAGTTTCTAATCATACTGCACTTGTCAATGTAGTCGAGGTACACTTTTCAAAGGTGATTTGTGTTTTGTTCAAAAATTAGCTAAAAGATGGTGCAACGCTTATATGTTTTTGAAAAACCACAAGTTACGACATTATACATGCATTAAAGATGTGTGTACCCCATGTGTTTACCGGACTTGATCGTGCAGCGCTTGAATTGCTGCACATGCACACCATTCTCCTGGCCTTGGAGTTTAAAAGGCAACAAGTTCCATAAACAAAGCGGAACCGAGACGCGCGACCTCCTCCTCCTCTAGGGTTCCACCACCGTGCCGCCGCCGCCGGGCTCTCCCCGCCGCCGCCCGCCGCCCCTCCCTCCCCTCCCCTCCCCTCCTCTCCTTCCTCCCGGGCCCCTCGCGCGGGGGGCTCCGGAGGCACCCCATACAGCCAGGCGAAGACCACGTGACTTCGGGCCCCGCTGCCGCTGCCGCTGCCGACGCCGGCGGCGGTGGCGGCGCCCCGGCCATCAATGATGGAGGGGCTGAAGGCGGACCCCGAGGACCATCTCCTCGCGCGGGGACGAGGGCCTCTGGAGGTCGCGCTTGGCGGCGCACGGTGCTAGCGCCACGGTGGCCGTCGGCGTGCGTGCTGGCCGCCTCGGCGGAGGTGACTGCAGCCGGCGTGGAGGGCTGTGGAGGAGGTCGTGGAGGTCGGCGCGGTGGCTCGGCACGGGCGCGATGGGCTTGTGCGGGCCGCATCTAGGCTCTGGCGGGCCCGTCGGGCTTGGGGCGGGTCGGTGGCCAGGAGGGGTTGTCGCGTGCGCGCTGGGCGCGGCGTGGGCACATGGGCCTCCGGGCTTCGGTTCTGGACGCCCAGGGAAGGCGCGTGGAGTTGGCGTGCGTGGTGGTCCTCTGCTCCGGTCGCCGGCGGCCGTGCGGCGTGCATGGCGTGCGTCGTCTCGTCGGGTGAAGCTGCGGCCAGGACCCGTGGTGGCTCTTGGCCACGGGCGGCGCTCCGCCTTGTCTTGCCGGCATGGTGCTCGGGAAGGTGCGGCGGCGTGCTGCGTCCGGTGGTTCTGCTCCTGGTTGCCGGTGTTGGACCTGCCCGCGTGCCTGGCGGGGTGGCTGCCGGTAGTCTTCGCGAGGTGCGGGTGGCTGCGGCGACTTGTTTTGCACCTCCTCGTCGTCGGGCTTGATGGTGGTGTTGGTGAGGCTTGCCGGCGCGGCAGAGGGTGTGCTTGGCGTTTGGGTGAAAGCCCCGTCTCGGTTTGTACCTTGACTAGCGATGGCGGCGGCTGTGGCCGTCGTTTACCTCCTTGGAGGCATCGCTGCTATGCTGTAGCCCTCTTGCACCGATCCGATCGGGTGGTCCAGCTCCGGGGGGAAACCCTTGATCTTGTGATCAGACGATGACGGCGCCTTGGTGTCGTTTCCCTCTTGGGGGCTTCGTCTTCGGAGCTGGACATCGGCAAGAGGGACCAGTGGTAGGCCGAGGTGTTGTGGGGTGGCGGCGGCAGCCGTGGCTGTCTTTTAGGCCGGGGCGGCGGCCCCGGATGCTGGTACGACGTCCGTGGTCTGCGAGCAGCTCTCCCTGGGTAGCTTGAGCTGCGGGTGGCTGGTTCGTGCGGCGTCGTGGCTCGGTTGCGAGCGGTGCTATGTCGGGACGGCGGTCCCGGAAGGGGGTGCTGGCGGCGAGGCTGTCGGGGCTACTTGGGCAGCGGCAGCAGCGGTTGCCCTTTAGGCCGGGGCGGCGGCCCCGGATGTTGGTGCGGCGGCCTTGGGCTACGAGCGGCTCACCTAGTGCAGCTTGGGCTGTGGGTGGCCGGGTCGTGTGGCGTCGTGGTTTCTCGAGGTTGTGGGACTTCGCTCCGTGGGTTGTGTCGTGTTGTTGTATGGTTTTCGCCCGGTTTCTTCCATAATAAACCGGTCACCTTCTGCTTAATAAATGGTGAGGCAAAGCTTTTGCCTCGGGTTCGAAAAAAAATAAAAAAATAGAAGGCAACACCACCATGAGGCTGCTGGCAAGCAATGCTGAGTTAGTCTAAGGAATCCAGTAGGTGCGGGAAGGAGCAGAGAGCGCTCCCGCCGTTGAGGCTAATTAACTAGCTAGCAAGACAAGGTTTGGCTCACAGCCTTTCGAGAGAAAACTAGGAAAATGGTGGTTGTTCATCTGATTATTTTTTCTGGATTGGGACACATCTGGTATACGAGATAGTCTTGACTCTGAACTCAAGCAATCTTGGCAGCCGTGTCAATTCGCGCTGCAGCTTTGCGAAGCCGACTGAATTTTCCTTCACGTGTTAAATTAACATGGCCGATGATACTCCTAGCTCGGCACTCATCCTTAATCGTGTTTGTTAGGGCTACCACATGTAGCAGTGCAGCAAATGAGTGTAGATGTGCTGAATGTCGTGAAACCCTTCTGTTCGAACGCAGCAAATTGTCTTCGATCCTTGTCCAATCAAGAGAATGGTCTTTATATATGCCGATTATGAAACTGTCTAAATAATGTACACTGTGGCATGTTGGGGAATCATCAAGAATGACGTCATGGAGGCTTTCAACTCGCTCTCTCGCCGGACGCCCGTGGATTCAGCTCCGTCAACCAAGCCCTCATCACCCTCCTGCCTAAGAAGGTGGGGGCCGAAGAGGTGCGGGACTTCCGGCCTATTAGCTTGATTCACGGCTTTGCCAAGCTAGTGGCCAAGGTGGTGGCCTGCAGGGTGGCCCCTGCTCTACCTCAGTTGGTGGGTGCGCATTAGAGCGCGTTTGTCCGTGGGAGATGCTTGCATGATAATTTCATGATGGTCCAATGCACAGCGCGCAAGCTTCATAGACTGGAAATCCCGACAGTTCTTTTGAAGCTCGACATCACCAAGGCTTTTGACACAGTCAGTTGGGCCTTCCTGTTGGAGGTGTTGCGAAAGATGGGGTTTGGCGAACTTTTGATTGCAACCATCTGCGCCCTTTTGTCATCCGCTTCCACAAGGGTGCTTCTAAATGGGCATCCCGGTGGAAAGATCTTCAACAGGCGCGGCCTTAGGCAAGGGGATCCGCTCTCACCGCAACTCTTCATCTTGGTCATGGAGGTGTTGCACCTGTTGATTGAGAGGGCTACGGCCTGTGGATTGCTGACACCGCACATCGATCTACGCCGACGATGTGGTGACTTTTCTTCGACCTCTACCGGGAGATCTCAGAGTTTTTGCTCAGCTACTTGAGGATTTTGGGATGGTCTCTGGATTGAGGGCGAATCTGGAGAAATGTTCGGCGCACCTGATTCGCTGTGGAGAGCCGGAGGCTCAGCTGGTGGCCCAGGAACTGCAATGTCCACTGCTGTCGTTTCCTCTGCGATATTTGGGTCTTCCTCTCTCCCTTAGGAAGCTGACAGCGGCTCAGCTCCAGTTCATTGTGGATAGTGTGGCCAGCCACCTCGCCAGATGGCGTGCAGGGCTTCTGAACCCCGAAGGGCGGCTAGAGCTTGTGAGAACCACTCTTTCGGCGGTATCCATCTTCGCTATGATGTCGCTGGACTTTTCGTTTGAAACCCTCGTGGCAATTGAGAAAATCATTCGTGGATTCTTGTGGGCAGGGCGCAAGGACGCGCGTGGAGGACACTGCTTGGTTGCATGGAAGAGAGCCTGCATGCCCAAGCGCTTAGGGGGCCTCGGTATCCCTAACCTAAGGCTCATGAACCTGGCCCTGAGAGCAAGGTGGCTCTGGCTTAGCAGGACAGATAGGTCGAAGCCTTGGGCCGAGTTCAACATCCAGGTCCCCCATACGGTACGAGAGCTGTTCGAGACGGCCACAGTTTCTGTCGTAGGTGATGGGGCCTCCACCTTCTTCTGGACTGATAGATGGCTACCTGGAGGGCTCGGTCAGGTAAAGGACGTGGCCCCAAACCTCCTCCTTAAAGTGCCCAAAAGCGCCCGGTGCTCTCGACGTGTTAGGGAAGGACTTGCTGGCGGTTGGCTCGAGGATGTTCCCCCGGACCTGGATGCGCGTGAGATACGTGAATTGTTGTCTCTAGCTGACAGCGTGGAGGGCTTCGCCCTGTCCGTAGGGACCACAGACGAGTTTAGGTGGAGTTTGGAGGCCAACCACAGATACACAGCCCGATCAGCCTACAGGGCCTTCTTCAAAGGACAGATTGGGATGGCTGGGGCCCAGCAGATTTGGTGCTTGCGAGCCCCCAATAAGTGCAAGTTCTTCCTTTGGCTAGCACTGAGAAAGAGATGCTGGACAGCTGACCGCCTAGGGCGTCGGGGCCTTCCTAGGCCGGCGGCTTGCCCGTTCTGTGATCAGGTGGAGGAAAACATTGATCACCTGCTGCTCGGATGTGTCTTAGCCAGGGAGGTCTGGTCCTCCTTCCTGAGTAGGTGGGGGAGGGCCGACTGGATCCCTAACCATGATACCCATCTAGAGGAGTGGCTGCCTCTAAGGATGCTTGGAGGCAATGAGGCGAAAGATATGTGGACGGCGATCACTCTGATTTGCTGGAGTTTGTGGAGGCACAGGAACAATATAGTGTTCGAGGGTCACAGACCTTCGGTGGAGGCTGCCACCAGGATGGTAGAGGCCGAGGCTGACTTGTGGTGATCGGCTAGGTTATTCAGGGGTAGCCTAGTACCCGTAGATAGGTGGAGGGTTGGCGAGTGATTCTGTTCGTTTCCCTGTGGATGGCGTTACCAGGCGTTTGTGCCTGAACGCGTTGTAAACGGCCTCTTGGCCTCTTCTTCTTGAACCAGATGCGTCCGCTGAGACGTATCCTTAAAAATAAAATACAGTGTGACATTAATTTGTAGAAACATGCTTGATAAGATTCTTCTTAATTGTACAAGTGTACATCTTAATGGTTATAGTCTGAGGCTGTTTCTATAAAACAGTTTCCAAAGTAAACCAGATAATGCAGATACTAGTGCAGACGTGAACTTTTACAAATTGATTTCGTGTCCTACTGTTCCCACGATAAGCTGTGTTTTACGTATTCTCCATATTTGAAGGTTAGACAATCTAAAATTGGCTAGTTACGTTTTGTCTTAAACAGGCTGGCCTATTATTTCACTTCATCTCCTTCGTCTTTGTGACGCCAGGGTACACCGGACATGACTTTTTCCCCCAAAGGATTGTCTTGTGTGCATGTAAATCTTAGGGTTTGACATTCGATTGAGGGGAATTGCTCCATGCTCTAGGGGCCTGTATTTCATATATTTATATGGGTTTACAGGCGTACAATACAAAGACCTTAACCAACACGGTTATACACATAAGCCTAAATTGGACACAATAAAAATCTAGCACCTCCGTCAATCTGAACCATCTCCAGTAGGTTAAGATTGCGCTGACAAGCCTGAAACAATTGGAAAGGGCAGGGGCTTTATGAAGATGTCCGCAAGAGGATCTTTAGACGATATGAAATTGATTTTAAGTAACTTTTGTGCAACACATATCCTCATAAAATGATAATCAACTTCAGTGTGTTTTTACGTGCATGAAATACCGGATTATAATTAGATGGCAATTATGTAGCAGCGATGTTATCTATACTTCTTATAAAGCAAAACCCCACTAAGTGCAATTACTATTTTTCTATCTCCACATGCAAGCTATCCACATCACTTGCTCTTTTAGCCAATCAATTGTCCATGTCATCCCACTAACATTTATTAATTATTTTCTATCTCTACATGCAACCATCCAATCATCTATTTTTAGCCCAACAAATTATCCATATCATTTTTTTGCCATTCGAATTACAAGATCACATCATGTCGCTATGTAGTTACACAAGTAAATCATGCGCAAATAGAACACCAGAATTAATTTCGCCAGTGAACTTTTTGCCAATTATTTTCAATGATGTTCAAAATTATGGGCTCTTCTATATGTACCCACTCAAAAAAATTCTAAAAATATTATACATCCATTTCTTCAACAGCTTCATATAATCTTATCTGTATCTATCAGATACACCCCTAAACCATAACGATCTTTAGATTATAAAATACATCGTACGTTATATGTCTAAAAAATGGAGTCTCTTGACTGACATGATAAACTAAGTCTTGCATATTTTTTAAGAGGTACCCGCTGCAACGCACGGGGTGTCATTCTAGTTACACCAAAAATTGGAGACCAGTCTTGAGAGAGACCCAATTGCCGAAGCAATGACGGTATCCAAATGTGTTCATCTGCCATGTTTGTGACCGTGTTATATGTTGTCTCGATTTAATCCGGGACATCGGTAGACTACTTGCAAGCACTTCATTTTATCTGATTGCCTTTGTTCTTTCATCATCTTCTATACCAGCTTTTATTTCATTTTTCCGGACTTTTCAGGGCACTTATCGATTTATCATTTATTAATTAATAAATGGTATATGTTTATTAATTAATGATCGGAAGAAGAATTACATTTAAACCGCCATGATGTTGCTTTTGACTTCTGTGAGGTATAATTTGTGACTCTTTGACCACTTGTATTTAGCTAGCTAATTATTTAGAAATTGTTAGCAAAAAATGTCTCTAGCTTGGCTGTAGGAAGTCAACTGGTGAGGTATATTTTTTTTGCAAATATTGTCCATTGGTTATTAGTAGTGTGCACTGATGGTTCCTTGAAAAATAATATTTGTAAATATCTAACGAAATGACTTCCTTTGCTATTTTTTCATGAACTGATTCTACAAGATTTAAATGAGAGATTGTGGTGTGGTTGTTGTCATGATGGTGGTACATCCTACTTCAAATGAACTAACAATATCAGACATGTGTGTTAGTATACCGCACTTTTGAATAGTTATTGACGTGGTGTAGAGTGTGTGTTAGTCAAAACGAAAGTATGAAAAAATCCTTTCAATTGCTGTTGATCTTATGTTTTTGAAAATCCACGAGCTACGATATTATGATGCATTAAAGATGGTGTGTACCACCATGTGTTTACTGGACTTAATCGTGCAACCTCTTGAATTGCTTCACATGCACACCATTCTCCCGGCCTAGCTCGGAAGTTATAAGGAAACACCATGAGGCTGCCAGCAATGCTGAGTTTGTCCAAGGGATCGAGTAGGTGCGGGAAGGAGTATATATATCAGGCTAACTAGCTACTACTCCCTCCGTTCCCAAATATAGGATGTTTTAGACTTTGTCCACATACACATGTACACAAATGTATCTAGACACATTACATGTGTATGTTCACTCATTTGTGTATGTATCTAGAAAACATGTGTAACATCTAAAACATCTTATATTTAGGAACGGAGTGAGTAGCTAACAAGACAAGGTTTGGTTCACAGCCATTGGAACTCAGAGATATGTCAATACAAAAAACTAGGACATTATTTAGGATTGGGACACATCTGGAATATGAGATAGTATATATACCACACTTACAGTTCCATCCCTCCAAAAACATCTCTGGCCGATCACGGACATGTAGCTTTTCGTCATACGTACGGTACTCAAACGAGCTGCATCGCGTACGGCTGGTCCACATCTTGATAGCTCGTACACATATTAGCAACCAGCGGGGTCTGTGGAACATAAATTCCGGGTGATCCTCATTCTCCAGTTAGGTGCAACCACCGTCGATCCGATCCCGTGCCCCAGCTCACATATACAGCGCTCATTCATTTTGTCAGTACGTAGGTGAACGAGACTCGTCTATAACGCTCACGCCTGGACTTGTGTACTCCGTATATGCTAATGCCATTGTGATAAATGTGAGTCTGTGCCTATGTGATATTTCATACTCCTCCGATCCTAAAAGAGTGTCGCTAATATAGGTGAGAAGTTGTTCCTCGTATGTGTATTTCCTCCGGCACTTAATTATTAGGATCGGAGGTAGTAATAAACATTCTAAGTGGCACCGATTCATCCTTGTGGGAAATTACTTTCGTCAAATGTGAAATGAATTTTTTTCCTTTGGTATTGTAGGGTTGTGTCGAATTGGATTTGAGTAGAGTACAAACTTTAGTGGGTGTAGTAGGTACTTGGTACTCAGTGGCGGAGCCAGAATTTTCATATTGGGTATGCGAGGTCATAGAATTTTTTTGGCACAAAAGCATAATAAGACTTAGAAGACCACAGATACTTCATTTTCTACAACGGGGAAGCACTTTCGGTGGGTGTTTCACCACAGCTGCTTCTGTGCTACGTTGCCACAACGGCGTTGTCGCTGTTTTTCCTGAGACTGTCGAATTCAAAGGACGGAACTCGGCCAACAGCCGTGCATGCGCGGTCGGGTTCACGACACGAGCGATCAGATTTGTCCCAAATAATGGCCCAATGGGAGCACAATGCTATTTTTAGGCCCATGTTTGAAAGACTGGACGCGGGAGGCTCTGGAGTCGGCGTTTTAACGATTTTTCCCACTGTAACACGTAGAAAATGTCCCTACCACATATATACATGTATACAGCAGCTTATGTACTGATTATTTTTTGCAGAAATTATTGGGTATGCACCGCATACCCATGAATTAGGCTAGCTCCGTCCCTGTTGGTACTGGTAGTAGGACTTGGCTTATTGCTACGGTTCCAAGTCAAGTGTTTTAGCTGTATGTGTGTACTGTGGGGTCTGCAGCTAGTAGCAACTGCGGTGGTCCTGTCACTAATGATGTGTTTGAGGTTTTATAATCTTGCCATGATTGCAGCTAATGATGTAATGTGGCCAGCTTTCCAGCAAGGAAGGGAAGTAAACAAGTGGCCTCCTTTTGATCCAAAACAAATATTAGTAAACACAAAGTTTCAACTTTTCATGTATAAAAACATAGTACTATATGAGTATTTGCTGACTTCTTTTAGTTTGAAATAATGTCTAAGCTGAGGAGAGGCGCGATATGGCTCTCCGGTGTTAGGTATCTTTTACTTTGATTTATATAAGTTTCGAAAATCTGATTATTTTACCAGTATATACATATATATGTATTCTACACATCTGCAAAGTTTTATTAAATAATATGTTATGTTTTAGTCTAAGAAAAAGACATGATCACGGCTATAAAACGGGATTTCAGTTTTGTTCCACACATTTTTTTTCCTAGATCACATATGGCAAGGTATGTCTATAAGATTTAGTACATACATACCAGACGACTATATCTACCCCTATATCTTTTTCTGAATTTTTTGAGTTTTTAAATGAAGTTTTGATTTTTTTTTTCAAATAACGTGCTACCTGACACCCCAAATCCAAACGACTATTTGCTGAGCTGAGACCTTCATAAGACAACACCGGAATTCTGGTAGCTCTCGCTCTACCATGGACAAGAATTAATTTTCGATGAATTTTGCCTTTTTACGAAAACAGTAGTCATTTTAGTAGTTACGAAAATAGTTGCACTTTGGTTAAAATAGTTTGGTGAGACAGGAATTCGCGAGAAGCGCAGTGAGAATTTTCAAAATTGTGTCTTGTATCTTCAAGTTTGATTAGTTTTCAGTCAAATTCAAGCTAAAACTCCAATCATTTCACCAAACTGAAACCAAACTAACCGAATTTTCAGAAACTTCAGTGGTTCCTATAATATTTCCGTAACTGAAAATTGGAACCCTGTCATGGTATCCCCTTTGCCCCTCTCCTCATAAAGTCCTAATCTGAAACTTTCGTATATAATAACGACCCGTCAGTCCTTCACTGACATTCAGACACACACACCTTTCCCCAGCGGCTCAGCTTCAGTGCTGCTCTCTGCTCTCTAGCTCTTCCTACCCAACATGGACATGGACAGGGAGCCGTCCACGCCGACCCAGTCGTCCTACTTCGCCGGCTGCATGGCCTCGCCGGCGTGGCTTCCTGCCGCGCGCCGGAGCCCCGCGCGCTTCCACCTCCTCCCGCGCGACTGCGGCCGCGACGTTCGCCGACGGGCGTGGAGGCGGCTGCTGATGCGGCTGCTGCGGGAGAGCAAGAGCTGCATCTGCAGCCCCAGGGCCAGCAGGGCGCCGCCCATGATCACATTCGGCTACGACGCCGCCAGCTACGCCAAGAACTTCGACGACGGCCGCCGGCCCTCCTCCCCCTGCGCCGCCGACAAGCCGGCCGATCGACCAGCCTGTGATTGAGAATCTCAGATGACTTCCTTTTTCTTCTTCTTCTTCTTCTTTTGTTGGTCCGGTTGTACCTGCTGTTCTTGGGGTGGTAGTTGCGACGTCGGTGTGCATGTCTCATCAGCGAGAATCGCTGCCTTGTACAGATGATGTAAAGGTTTCTTGTCCAATTCCAAATGGGACGAATGCGTCGCACTCCGTGTGGCTCCTTTTTTTTTTAGAACACGGTACAATACAGACGCTCACAAATACGCACATACACTCACCCCTATAAACGCACGCACGCACACCCTACCCCTATGAGCACCTCTGAAGGACTGAGCCAGCAGATTTTGAGGTTAACGAAGTCACCACAGGCGCCTCGCTGTTGACGGGCACGTCACCTACCACTGAAAGAATAGCGCCGGATAATCCTGGAATAAATCCAGGTAAATGCAAACGCCCATGCCAAGTCTAAGACTTGAACCTGGGTGGGCTGGTTCCACCACAGGGAACCCAACCATCAGAGCCAAGCTCCGTTTGCCGTGTGGCTCCCCTTCCGATTCTCCCTTTCAATGCAAGAAATTGGCTGGGACTAATAAAGTTCCCTTTTCTAAAAAAAATCACAATGCAAGAACTCACACTGCACGTACATAGGCCATTGATTTCCGTTTTGTTCATCACAAGATTATCTCATGGGACTGAATCTCAGCGAATTGTCTGAATATTTAGTGCAGTGCAACGCACTCATCGACAAGGGATATTAATTCGGTGGGGAAGGGAGAAAGATGTGACGCTGGTGGAGCCGGGAAGACGGCGACGTTTAGTTTAAGGAGATAAGTGAGCTGAACGCAAAGTGGGGCTGATCAACCACTGATGGAGTCAAGGTAAAGCACGGAGTAATCATGACAGGATCATGGACGAGACTTGAGGGAAGAGAAAGAAAAGCAGAGTGTCCCGGTTACACTCGACCCTGTCGGCTCAAAACTTCCAATCGAACGGAATGTTATGAAGAAAAAGGAGAAAATGATCAGGTGAAATCGCCACCAGTCTGGGAACCGCTGCTATCTTGTGTCCAGGGCAACGTGCCTTGGTTAGAAAAACGCTCGATTTTAGTAATGCTTCGTCAAACCAGCTGGCGCGGAAATGCTACAGTCTTTGTACACATACTATCTCGTTTGCAGTTTGACATCAGGACTCCGTGGCCCAATGGATAAGGCGCTGGTCTACGAAACCAGAGATTCTGGGTTCGATCCCCAGCGGAGTCGTTTTCTGTTGCAGTTTTTACCTGACAAACCAAATTTAGTGCTTCTGAAGTTTCTTACAGTATATGAAATTTTACATGCTTTTGGAAGATCTTTGCTGGAAATAATTTCATCACTTCTTGTATTTTTCAAATTGTTCGTCAACGTTAAGATTTTTATTCTTTAAACTTTGTTATTAACAAAATAAATTTTACCTTTTTCGAACTTCTTCATACAAACTTTACGTGCTTTCATAGGAGCTTTATTGGACATTTTCAGCTTACCATTTTTGATACGCTTTCATTTATTCTTGCGTGCTTTCTACTGTTCCTCATGACGAAACAAAATTTACTTGATTTTGAAATTTTGTTCCCAATGAAACAAAATTGATTTCTTTTGAAGTTTTTTATACAGATTTTACCTGCTTATGCAAGAGCTTTTCCAGGTGAAGTGCAAGAGCTAAAGGGGCTTCACAAAGGAGTTTCTTTGTTTATATTTTCTTATTCGGGGACTTGCGGTGTTTACAAAGTGGAAGTGAGAATGTATTTGTACCATTTGGTGAACTCTACTTCCCAATGATAGGAGCAGCAGCCGATATCCAAAGAGAAAAAAAGCAGCGTCGTTATAAACAGATGATTACCACAAGCTAGTTACCATTGTTAACTTTTATGACGTCTCGGGCTTGAAACTCCGAAAATCTAAAACCCATTGTAGATGGACGACAATTCAACGTAAATACATAACTTATTATACATGCCGCTAGAGCTCAGTATTGGCTTCAAAACTATTTGGTCTCAAGCAGCTCTCCATCCAGCAAGGCGTGTATGTATAAGCCTTTGATGATAGGCCAGTACTCTTGTGGACGAGGTGCGCAAAAATATAATCTCTTTGTAAGGATGAAATCCAAGTATGGAAATGTATACACGGAACCCGTTGCGAAGACTAACTTCAGCAGATTCTCGAAAATAAACATTAACTTCAGCAGTAGTAGCAATAGTGCCATCCTCGTTGTCTGAATCCCATTCTGGTTCCTCTTTCTCCACGGCTTCATGGTTGACACCTTGTACGAACCAGGATCCATCACCATGTTTCCAAGGAAAATTTGCTAGTGAGGGGGTGAGGTCGATCGCATGCTTCGACATCCACTCGGTGGCATCAGTTGATTCATCGAGAAACTAAACCTCAAGTTTGCACCAACTACGACTGAACGCATAATACACCCCCTTTTTTTTGCACGAGAAAACATGACCTAGCTCTCGCGCTCCCGCGACGCGATGGCGCACCCGCGGCCGCCGCCGCTGCCTAGCTCCGCCCACGCATCCACCCACCCTCCAACCCTCCGCCCGCCAACGCTGCTCTCGACCCCAAGCTCTACTGGCCTGCCCACGCTGACAGAGTTGACCTAGCCCCTCCCCACCCACCACCGGCCCCTCCCAGCGGCGGCCACTCCGGCTCCGTCGCCCACCTCGTTCTTGCGACCTCACCAGATCCCCCTACCCCCGCCGGCCGTCGTCCCGACCGGCTTCACACCCATCGTGATGATGCTTCCCCCGGATTCGCCACGCACTGCGCCCCGATCCGTGGTCGTTGGCGACCTCGGCTCCATGCCCGTCGGTGTCGTCGTGTCGGAGGCGCAGATGGAGGAGGCGCCCGTGCTCGTGTCGCAGCTGGATCCGTCGGAGATGGAGGGCCCCGTGCAGGCCGCTCTCCCTCCCCACCTGCCGCCTCCTCCTGTTCGGCCGCCCCTCGAGATAACGCACCAGGAGCTGGGGATGCCAGTGTCGATCGCGCCGGAGGTGGAGGGTGATGCTTGGCAGGTGGTTCGAAACAAGAAGCGCTTGCCACGGAACTTGCTGCCGCCCTATCCTCATCGTGAGCGTGAAGACCGCGCCGTGGCTTTCTGACGACGGGTGCGGGGTCTGTGCTTCCATTGCCTTGAGCCCGGTCATCGCGTGGCCGGCTGCGACGGCGACATCCGATGCCTCGCCTGCCGTTGCTTCGGCCACCGTGAGCGCGACTGCGGGCAACGCAAGGATTACAGCCACACGCCCCCCGCCTCCATGTCGTCGGCTTCCGGTCCTCGCCGCCCTTTGGACGGCTCCTGGGCCGCTGTTGCCGCCCCCCTCCCCACCCTCCCAAGCTTGGGGACAGGGGGGCCCATCTCGTGCGCAGCCAGCGGCGATCTTGGCGTCTGCCACCCCGGAGATGGACTGCCCTGCACGGCCTGCTAGCCCGGCAGCTCCGTCCGAGGTGCTGCAAAACCTTGAGGAGCAGGCGGCGCTGTTGCGGGCTGAGCAGGAGCAGGCGAAGCTGTTGCAGGCAGAGCTGCGAGGCTTGGTCACGTCTCAGCTTGAGGAGATGGTCGTGGCTCAGCTCAAGATGCAAGAATCTGTGCAGGGATTGATGGAGCGTCTTGGGAGCTTGCTGGAGCGGGCTGAGGCTGCTCTCGAGAGGCTTTCCTTGCCGCCGACTGTGGTGCAGAGGACTCTAGGGCCGTCTCCGCTTGCTGGTATCAATGTTGGCTGCATGGATGGTGGTCTCGAGCTATTTGGTTGTTACTCCCCTAGGGGTGTGACTAATTCAGCGCTTGCCTTGAAATCCACCTCCGCGCTTATGGATGCTTCGGAGCATGCTTCTTCAGTGGCCTCGATGCAGGATCTTGGAGTGGAGATTGATTTGCCTTTGGCATTGGATGTGTTGAGGGGTACTGATGCCCCTATCCCGGAGGAGAAGATCGCGAAGGTGATGGCCGAGTTTGATGTGATTGAGCCACAGGAGAAGATCTTGCCATTTTCGATGGTTGAGCTCTACCGAGAGATTATCGACATGCCCAAGGACAAGCAGGTTAGGTTTGGGAGGATGCTCCCTCTTTGGCCGAGCGACGAAGCATCCGGCTAGACAAGAAGAACAAATACTGTGACATTCCAGCAGCCAAGCGCGCCGAGTTTAGGCGGGCGGAGGCTTTTGGGGAGGTCCCAAAACTCAAGAGTAAATGGAAAGCCACCGAGGAGGTCATAAATGAGAAGATGCAATTCTTTTTACAGATGTACAAGAAGCAGCACACACCACACACCGCAAGTGATGGAGGATGTTCGAGCTTTAGTTGTGATCAATGCTTGATCTCTTCCGTGTGGAGGAGGGTGTACATCGGTGCATCTCTAGTGGAGAGAGCTCGTGTGTGTTCGGAGAGGTTCTTGGAGTTGGATATGAGGTGTGGCTAGATAGCTTGGGTCTAGGTTCACTTGTTTCAGGCACAGATGATGTTCCATGAGTTAGAGTGTGCGGGTTTCTTTAACCGTATTTTGTATGGTTTTTGGGTCCGGTTTCCCTAATTAACTGGATCAATTCTCTTCTTATATAATGCAATGTGGGAACTCCTGCCCTAGTTCGTCAAAATACACCCCTTTTTTCGATTTTCCGAGATGCGGCGTAATTGCTCCGTGTGCTTCATCCAACGGGGGAAGTTGAATTACTCGGTACTTATTATCCTCTAAGCTTAATCTGCAGAAAAGTTAAAATTTAGCATTACAACATAAGACCCTTCTCAAGAGAAAAAAAAGAAAGTAAACATACCTGATGATAAAGTACAAGTTGTCGACGTAGAGCCGTCCCCGCCAGTACACAGCAGTATGGAGGTACACATTTGGCAAAAATGGTGTTACATCCTCGACGGACCGTACAGCCGTCCCTTCCCTGACAAAATATCTCTCCTCCCACCGCCATGTCTTCGACGAGAGCGCGCTCATGACGAAGGGCGATGGCGGCCACCTGTAGCTGTGTAGCTCGGTGTTGTCGGCGTACCGTTGGAGGACGCAGTACATGAAGAACACCTCGAAGTGCGGCGAGACCGTGGGATCGAACGCAAGGAAGTCGAACTGGCCAAAGCCCTTTAACCGCGTCTGATCGGGGTAAGGCGGCAGGCGCGCCCGCTGCCGCGTGGCGGGGTTGACGACGCCCTGGGAGAGGAGGATGAGGCCGTTGCAATGATCACCGATTCGCGACCAGTCGTCGTGGACGGCGTCCAGGTAGCAGAGGTTTCCCTGGATCTTGGCCCCGATGGAGGGGCGCGAGAAGAAGGTCGGGGGGCTGTGTTCGGCACAAATGTTGTAGTAGACGACGTAGATTCCGGCCAGGTTGACCGGCAGGAGGTCTGTGCGAAGCAGGCGGTAGGCGTCCACGACGGCGCGCCAGGCCGTACAGACGGAACGGCAGGCGGCGAGGTGGCGCGGCGTCAGACGGCCGAGGACGTCCGCAAGCACGTCGCCGGGTAGCAGATCCATTGGTTGGCTCTGCATACGTACAAGTCTCAATGTTTTTCCTTTCATCGGCTCCAAACAGTTAACGAAAAATAGAAAGGGTGGGTGGGTTAGAGTTAACGAAAAATAGAAAGGGTGGGTGGGTTAGAGTTGGTTCCGGTTTCACTCTGCTCTGTTAGCGGTGGACTCGGTTCAGGACTCGTGCTGGCCCTGCCATATGGATTCCCAACAAGGCCATCGTCTTCATCGGTGATGATCTGCAGTGAAGCCATTGGCGGCGCCACGGTTTCCCTTGGTTGTTAGCGAGACAATCATTTTATTTAGTTAATTTGGTTGATGCAAGAAATGAAAGAAAGGGTACAAGCAAATTTGCCCATGATGTTTAGGAATCTTGTCTCGTGTGTATTCATCGAGACATTTAGATGTGGCATTCATTGAGCTAAACGAATGTTCAGTTGTATGCACTAGTCGATCCTTACCATCCCCCGGTTTGGTCATCTGCAATTTGTACAGTATCTGCATAAAACCATGTCTCCTCCATCACATATGCTCACCTAAATACTTTGCCTCTACAAATAATTCACATAATAAGCTTGACAAATTGGTCTAGAAACTGTGGACAGAAAGTATCATATTGTCCACGCACTGCTCAAAGGTCCAGATCAAGGTTTCGGATACCGGTTCAAAAAAAAATCCGGAGGGGGCCGGTATTTCCGGTAACCGGGGTTACCGGAAAATACCGGCCGGTAACCGGCCCAATATTTCGGCAAGAATTCAGGATTTAAACTTAAAACATCGAATTTTTTCAAAATTTAAATTTTTCGAGCACAAATTTGTTTCAAATTTGACTAATCCGAGATTTTTCATCCGAGATATGCAAATTCCGGGGGGGTCCGAGAAATCCGGTTACCGCGGAATTCCACGGAATTCCGGCCGGTAACCGAAACCTTGGTCCAGATTAAGGGCGTCCTCACAAACCTTGTCTACCTCATTGTCACAACTTTAGGTGAAGTACAAGAGTTGAAGTGGTCCTCACAAAGGGTTTCATTGGTTTCTGTTCTCTTATTCGGGTTCTTGCGCGGTCGACGAAGAAGAAGCAAGAATATTTGCTTATAATTTGGTGAATTCTACGTTTCCAAGAGCTTTGTAGGCAAGAAATTCAACTATTGTTGTTTTTCAAAATGTTTGTGGTTACGAAAAAACAAAATTTACTTATTTTAAAATAACTTATCAACAAAACAAATTTTACCTTTTTAAATTCTTTTATACAAATTTCACGTGCTTGTACAAGAACTTTATTGGATATTTTGAGGTTATCATTTAGCACATTTTTTCCATTTATTCTTGCATTATTTCTGATTGTTCCTCGTTTAGAAAAATAAATTCATTCTCAGCGAAATAACTTTTACCTGTTTTGAAGATTTCTGCATAGTTTTTCAAATTTCTTTCTCAATGAAATAAAAAATGAATTTTTTAATACAAATTTACGTGCTTATGCAAGAAATTTTTTAGGTGAAGTACAAGAGCTAAATGAGTCTTCGCAAAGGATTTCCCGTTTCTGTTTTCTTATTTGTGGCTGGCGGTGTTAACGACTCAGAAGCGAGAATGTCTTTTTAACATTTGCTGAATTCTGCTTTATAAATAGTATGAACCGAAATCGGAGGATAAAAGAGCAGCGCTGCTAAAAACAGTTGGTTACTAGAAGCTAGTTATCAATTGATAACTTACAGGACGTCTATAGTTTTAAACTCTGAAGATCTACAGAAGTCCAATGTAGATGGAATACAATGCAATGTAAATAGATAACTTGTTTCAATCAATACATGCTAGAGCTCAGTATTGGCTTCAAAACTATTTGGTCTCAAGCAGCTCTCCATCCAGCAAGGCGTGTATGTGCAAGAGCTTCGTAACTCATCATCAGCATGTAACGGTAAAGAACCGAGATCCTCAAGCTTGGAGCTATTAAGATGATAGGCCATTACTCTTTTCGACCATGTGTGCAAAAATACAATCTCTTTGTAAGGATGAATTCCAAGTATGGAAATATATCCACAGAACGTGTCAGGAACCCTAACTTCAGCAGTAGTGGCAATAGTGCCATCATCGTTGTCTGAATCCCATTCCGGTATCTCTTCCTCTACGGAATCATGGCTGACACCTTGTATGAACCAAGATCCATCGCCATGTTTCCATGGAAAATTTGCTAGCGTGGGCCTGAAGTCGATCTCATGCTTCAACGTCCACTCGGTGGCATCAGTTGATTCATCAAGAAACCAAATCCGAAGTTTGCACTTTGCACCAACCACCATGGGTGAACCCATAGTACACGCCTTTCTTGGATTTTCCGAGACATGGTTGAATGATTCCACACGCTTCATCCATCGGCCGGAGTTTAATTACTCGGTACTTATTTTCCTCCAAGCTTAATCTGCACACAAAAAATGAAATTTGTCATAAGTCATATGGAATTGATTATATGACCTTTGGTAAGAGGAAAAAAACTAAAGACACCTGATGATAAAATATAGGAAAAGTATAGTAGTCACCCGGGGGATCCGAGCTTCCCATCCTCCGGGTCCCATACCAACCACGTGTCCCTTCTTTTCTGTCCACAATCCCGCTTTTGCTACGGTAGCAAAAAAATATCCCGATTTTTGCTACATGTAGCAAAAACTTTTCGGTCCAAAAAATAGTCCCCCAGAGCCCATTTTTGCTACGGTAGCAAAAAAAAGTCTCATTTTTTGCCATATGAAGCAATATAACTTTTATTTTTGCTATTATTGTTATCTGGTTTTGCTACAATAGATCAAAAAATTTGATACTATATATATCTTCGGCGAGGTCTCCGGCGATGTCTCCGGCGGGAGTCTCCGGCGATGTCTCCGGCGAAGTTGATTTTGCTACAATAGATCAAAAAAATTGCTACTATTGTTATCTGGTTTTGCTACAATAGATCAAAAAATTTGCTACTATATCTCCGGCGATGTCTCCGGCGAGAGTCACCGGCGATGTCTCCGGCGATGTCTCCGGCGAAGTTGATTTTGCTACAATCAAACTTTTTTTGCTACAATAGCATAAACTTTTTGCTACCACGTGTCCGGCGAGGTATCCGGTGAGGTCTCCGGCGAGGCCAGAATTTTCCTTTCATGTTCTGTGTACGAACTGTTTTTTGCTACAATGCAGCAAAAGTGGGACGATTTTGCTACAATAGCAACTTTTTGTTGCTACAAAATCTCCGGCGAGGTCTCCGGTAAGGTCTCCGGCGAAGTCAGTCTTTTATTTTTCTGTATTTCTAAGCGAACCGTTTTTTGCTGCATAGGAACAAAAGCGGGCGATTATTTGCTACACCGTAGCAAAAGCGGGATTTGGTGGGATTTAGGATAAGAGAGGAGGACACGTGTTGGCAGGGGGACCCGGGTGATCTTTTCCCTAGATCCCCCGGGGGACGCCTAGTCTCCTCCTAAAATATATGTGGTCCACGTAGAGCCTTCCCCGCCAGTAGACACCAGTATGCTGGTACACGAATTGCAAAAATGGTTGTACGTCCGCGACGGACTGTATAGCCGCCCCTTCCCTGACAAAAAACCTCTCCTCCCATCGCCATGTCTTAGACGAGAACGCGTGCATGACGAAGGGCGACGGCGGCCACCCGGAGCTGCCTAGCTTAGTGTCGCCGGCGTACCGGCGCAGGACGCAATGCATGAAGAACACCTCGAAGTGCGGCGAGACCGTGGAATCGAACGCGAGGAAATCGTGCTGGAAAAAGCCCCTGATCTGCGTCCGTTCAGGGTAAGGCGGCAGGCGCGCCCACTGCCGCGTGGCGGGGTTGACGGCGCCTTCGTGGAGGAGGATGAGGCCGTTGCAGTGGTCCCCAATGCTCGACCAGTCGTCACGGACGGCGTCCAGGTAGCTGAGGTTTCCATTGATTCTGGCCCCGACGGAGAGACGAGAGAAGAACGTCGGGGGGCTGTGCTCGGCCCAAAGATCGTTGTAGACGACATAGATGCCGGCCAGGGTGAGCGGCAGGAGGTCTGTGCGCAGAAGTCGGTGGGCGTCCACGACGGCGCGCCACGCCGTGCAGACGGAACGGCAGGCGGCGAGGTGGCGCGGCGTCAGACGGCCGAGGACGTCCGCGAGCACGTCGCCGGGTAGCTGATCCATCGGTGCGTGGTGCTGAAAAACAGGAACAAGTCTCGATGTTTTCCCTCCATATATCGGCTTCCAACAATTAAGGAGAAATATCGAGGGTGGGTGGGTAGTGGGTTTAGAGTTACCCTCTTCGGGCCTCGTCCCTCGGGCTCGTTCCGGTGACCTCGGTGGCAAGTTTGGAGCTCCGTGTTGTTCTTTTTTCTATTTTTGGACAATCTAATAAGGGAACGTGCCCCAGGAAACTCTTCCGTACGACGCGCGCGGAGATTCGTGATCTCTCGATCTGGTGGTCGTGGTGTTTGCGGGCTTTTTTACCGGGCGCGCGTGTTGATGGGTCGGTGGGTGGTTTTTATACCGTAGTGGCGAGCTGAGTGGATAAGCATCGTTCTCCCACCGTTCACCACTCGATATAGAGAGAAGAAGGGGCACGACAGCAGGCGGTGTCGGCAGGCACGGCGAGGGGCGCCCATGGCGGCAGCAGGCACGATGACGGGGCGCCCGCGCGCCCATGGAGGAGCGGAGGCACAGCGACGGGGCCGGCCGCGCGTCCATGGCGGAGCGGAGGCGGCCGCTCGTCCATGGCGGAGCGAAGGCGCGGCGACGGGGGTGGCCGCGCGTCCATGGCGGAGCGGAGGCGGCCGCGCGTCCATGGCGGAGCGGCGACGGGGGCGTCTGCGCGCCCATGGCGGAGGCACGGCGACGGCTCCGCTCCGATGAGAGCGGAGCGGAGGCACTCATCACTTTGTATTGGTTTGGCCGTTGGGATTTATTTTTAAAGCGGGGCGAAAGCCTGTTTCGAGGGTTTAGAGTTGGTTCAGGTTTCGCTCTGATTTGATCGTTATGCACTCGGTTTAGGACTTATGATGTGATGTCATTGGCGCCGCCGCGGACGGAGCCTATGTTCGCCTAACGAGTAAATAATATCCGTTTACTTTTGGTTGTTACCAAGACAATCATTTTATTTCGTTAATTTGCATGCATGATGCAAGAAATGATCAAATGAACTTGTGTCGTCGGTACATGCATCAAGACATTTAGAAGTGGATTTCGTTGAGCTAAACAAATATTCAGTTATATGCGCTCGTCGATCCTTACCATCTCCTCCGTTTTGGTCATCCGCAATTTCTACAGTATCTAGATAAAACCTTTTCTCCTTGTCACATATGCTCAGTTACTTTGTCTCTGTAAATATTTCACATATGGACAGCAAGTATCATATTGCGCATGCAATGCTGAAAGTTCCAGATGAAGGGCATCTTCGCAAACCTTGTCTAGCTCTTTATCACATTTTTAGGTGACGTACAAGAATTAAAGGGGTCTTCACAAATGGTTTCATTGGTTTCTGTTTTCTTAGTCAGGATCTTGCGGGGTCAACGAAGCAGAAGTGATAATGTCTGCTTATTATTTTTGAACTATGCTTCAAAATGATTGGAATAGTCAACACCGAAGGATAAAAAAGCAATGTCGCTGTAGATGAAGGGTTGCCACGAGCTAGTTACTAATTGGTAAATTTTCTGACGCATCTAGGTTCAAAATCTGAATGTCGAAGGATAATTCAGTGTAAATACATTACTGGTCGCAGTCAATACATGCTAGATCTCCATATTCGCTTCGAAACTATTTGCTCTCAAGCAGCTCTCCATCCAGCAAGGCGTGTATGTACAAGACGACAATATCTCGTCATCTCCATATAAGGGCAAACAACCGAGATATCCTCAAGCTTCGAGCTACTAAGATGATAGGCAATTACTCTTGTGAAGCAGGTGTGCAAGAAGATAACCTCTTTGTAAGGATGAAATCCAAGTATGGAAATATCTGCACGGAATCCTTTCCGAAGAGTAGCTCCACTAAAAGTAGTAGTAGCAACGCCATCTTCCATGTCTGAATTCCATTCAGGATCCTCTTTCTCCAGTGCTTCATGCTTGACACCCTGTACGGACCAAGATCCATCACCATCTTTCCAAGTAAAATTTGCTAGGGAGGGCGTGAGGTCGAAGTTATGCTTTAGTACCCACTCGGTGTCACCGGTTGATTCATCATCGAGAAACCACATCTGAAGTTTGCACCAATCATGGGCGAACCCATAGTACACGCCTTTCTCCGATTTTCCAAAATGTGGTTCAATCCTTCCACATACTTCATCCATCGGATGGAGTCGAATCACTCGGTACTTAGGCCCTGTTTGGTTGGGCTTATTTTCTGGCTTTTAGATTTTGGCTTATAAGCCACAAAAGCACCTAAATATGTGCTTTTGATTTTGGCTTTTGGCTTATACCATCACGTAACAATGTCTAGTCAAAAGCGAAAAGCAAAAGCCAAAAGCACATATTTAGGTGCTTTTGTGACTTATAAGCCAAAATCTAAAAGCCAGAAAATAAGCCCAACCAAACAGGGCCTTATTACTCCCTCCGTTTCAAATTAATTGACTTCCATTTGTCCACATGTGGATGTATCTTTTCTTGTAACATGTCTAGATACATCTATGTGTGGACAAATGAAAATCAATTAATTTGGAACGGAGGGAGTATCTTCTAATCTTAATCTGCGCAAAAAAAAATTTGTTCTTAGTACAACATTAGCAACCCTAGTCGTATGGAATATGACCTTGCTAAAAGAAATACGTAAAACGACATACCTGATGATAAAATATATCTGGTACACGTAGAGCCGTCCCTTCCAGTACACAGCATCATAACTGTTCACGTTTTGCAGAAACGGTTCTACGTCCGCGACGAATCGTAGAGCCGTCCCTTCCCTGACAAAAGATCGCTCCTTCCACCGCCATGTCTTCGACGAGAAGGAGTTCATGACGTAGGTCGACGGTGGCCACTCCGAGTTTGGGCTCGCGGTGTCTAACACAGTGTCGTTGGGGTACCGGTGGCGGACGCAGTGAATGAAGAACACGTCGAAGTGCGGCGAGACCGCGGGATCGAACGCGAGGAAGTCGTCTTGGAAGAAGCCATCGACCCGTGTTCGATCGGGGTACGTTTTTTTTTAGCTAATTTTTTTTAATAATACATTTATTTAATTAAAATTGAAAAATATAACGGAAAACTACGAAATTACAGGAATAATACGGCCTCGGCTAGATTTGGGCCGACAGGACCTCGTCGGCCAGAGTTGGGCCGAAAAGCCCTCGTCGGCTTAACTCCAGCCGACTGCTTTGCATGGCGGGCCACGCCTGCGGCCGACAGACCTTTCGGCGTGACGTGGCCTCCCGTCGGCCCAAGCCTGGCCGACAGGCCCCTTATCGGCCAAAGCCTGGCCGACAGGGTGCTGAATAAGAATCGGCTGAGCCTTCTTCTTCCTGCTCGCGTTCTTCTTCTTCCTTTCTTCCTTTCTTTCTCACAGCAGCTCCCTGCTGCCCGATCTGTCAATCCAACCAACAATTCTTCTTGCATGTAGTGTTAGAGAGTTTAGACAACTCAGATATACATTGGGTTAGGATTTTGTGCAATTTCGTGTTGTTTGGTTAGATCAATGGTGTAGTTTAGGTGGAGGTGGTGGTGGTGGAGGGTGGTGGTGGTGGTGCAGCGTGGTGGTGGAGTGTGGTGGTGGTGGTGCAGCGTGGTGGTGGTGCAGCGGCGGTGGTGACGGTGGTTGTCCATTGAATCGGCACGCTTCAAGGGTATGCATTTTTTTGACTAATTAGTATGTACTGTTAATTATGTACGCATTAATGTTAAGGTGGTAGTGTGATATTGATATTGCTAGGTATTTATTGCGCTACTAATATTAAGTACATAGATGTTGCCGGTTATAACAGTAAATTGGTGTCACATTAGTGCGCATCCTTCAATTAGTGTGGATCAATGTTTTTAAATTAGAGTATGTTTTTATCTGTCATAAGTGTGGATCAGTGTTTTAAATTTAGAGTTTGATTTCATCTGTAAGTAGTCTGTAATTTAGACTTTTAATTTAGCTGCGCGAAAATATGGAACAAGTATATTTGATCAGTCCGGATGTGGATGAGAACCATCGCGCAAAGATATTACAGGAGCGTAGCCTCGAGTCTCTAATAACTCGAGGACCGAGGGAATATTGGCAGATACACCCTGCTTGGGAGGAGAGGTACATGCCTAATTGATTTTTACGTGTCATATATTATCTACATTAATTTTCTTGTTCGCTACATATATATGATTACGAATTTATATTTGTTTGCAGGTTGAAGTGGGCTGGGCTTTTACCTTTCGCGCGTCTAGTAGAGGCCACTGCGGACTCTTCATGCATGGTGATAGACAACTGTCTTCTCACATACTTAGTGGACAGATGGAGCCCCGAGACCCACACGTTTCACTTTCGATGGGGTGAGATGGCTCCTACTCTCGAGGATGTATCTTTCTTGCTTGGGCTGCCGTTGGCGGGTCAGCCCATAGGGCCGTTGCAGGCCCCAGAAAATTGGGAGCACGAGATGTCACTTCGCTTTCAGGGTATAAACCCTAATGCTGGAGTGTTTAGGTCAGAGAATCACGGACCTAAGCTTGGATGGTTACTGAATTTTCAGGTACGCACTGTTTTATTTACATGCATCAATTTATATACAGAATGCAATGTTTCGCATGCATCGTTTTATTTCACTGACATAATTTATTTTGAAATGTACAGATACAGAGGTTTCCTGCTGGCATTCCGCTGAATGCTACACAAATCACTAGGAGCCTTGAATTGTGGCTTATGGGGAAGGTGATGTTCACGGAGAACCATGTCACCACTATTAGCAAGAGGTACATCCCTATTGCTTTCGAGATCGCGAGTGCTACTGCGCAAGAACACATTACACAGAGGAGTTGGGGATCAGCTGTATTAGCGGCTACTTACCGAGCTATGTGCAACGGGTGCCATCTACTGTCGGATACAACATCCATACTTGGATGTCCCTTGTTGTTGCAGCTTTGGTCATGGGAGAGGTTCCCAATTGGACGACCAGACGTGCGTGCACACGAGGCTTTCCCAGTGGATGCGTTTTTTTGATGTTGATCACATAGACATGCCTACTTTTGGTTTTATCTGGACACGTCGTCAGGTATGTCTAATCTACGTATTTATCACAATTGTTACATTTTTGCCGACTTGCACTAACTTTTGTGTCGTGCAGAGACGCTTTGCTCATTCACAGATGAGGAACTGCTAACAGCCATTCAACGAGCAGTTCGACATTCTGAGCTCGGGAGCGGTAATCTGTCGACCGTACACGGATGCAAGAAAGGAGGCTATATACCCGGGTGGTATCTCTGACCTGTGCACAAGAGATCGCGCGTACTGGATGACAAAATCAAAGATTGTCTTTGATATCTGTGTGGAGGAGATGGCCCAGCAGCGGGTTATGAGGCAATTTGGTCTACGACAACAGGCACTTCCTCTGTCGACAGAGGAACATGTCCCACCTATCATCCACGGGTGTGTTTAATTACGCATTGTTTATTTACGCATTATTCAATTCCACATCCACAGAGGAATTGTCTAACACTTACTACTACTGTAGGCTCACAAGAAATGGAACTAAGAGGAGCGCACTATCGTGGATGCGGAGGGTTGGCAGCTACGTTGCAGAGTGGGAAACTGCGACGACACGAGTCTGGCAGGAGGACCTCGTGTTTGATCCTGACCTATTCAATTCGTACCTGCAAATTTACATGATCTCAACCCGGATACGCATTACGTATGTCGAGAATCCTGAGGTTACACCGGCTCCTACTACGTGGGATATGTATTGGAGGCATGAAGTTGTTATCACTATTATCATCGACGACAGCCTTGGATGATCCACCACTCTTCGCCTTTGATATAACCCTCTTCACTGCTTCAGCGTGAAGGAGATTTCCAGCCCATCACGACATGCGCCAAAAAGCATTTCCATCCAACCAAAATGAGGGATCTCTTTGTTCACAAACTGTCCATCGGCAGGCCAGTGCTGGACATTCACAAAATCAGGGGAAAAAACTTAGTACGATAACACTAGATTCTAACATAATATAAATTCGGTACTCAGTTACCTTCACGTGAAATGCATAGGCCTCCGGCGAAAAATGGATTATCTTTGACTTCGGTGTCATAGGCATGTCACTAAGCCCCGACTCAATAGCTTTTAGCTCATTAATTCTCTGCCACTTCCACCGCCACCCATCAATTTCATCCCTAATTTCTTCAGGGGTCATCTGGATTTTGGTTTTTTTGGCTATAATTTCTCCCACCTCACGAATGTTGCCCCACTCACTAACTAGGTCCCTATAACAGCTCTTGGGCCTACCCTCCCTAATACTACCTTCAGTCCATATTGCGGCGTGATACAAAACACACCACAACCTATGCTCCAAACTAGGACCCGAACTACCAGACATCGTTCCTATCCGACTGAGGAAATAACCACGCACCACACCCCTCCTCCATCACCAAATCTATTGGGGTATATATATAGGCTCACCCAGGAGAAGAAGATCGGGAGAAAAATGGCGGGAGAAAAAAGGCGGGAAGTAAATGGCGGGAAATAAAAGGCGCGAAAACTATGGCGGGAGAATTAGGGCGGGAGAAATATGGCGGGACAAGAAGGGCGGAAAAAATACCGGGAGCGACAAACGGGAGGGAGAGAAGAAGGCGGGAAAAATAAGGCGGGAACGGGCGTCGCCGGGAAGGGCTGGCGCGAAAAATGCGAACTAACATGCACTGGTCGGCTGGGCCAGAGCCGACGGGACCTAGTTGGCCCAGCCATGGCCGACAGGGTCTAATCGGCTTAGCCCTGGCCGATTAGGTCCTCTGACACGCGCGGCGTCGGCCGACTACCTAATCGGCTCAGCCCAGGCCGACAGGCCCTTATCGGCCCAGTCCTGGCCGAAGGTGTATTATTTTTGGAATTTCGTGGTTTTCCGTAATATTTTTCGAATTTGATTAAAAAAATGTATTATTAAAAAAAAATTGGCTTTTTTTTACAGCCCGGTTTCCCTCTGCTTCGTTAGCGATGGACGGTTTGGGACTCGCGCTGGCATATGGATGCCCAGCAAGGCCATCGTCTTCATCCATGATCTGCAGTGATGCCATTGGCGCCGTCACCGGCCGAGCTTATGTTTTTTTTTTGAATTTGCCAGTCGAGCTTATGTTCGTCTAACAAGTAAATGATGTCCGTTACTTTTGGTTGTTAGCTAGACTATCATTTTGTTTCGTTAAATTTGCATGATGCAGGACATGAAAGAAAATGTACAAGCAAATCTGCGTATGATGTTTAGGAATCTGATGTCGTGTATATGCATGGAGATATCTAGAAGTGGCGTTCATTGAGCTAAACAAATGTTCAATTATATGCGCTACTCCATCCTTACTATCTTCCGGTTTGGTACTTAGTATATCTACATAAAATCTTGTCTCCTGTGCTCACCTAAATACTTCGCCTCTATAAACATTTCACGTAAGAAGCTTGACAAATTGATCTAAAAGTATGACCAGAAAGCGTCATACTGCCCATGCATTGCTGAAAGCCTGAAAGTTCTGATGAAGAAACACCTTCGCAAAACTTTTTCTGCACACTCTTAAACAATCTACGAGCGCAAACGCTGATAGCAGGAAGGCATTGTTCACAAAAGTTGCTACCACTCAAGTTCAGAATTCACATTGCAAAACTTGTTGGGCACACTTAACAGTCTACGAGCACAAATACCAATAGCAGGAAGGCATTGTTCACAAAAGTTGCTACTACTCAAGTTCAGAATTCACATCTTACAGGAGCCAGAACAAGCATGTCACATCGTCGATATTACTCCTACGGTAATAAAACAATAAACGCAGTAAATAGGATGTTGAGGTGATATCAGGAAGCCAACGTCGTGTCGCCCAACAACAAACATGTCTGGTCCATTTAGCTTGGGCAGGGTCACTTGCGTGCTTCAGCCTTCCTCTCTTCTTTGGCTGCCAACACCAAGCAGAGTAAAAAATATCAGAACTTAGTGCAGATGCAGGCATTTTATAACAGGTTTGATGCTTTCAGTAAGAACATGTCGAAGGAAAGCCAAACATGTTATTAGCAGTAGCAAATAGGTGTAAGTACCAGCTTTTTCCTCTTCGCGTTTCTTGGCGGCTTCCGCTCTCTCTTGCCGGATCAAACTAAGGCGATCTGCAATTGCAAAAAAGAAAGTATAGGTAGGTTAAAATCATGATTGTTGCATGTCATCAAGAAACGACCCTCTGATACTGCTATGCCAAACAGTAATCATAGTGAAGAAACATTCTATGAAATATATGATCTAATCACATATGCCTATGAGCAGAGAAGAGCAAAGTTAGTTAACACATGTAGTAACAAAATATATATTTAATGGAGCACAAGGAAAGATGGATAGTTCTATTGCACACAGATAAACAGGAATCAGAGGGCACACATTAGTTTCGTTTCACGGCAAAAAATGGTATAATGTGACATTAAATGCAGCAGCTTCCTTAAACCCAACATGCTTAAATCATATGGACTTGCACACTAGACACAAATCACAGCATTTCGTCTAGCTAATATGTTTGATGTGGTGTATTCATATGAATATATTGGAAAATGTCATCATGACATGCAAGGTACAAGTACAGAACAAAACATAGAAGGTGGGAGATCATTATAGTAGAACAGTCACTCCTAAACCCTCACCCAAGTCTTTTCTAGCCTGTTCTGTCTTTCCTTCCTCCTGAAGCCTCTTGTAGCGCAGTATGTTTGTCTGCTTTTCAAGCTCCTCTCTGAAAAAAGAAAAAAATGTCGTATTAGATAGCTGAAAATAACAATACGCCAATGGGGATGTATTTATTAGGATCATGCAAACAAGTGTTTCATCCTCTTTCTTGGAAAGGACTAATTATCGTCTATAACATTTTTTTGTCCAACAGTTCCTAACATTAAAACATAGCAAAAGGGTAACTTTCCCTGTGCAACCAGGCCTACAAAATGCCAAAAGAACGACAACAGTTCAGAAAACCTATAGTAGTAGATAGTCCTACTATCAGCTCACTGAGATTTACTTTTCATTCCAGAACTTGTAACAATTGTATCAACAACATTAATGCACACTTGATGATTCACATAGAAAGGGGATAAATCTGTCTAACAGAATCAATGTTACGTAAGAAGCATGCTCTAGCAATGATTGCACGCACCTTTCCCGCCTGGAGAGACCAGCTGTCCTATCAACCTGTGTCGGTGAAAAATAATAAGTTAGCAAAGTCAATATGAAGTAAAAAATGCTTCAAAATGTAGCAAAAGTAAATAAAACTATAACTGCTTATGACAGGAGTGGCGCAAAATATGAACAATAATAAGTACCTATGGTCGGCTTTCAAAGGGCAAAGCAATAGGTTAAGTACAAAGAGTAAAGAGTAGAGACACATAACAAATAATACTGCGCCATCTTCCTCATCTAAATTATCAAGAATCCTAATTCACTTTCAAAATTGTTTGCATGCAGTTAAGTGAACAGTACATTGTAGAAAGCTAAACTTGAACTGTGACCTTCTCCACAAAAGAAGGCTTGAACTGTGACCAGCCTATCACCATCATTGACAGCAATACATCACATTTTGATAATAAGAAGCAAACACGAATTGAAAATAAGACTTACATCAACATCCTTGGCTTTAATACTCTTTGGTTTCACCAGGTTTGGATTGTCAATCTCGATAAGACCTGCAGTGCCCTTGTGTTTCTGATAATAGTAAAAACAGAGGCAGGTTACCACGTAAATATAAAAGCAAATGTGAACACTGAAGGATTGAAGGTGTAGAGTTAAATGTAAGTTTTCAGGAAGAGAATATCTTACAGTCTTATCAACATCTTCCTCCTCAATTGATTCTTCCCTCTTTTCATATACCTCCCTGTCAACTTGCTTCTGGTTTGGTTAACAATACAAGTCCAGAGCCAACATAAACATATGAGATATTCACATTAAATTGATTGTACTGACATCGTAAGTTAAAAAGAAGAGGATGCAAACCTTCTTAAAGCTATTCGGACGTTCTGCTGAAGTTCCAGCCGCTGCAATCAGTTTCACAAGAAAACTATGAGAGGATATTGGGAGGAACGGGCCAATTTTAATGTTCGATTCAAAATACTTAAAGGAGAATAAATCTGCACAGCAACATCAACTTGTCCTAAAATAATTCTTGTGCAGCAACAGTGCTACCACAACGTCCAAATTTCCACCTTAATGTCAGATTCTACAAAAGTGCTGACAATTTCCATATATACTACTGGAATTACATAGAACCAACTTACAAGATAAAGAAAGAACACATCGTCACAATATGAACTGAGGAGAGTAAGAAGTAGATTACACTTCCTACAGTCAAGCCACAAGTGCATATACGTAGACGTTGTACACAAAAATACCCACATTGATCAATGAGTCTGAATGGAAGAGTCCACAACAAGTACAAAACTAAGGTGACACTTCGAAACAAAGCAGAAAGTCAACAGAGTTGTGCATATGACCAAGCAAAAATTGAGAGAGTTGTGCATATGACCAAGCCAATCATAATCCGAAAGACCAAAACAAAGTCCAGGCACACCCAATCTTTTAGGGGTTGCAATACACGCAAAGTGGCCAAAGGAACGCACAAGATCGGGCAAATGCAAGGTCCAAACCTCCAACTACACAAGATATCCAATTTCAGACCCCAAAAGTATGAGCTTTGGATGCTAACTTTGGTCCTGGGGTACCAACAAGGCAACAATCAAGCATCGTAACAATATGAACTGAGGAGACTAAGAAGTACTGGTTACATGTCGTACAGACTACAGACAAAACACAAGGGCGTAAACATAGCTAGACAAAAAACACCCACATTGCACAATGAGTTTGAATGGAAGAATCCACAACAGGTGGAACTTCGAAACAAAGCAGAATATCCACAGAGTTCTGCAGATGACCACGCAAAAATTGACAGAGTTGTGCAAAATAATGGCCATTGGCCAGGCACACCCAATCAACCCGTAAAAGAGGGTCAGGACTCAGGATACACTCAAAGTGGCCAAAGGAACACACAAGATCGGGAGCTCCAAACCTCCAACTACTACACCAGATCATACAATTTGAGCCCCCAAAAGTAGGAGCTTTTGATGCTAGCTTTGGTCCTGGGTTCCAACAAGGCAACAATCAAGCAGCTTGCTAATCGCTAAACCTAAGAAGACCACGTCGTCGTCGAGCACATCACCAACCTAAAGCTCACGTGCGGCGGGAACGGCCGGAGCGATCGAAGGAAATAGGCCTCGATCGAGCAGCTTCCGCGCACCGGCCGCGACGGGTCGCTATTAAACCCTAAGAAGACCTCGCCGGCGTCGAACAAATCACCCACCGAAGGCACACGAGCGACGGAGATAGGTAGGGGAGCGGGCATTGCGGTACGTACCGAGCTCCTCCTCGGAGGAGAAGGTGCGCTGCCCGGTGGGCTTGCCCTTGAACTTGCCCCTGGCCATGGATGCGTACGGCTGCGGTCCTGCGGCGGCGCTGGGAAGGAGGAGGCGGCGACGGTGCGAACTGCTCCAAAGCCCTAGCAACTTCCTTCCTCCGTACGGCGACTGCTTCCCGCGAGGGTGGCTCTGTCTCTCTCGCTTCGGCTCCTGCGCCGCGGCGTCTTTTATTGGCGGAGGAAGTGAGGAGGAGGAGTCTCGGCTGCCCCGCGGCCGTGTCGCTTCGGGCTCCTGGCCCAGCCCGGCCCGGCCCCATACCTGTGCCATACTTAGAGCATCTCCACTCGCGGCGTCCAAACGGCCGCCCAAACGCCTTCCGGACAGGCCGTTTGGGCGCCGTCCGGACTACTTGGCGCATTTGGGCGCTCTCGCTCCCACTCGCGGCGCCCAAATCACCCGGCCCAAAGGTTTTTTTTCCCGAATAAGGTTTTGCAAATTCGAATGTGCCGCCAAGGTTTTGCGAATTCGAATTTCAGACGGGCTGTTTTAGCCACAAATCGAGAGTCCGGTGCCACCAAAATACACTACGCCAAAATATGTCGCCAAAATACGCCGGGAGATGTCGTTGCCCGGCGTCTGCTTGTCGCCGCCGCCGTCGTCGTCGCCGATCTAGATGTTGTCACCGGGCTGGGGCACGTAGCCATAGCCGGGCTGAGTCATGTCGGGGTCATCGGCGATCATGTCGGGGTCATCGTCGACCTGGCCGTCCGCGCCGTGGCCGGTCTCGGCGCCGTGGTTGCCGCCGTTCTTGGGCGGAACGAGCCCAAGCTCTTGCAGGATTGCGGCGCGATACATGTTGTGCGCCGCCCTCGCCAGCGGGTCCAAGTTGGAGACGCCGGCCGTCAAGATCATGAAGTCCTGACTCCTCTTCTTGACGGCGGCTTTCTTCTGCTCGAGGTTGATCTTGGCGTCCAACGTCTTCCCCGCCGCCTTCGTCCCCTTCGCTGCCTTCCCCTTGGGTGTCGGCGGCGCCATGGAGCCGGCGCGGCGCGAGGATTTTTCTTTTGGCGGGAGAGATGGCGGGGGAAATGCGATTTTTGTGGACGAATTGGGGGAAGTCGGCACTTAATGCAGCCTCTTGTCTCACTGCCAGGCGTGGCCCGCGCGTCGGAGGCCGACGTGGCGTCGCGTTTCCTTCCGTCCGGGACCGCCCCAAGCCTCCCAAGTTGAGGGCGTGGGCTGGGCGTGCCGGCCACAAAACTGGGCCGCGCCGGACCGAATTCACGTTTGGGCGCCGCGAGTGGGGACGATTTTGTGTCCGGCACGCCCCAAAGGCATTTGGGCGGCCGTTTGGGCGCCGCGAGTGGAGATGCTCTTACCGTGCGTACTACGAAATCGGTAGTACTGTGACGAAACAGTCGCTTATTATGGAGAATGGATTTTTGTAGCCCGAGCTGTATGGAGCTCGTTTTTTTCAAAAAATTGAAATCCACATTTTTAAGTTTCCAAAAATCGCGAAAAAAATCCCAGATATAGTTATTGTCGAGATCTATCATCGTGCAAATTTGCAGCTCCAAAATCATTGTATTGTGGCGTTTACAAAAAAGATAAATTGGCAAAATTTCAAATTTTTAAACCGTGTATTAGTCATCTTCCAGATCTACACATTTGTCTTTTTTGTGCAGCCCAAAATATAATGAATTTGGAACTGCAAATTTGCACGATTGTGGATCTAGATAATATCTATATTTGGGGATTTTTTCACGATTTTTGAAAACTTAAAATATTGATTTCGATTTTTTTTAAACGAGCTCCATGTAGCTCGGCCTCCATTTTAGGTTTTTGCTTATTATGGGGAAAAAACCCGTGCGCTTACTAATGGACTCATAGAACTTCTTTGCACAACACGAAGAACGATAAACGGCTTTTGTGGTACACTACAAGATACCCCTTCGTGCTACCGAGTGCGGTCTAAAACTCACCTGCCGGCTGCCGCCACCAATGGCCCTGCCCAGCCGCACCGTCTACTTCCGGTTGTCGATATGCGCCAGCACCACGCCGCACGCCAACGCCAAGAGCCAGATGTCGCGTTGTCATGGACCAGATCAAGAACCGCTCCCCCACGAGTCAAGACTCCCCGCGGGAGGGAGGAGAAAACCTCCGCCGTCGCACGCACTGGTTATGCCAGGCAGTATACCTGGCCATGGGACGGGCCGGGCTTCGGGCCGGGTCTAAAAAAGCCCGCGGGCAAAATCCCAGGCCCGGCCCGGCCAGGCCATCGGGCCTATATTTCAAGTCCAGGCCCATCCCATGACTGCAAAATCCCGTCGGGCCTCGGGCCGGGCCTCTTCCTGAAAACACCAATATGCAAAGCCCAGGTCCATCCCGTCCCGTCCATCGAGCCGAAATCTGAGGCCCGGGCCCGACCCGTGGGCAGGGCCAGGCCCGGAAACTTCGGGCCGGGCTTCCCATGGCCAGGTATGCCAGGCAGTGACGAAGGGGAGGGATGGGAGGGGAGAACAGCGGCCTGCCGGCTAGGGATTGAGTTTCTCTCGTGTCCCCCAGGGGGAGGGGACGCGAGAGCCGTTAGTGGTCTGGTGTCTAAGAATAACTTAAGACTTGACATACATCAATATGTTTAGGAGCGACTACGTCTCACTCGAGTAAGAATTAAGTTAACTCTTAATCAGATGGCCTCATCTAGTTACATGTGCAAACGAGAATTTTTTAATTGTAACTCAGAATCACGATGCAAATCTGATGTGATTAGAGCTGATCTAACTTAATTCTCACTCGAGTGAGGAATAGCAAAACAGATATGTTCATTGATTTCACTAGTACCGTGACGAAACAGTCGCTCATTATAGAAGAAAAAAGTGTACTCTTATTGATAGATTCATAGAACATTCCATAATATATGTTTATTGATTTCACTGTTTTTTGTGCACAAACAAGAAGAGCAATAATAGGCTTTTATAGTACACTACACGATACTCCTTCGTACTTACCCGCCGCCACCACCGGCCCTGTCCAGCCGCACCGCCCACCTCCGTCGTCGACTCCCACGGGAGGGAGGAGAAAACCTCCGTCGAACACACGCGCTTTGCGCGGCGGCGACGAACGTGAGAGGGGGGCGGGGGGGGGGGGGGGGGGGGGGATCGGCGTCCTGGCGGCTAGGGTTTGAGTTTGACTCGTGTTGCGCGCACGGGGCCGACACGGAGCCTGTTATGACCTGGTGTTCAGCAATAACTTAGACTTGAGAGATATGTCTACATGTTTATTGATTTCACTATTTTTTTTGCACAAACGAGAAGAGAACGACAGACGGCTTAATTTTGCAGTACACTACAAGATACTCCTTCATCTCGTCGGCGTTCACTTCACTTGAAGCAGCAGCACATGCCCGAGCCACAGGTGCTCTTCTCGGGGGCAAAGCCAATTAGAGCCAGGCAGCTCGTCCTGCAGTTGTTGACGGCCCACGGCGCCGGGTTCGCGCAGTCCGGCTCACCCACGCAGTATTTTCCAATAGGGTGAATGTCGATCCCTGTCAAATAATGAAATAAATCAGTTCAATTCCGTGACGATGAAATGGAAATCACGTAGAGTACGCGTACCTATGGAACCTCTCCCTGTGGCGTGGCATGGGAGGAGAGCGGTGGATGTCACCAGGATAAAAGCTAGGAGGCACGTCGGCATCGCCTTGTTCATGGTCATCAGCGCCATGAGGCTGGAGAGATTTCCTTTCCTCCTACTCGTCGGTGTCTCGAGCTAATGTGTGCCTGCTCTTTGTGCTGGTGGCCGGTGTTTATATAGAGCGGATCCGCCAGATAATCTTCATTCATGGCTGATAATTATATTATATCTTTAACCAAGGATAGTTTCCTCTTTATATGGACGTAAGACAATCAATTCCTTTATCAATAGTTAATGATTTCTCCATGTAGAATGAACGTTTTAGTTGGGTAACAAGCAGAAAATAACTTCCTTTTGATTGCATTCCAATTATATTTTGATACTATTTCTAATTAACGGGCATTTCTTAAATGACATTATATCACATATTGCTATCTTCTAGATTTAGCCCCTGAAATTCGGCCGGCGAATATTTACTGCCACTCCACACATGGTAAAGCACGCCACCCAAAAATTTCATGCCTCTCACGCAGGGGCGGCGCTAGACTAATTGAAGGGTAGGTAATGAATATCCAAAAACAAATGCGGAAATAAATGAATGTAGGATTTTGATCCAGGATTGGCGGATCCAGGATTTTGATCCAGGGTGGTCCGCTTTCAATGAATGTAACTAGATAATCATCTAAAAGACTATCACCCATCTTATTTCTCAACTTGTTCTTGACAAAACTCATTGCCGAAAATGCTCTTTCCACATTTGTTGTTGCCACTGAAGGAAGCAATACCAAATTATAAACTATATGTCTCCTTGTTTCCACAAGTTTAACCGAGAGAGCCACAAATAATGTGACCGAGAGCAGGAACTTGAATGCCATGTTTATAATGCGACCTAGCCTAAGTACAACCTAAATTGGGAAATTGGGGTTGACTGGTTATCCTCCAAAATACAGGGAACTCTTCATTTTTCAACAATTCTCCAATAAGTGTGTGCAATGCATCAGCCTAAATAATCAAATTGGAGCCTCAAATTGGGAAATTGGGGTTGACTGGTCGAAGTTGTACCTAGCGGAACAAATTCACCACAAATAGGAGCCTGCTGCCGTGCTGGGCTGCTGCCTGCTGGCTGGCCTACTCCCCGCCGGCGGGCGGAGGCAGCGAGAAGCTGCAGCCTGCAGTCAGCAGGATCCCGGGACTGCGCCGCCGGGGCAGGCGTCGCCGCGTCGGCCTCCCTGATTTGCCGCTAGGTCCTAGGGTTAGGGGCAGACTGGTGCGAGCGGTGGCGACTTGGCATGGCGGCAGCGGCGAGCGCCAGAGGAGGGAGAGTCGGCCGGCCGGACGATGAAGGGTCCAAGGAGGAAGTGCGGCGGTGGCGGCGACCGGCAACGGCGACTGCTGGCTCGCTCGCTGCCTGGATCGATTGCTCGAACAGAAAGAAGAGGAACGGGATGCGTTAGCGATGGAGACAACACCCAGTCTCCTTTTTTTTAGTGCTGCACTCAATCTCCTACTCTTGGGCTTTTTTGAGCCAAGGTATATGGGCCTGCTCAAAATCGCAGGGTGGTCTGCGGCCCACCCTGGCCACCCTCTGGATCCGCCAATGTACGTGAGCCCTTGGGCGCACGCGGCCGTGACTTGTATATACATGCAAAACAATTACATGTACAGGAACCGAAACAAGTCGGTTTGGATATACGAACCCAATGCAAACACTACAGATTCTAACATCCATGTTTCCTCACACAATGATGGTCAACTATAATGTCTTTTCTCGCGTCATGGAACACTAGATTTGAGGACAAGAAGGTCACACCAATGTTATCACACCGAAGTGCTTGGGGTCGATCTTGAGAGACGCCTAGTTTTTATAGCAGCGACTATATTCAAATGAGTTTCTTCATTCATTAGAACATTCCATGTGTGTTTATCGAAGATTTCGTTCAATTGTTTTGTGCATAAACAAGAAGATGATGAGCACGTATGAATTGACTCTACCAATACAAGAAACGGCTTAATTTGTAGCACAAAAGATATGCAATAAGTAGACGTAGTGTGGCTAGTGTCCAACTGTCCATGCATGATTTTGACGACGGCGCTCACTTCACTTGAGGCAGCAGCATATGCCGCCGTAGTCGGACTGACAGTAGCTCTTGTCCGGGACATAGCCGAGGAACTCGCAGGTCGTCTTGCAGTTGTTGACAGCCCACGCCGGCTTCTGCTCGCAGCTCGGGAAACCCACACAGTACTTTGCCCAATCCCCTGCACAAACGAGGCACCTCCAAATCAGTTCAGATGCACAGCATGGGGCTTACTTGTTCGCACGCATGGAGATCATGCGCACGCGTACCTCTGTCTCTCCCTGCTGCGTGGCATGGGAGGAGAGCGGTCGACATGACGAGAAGAGCTAGCAGGCACGAAGGCATCGCCTTGTTCATGCTCAGCGCCATGATCGAGGCCGGAGTGACTCCCTGTGTTTCTTTCCTCCGACTGCTCCGTGTCTCTAGTCTAACTATATCTGTGTGCTCTTTGTGCTGGTGGTGTTTATATAGAACATGCCAGATCAATCTTCATTTACTATTAGTATATTGTATGCTTAACAAGGAATATTTCCTTCTTTATATGGACGTTAGACCAAATCACCACAATCAATTCCTTAATCGATAATGATTTCTCCATGTAGGATGTTGAGCATTTGGGTAACAAATGTATATTGCAAATAATTGCCTTCCGATTAAGTTTTGATATTTCACATTAACGACCGATCGTAACAAAACGAACACAGCTAGGAGTTGTCCTTGCGTACGTCTTGATCAGATCGCTGATTCCGATCGGTTCTCTTCGCTTTGTTTCCTGGCCAACCTGACGACTTTTCTCCTCAACGCGCCGAGATGCAAATCCTCCAACTCGTCGCTCTTTCTCCAAACAATTCCAGTAAAAAATAAATCTGTCAATCTGTTACAAACCTGCAGATCGATCTTTAACTGAATGAACCTCGTAGTGATCAACTTGGCGCTCTGATACCAGATGATGTAAAATGTTTGCCCGATCTTTCACCACAAAAATCACCGAGATAACTTGGCGCTATGATACCAGATGATGCAATACACGTAACCTGAAGAACTTGGATAGATTTAGGTGAGCAACATGAAGATAAATAACACGCCTCACCCAACCTCGACAACCTTTGACAGATTCAAGTACCTTCTCGCCACGCACGATAACTCTTGACAGATTCAAGAACACTCATGACTCAATTTATTTGATAAATAACGAACGTCCGAGACGCCGTCATATAGGCCGGTCCCTTGGGACGGAGGCAAATTGAACACAAAGTTCTACATAATTTTCAACTCGCCTAAAACCCTAGCCGTGCCTTCTTATATAGGAGGATACACCTAATCGGTTGGACATGCCCAAACCGAAACAAACACAAATCCTAATCGGGACTCCTATGGATGCAAACCGGCCCATTGGAGACTCGACCCAAACATATTAAGACACGCAGGTATAGTTAACACAACCTTAGACTTTTACATATCGCTTAAATATGTCCTAGCGTGTCAACTAACCAACACGATGACCTCGATGCCCCCATCACATTGATATTTGAATGATTATTGAGGATTTGTGCCCAGATCATAAAACAGTTGAACGTACCAATAAGTGGGGGACATTCAACTAAGTGTGGAGTTGCATTTTTCGGCGAAGCGCTTTTCAAGATATAGTGTGGCGGCGGACTTATGAGAGTGAGTGCATGGTGTATGGGCTTGCCGCACCGGCTGGCGAGAGGACCCAGTGGTAGAGTGCGGGAGGAAGGCGGGGGATGAGGTGGAGGAACCGGACCAACGTTGTTGCTCGGTCAGCTTGTCGCCGCTGGATGTTGAATAAGCCTAGCTGTTAGTCTGTCAGGTTAGCGGTTTGGTTTCAGTCAAATTTAGTTAGTTGTTTCTGTTAGCAGATAGGGTGTGCGACGCGGTCTGTGCGTCTCACCACAATTGTAGGTTCGCCTAGTGCGCCCTGCTCGGTTGTGGGATGGCACGATCCAGTCAGAGTGGGTTGAAGTTGTGGCTTGTAAGTTTTCCTTCAAATATATATGAAAGACATAATAGCAGTACTTTGTACGCTGCACCAAAATCTCGCTCTCCCTCTCACCTAGTAGTGTTATGAGTTATAGATAAACGAGTGCTTCGTGCTAACATCCCTCCGCCCCTGCCCCGCCCTCGTCGTCTTTTCTTGGACTCCAGCGACCTCACCGTTGGATCTCATGTTCCACTTGCTTTTCAAAATTTATGCTCTAGTTTTAGCGTATGTTACATCAGAAACTTTTCTGCTGGTGTAAAATCTTCTCTCTCATGTGCTAAAACTTTTAGGGCACATATATGTGGGAGATGCTAGGAGTAGAGACTATAGATAGAGATTTCGTGGTAATAAAAATGTAAGTTTTTTTTAAAACTAAACACGTCGATTTGAGTAGTATGGTCATGCGTGATCATAATGGCAGGATGATTAGAGCTAAGCCATATGGTACAGGCATGTGGCCAATGCTCTCATGATGGAGGCAATTGCAGTCCGAGATGGACTTCAGATTGCAGCGTCAGGTAGCTCAACTAGGGTGGTGATTGAAACTGACGCGAAAAAAGTTGTCACCTTTGGAATAATCGGAATCAAGGACGATCAAAATCACTTCAATCATTCATGAGATAGAAGAGCTGAGCAATAATCTGGAATCCTTCCAGCTTAATTTCATCGGAGAGAGGCTAATGAAGGGGCACATATGTGTGCTAAGCAGGCATCAGAGATCAGGAGAAGATGTATATGGATTAATTTTATTCCTAGCTTTTTATTCCAATGCCTTCAGAATGATTGTAAGCCCGATGATTAATGAATGAAAGTCGTTGTTTCGCAAAAAAAAAAGTATCGTGTATTCTTGAAAAAATTGAGTATATCGTGCTAACTTCGGAAGGATTTCCTACGATGGCAACAAACACACTCGGTTTCTGGTAGCGTGGCCGGCCCGTCACCGAGCCTATAGTCCCGGTGCGGCCTTTCACGGGGCAGGCCCACTACAAGAAATACCACACGACGCCTCCCCACCGCAACCCTTAACCCTAAGACCTCGCCATCCCCCACAGACGCCGACGCCTGCCTGCTCCGCCGTCTCAGCTCTCGCGCGAACCTCACCCCCACCGGCGACCGGCTGCCGCGCATCCTCCTCGCTCGAACTCTCGGTTCACGTCAGATCTACGCGCGCGGCGACCGTCTTCGTCTCGGCACACCCGACCCGCAGGTCCTCCCTAGCCAAGGTGAGTCGCTTGTCCCCCCGTTCCCCTACTAGATCCTCACCATCCTCGCACCACGTCGCCGCCGGATATGGGGAGCCTCTGATTGCATGCCTAGGCTTGACTGGAAGTGAAGTCGGCTGTTGAATTCTAGGTTTTGTATGTTGTAGAGTGAAGAACTTGGTTAGGTTTTAGACAGTGATTCTCCTTTGGGATGTTGCTCTCGCTGTTGCATTGGAAGTTGAATCTACTACTGTGGTCTTAGCTGTCCTCATATGTGGAGATACCATCCCTCGTGTTTTCCTGCAATTGGTGTCGAGTCGGTGAACAAGAGTGTAAGACACAGGCTGATCATCCTGTTTGTTACTTTTCAGTTTCAATCATGGCACGCCGAGGATTGATGGAGCAGGACCTGAGCAAGCTCGATGTCACAAAGCTCCACCCTCTGTCACCTGAGGTCATCTCGCGCCAAGCGACAATCAACATTGGTACTGATACCATCCTTTTGGCAATGTTTCAATGTTTTCAGTATGGAGAATTTATATGGTACACCAGTACAAGCTATGTGGATTATTCCTCATTAGTCGTATTTAGTATCATGCAATTCATGGTGGAATTATTCCTGTTTACCGTTGTAGATTTGCTGGTGATTTGTACGTTACGTATATTATGCACAGTGGAGTTTTAGTTGCACCGTGTTTATCCTTTTATGAGATATTAGTATGCATGGAGGGAAGAAATCTGATTCCGTATGAATCATGTAAGCCTTGTGTGATGCACATGATGGATTAACAGTATATGACACTGCCAAGTCCACAGTTTTGGAAAATGTCATTGGACTGCAGCCAGTGTCTTTTAATGACAGCAAACTTGCAGTGGTATTTATTCAAGATTAGCATTGTCTGACACGACAAATTTTCTTTAGATCTTATTTACATTTTGGCATGTGAACAGTCATTTATTCATTGTTTATTTTCCATCTTTATTTCTCCTTGGCTTTTGGGTCATACTTGAATGTTAGGTTCCATAATGCGAAGTAATAACCTTTTGCGGTGTCATAACATTTTCATCTTATGTTACAACTCAGGTACAATTGGTCATGTGGCCCATGGAAAGTCTACTGTCGTGAAAGCTATATCTGGAGTTCAGGTATCATTCATTATTTTTTAGCACATTTTCCTTCCAAGTTCTGAATCTGAATTCTGTAGATACTAGACAAGCATTAATCACATCTATCAGTCACTGCTTGAGAGTTTTCCATTTACTAAAAGTTGTCATGCTTATATTTTTGTTGTTATAGGAATGAGTAAACTACGCATGTAACTCTAAATTTGTGCAAGGCTATAAAAAGCGCGCTTAAGCGCATGCTTAAGCTTGCTTAGGCTCTGAGTGTAGCAAAACGCCTAGTGATCAACTGCGCTTAAACATGCGCTTAATTCCGCTTAGCGCTTTAATTCTTTAGAAAAGAGAAAATGGAGACAAAATGCTCCATTAGCGCATAGCGCTTAATAGAACCTTTCATTTGTGCTAGAATATGTTCCAGATGTCTGTAAACATGATCAATAAAGTTTGTGGATGCATTTGATGTTTGAAACAATGAATCGGTCTGCTAATTCTGGACTCGAGTAGTGGTACTGTTGTAGTCTATGTTTCTTTGTCTAGGTATATTACAATAATTTGTAGAATGGTTTAGTAACTGATTGATGTTGAGGTGATCATCCTTCTCTACATGTTTTTATTTTGTACAATATTCTGATGTCTTTGTTTCAATTTGTAGACTGTTCGTTTCAAGAATGAGCTTGAACGTAACATCACTATCAAGCTGGGTTATGCTAATGCAAAAATCTATAAATGCGAGGATGACAGATGTCCACGGCCGATGGCCTACAAGTATGCTAAATTTCACTTTTTTACATGATTAGCTTATACTCTCACACTGTTCACAATTTAGAGAAAAGAACTTCAGGAGCACCTCTCTATACTTGTATTGGTTGTTTAACTTGTCTGTTCATATGAATATTTTCTAGTAAATATTTGGTAGAACTCATGATTAGAATCTCAATTGTATCTTCAGAAATTAATTAGTGTATGGTTACTACCGCTAGTATACTCAATATTACTGCATAGTTGCAAGTTCTTGTACCCTATTTGACCCCTTAATTTTTTTATAAGGGCTTATGGAAGCGGAAAGGAAGATACTCCTGCCTGTGATGTGCCTGGGTTTGAAAACACTAGGATGAAGCTCCTGAGACATGTTTCCTTTGTTGATTGCCCGGTATGATGAAACGCTAGCTTTTGCTGATATGAATATTCTTTTCTACAGTTATATTTCATGAATGCTCATGCACAGCCTGACCATTTGTTGCCCATCTGAGTGATCATGGTTCTATTTGGCTTTGTTTGCTGTCAATTATGATTATGACGTTGCTCTTGCATCAACAGATAGATGATAAAGGGTGTTTCCATTCCTAATTGTATGCCCAAATATCTGACTAATAATACAAGGATTCACATATCATCTAGAGTTCTCTGATGGATCATTAGACATTTATTTCACTGATTGAACTTAAATACAATGTCACTGTGTTATACTAAAGTACTTTTTTCTTTGAACAGGGCCACGACATTCTCATGGCTACAATGCTTAATGGAGCAGCTATCATGGATGGAGCCTTGCTTTTGATAGCAGCCAATGAAAGCTGCCCACAACCTCAGACATCTGAGCATCTTGCAGCCGTTGAAATTATGCGTCTCCAACATCTCATAATTCTGCAGAATAAGATTGATCTTATCCAGGAAAGTGCAGCTATGAACCAACATGAAGCAATCCAAAAATTCATCCAGGTCACTATTGTTCGTCATTCCTCTTGTATGTAATACATGTCTTCTCATTCATGATTTGACCTATTGTACCCCCTCATATGTGCAGGGCACAATAGCTGAAGGTGCTCCTGTGGTGCCAATATCTGCCCAGCTGAAGTACAACATTGATGTGATCTGTGAATATATTGTGAAGAAAATCCCCATTCCAGAAAGGAACTTCACTTCACCTCCCAACATGATTGTTATTCGCTCCTTTGATGTCAACAAGCCTGGTTCAGAGGTTGATGAAATTAGGGGTGGGGTAGCAGGTGGCAGCATCCTCAGGGTATGTAGATCTCAGCCATGGAACATTATTATTAGATCATTAATCTTTATGTCCTATTGTAAATATACGCTGAATTGTCATTTTTTCAACAGGGAGTCCTGAGGGTGAACCAGAACATTGAAGTTCGCCCTGGCATCGTCATGAAGGATGAGAGTGGCAACATCAAATGCACCCCAATCTACTCAAGGATTGTCTCGCTCTATGCTGAGCAGAATGAGCTCCAATTTGCTGTGCCAGGAGGGCTTATTGGTGTGGGAACAACCATGGACCCAACTTTGACTCGTGCTGATAGGCTGGTTGGCCAGGTTCTAGGAGAAATCGGTTCTCTTCCTGATGTATTCGTGGAGCTCGAGGTTTGTCGAATATTTGTTGCTTCAAGATTTTTAGCCAAACATTGTTAGCTGTTAACGTCATCCTTGGATTTCGCTTTGCAGATCAATTTCTTCCTTCTCCGAAGGCTGTTGGGTGTGAGAACAAAGGGGACAGAGAAGGCAGGAAAGGTCTCCAAGCTAACCAAGGGTGAGATCCTGATGCTTAACATTGGGTCCATGTCCACTGGTGCCCGTGTGGTTGCTGTTAAGAACGATCTTGCCAAGCTCCAGCTCACGGCGCCTGTATGCACAAGCAAAGGCGAGAAGGTGGCCCTGAGCCGTCGTGTCGAGAAGCATTGGCGCCTCATTGGATGGGGCCAGATCCAGGCTGGCGCGACGCTCGAAGTCCCACCCTGCCCGCTGTGAAGCACTCCCCTCTGAACGAAACCGCAGTTTTCTGAGAAGAGACGAAATGTGGAAGGGCAGAGAGCTTCTAGGTACAGTTTTTGTGAGGTGGAGGAGAAAACATGAGTTTGCAAGTCTTGTCTTTGCGGGTTATCCCGAATTTATTTACGCTAGTTTGTTTTCTCTTTGTCCGAATTTAGGATTTATTTCCATGTTTATTATCATGGACGTGTTTAGTAGGCGAGGGACCTACTATCAGATTTACCTGATTATCTTGCCTATCAGATCATTGACTACATCATGTCTTCCATTGAGCAGACTTTTTTTTTTGAACGGGGAAAGGTCTCGAAGGACCCAGATACTGCTCTATTCATCAGCGGTGACTTTACAATTTACAGAAAGGACCTCAAAAGAAAAAGACAATACAACTTGGTCCAGATTTTTTTCAAAAAGGACCCTACAAAGATTTGCAGAAACGCCATCAAGTCCTTCGTCTTCTCCGTCACCGCTTGCGCTGAACCACCTCGGAGCACGACGACCAGCCTCAAACCGGGGACGATACCACTTGGCCTGAGGAAGGCTTGAACCGTCGCGTCGAGGAAGAAGGGCCTCCACTTGAGGAGGTTGAAGACGCACAAGCGCAGAAGCTGCACCGGCGTGTGGAGTGGCCACCATCTCGGCCGAAGATCATAGCAGCCGAAGTTTGCTGTCATGTAGGAACTCCACGAAGCAGCATCACTGACTTTCCCCGGAGATCCTGATCCCGCTGGTCGGCCCATCTGCCCGCCACCAAGACGGCCATCCAAGGCAGCACCAAACCAATCTTGACCTCCACCTAAACCTACGAGCTTATTTAGGCCGCTTCCTCCAGATCTGCCGCAGGCCGCCGCCGTCCACCATGGACAACAGGAGAGCAGCAACAGGAGGGCTCTCCAAGCGTCGCTCGGGGACGATGGAGAGCAAGGCGGCAACGGCAAACAGCCAGACGCCATGGAAGGCAAACAAGGCATACAGCCCAACTCCACGGGAAAACCAAAAACTAAGCCTACTGCTAATATGTACAGCCGTGCTACGCATCCTCGCCCTCGCCGGCAGCGCCGCCAGAGAAGAGAGGGAGCGAGCGGGGACGGGAACTGGGAGCTGAGGTCGACTCTCAACGAGAACGCGGTGGAGGAGAAGAAAGGAAGTCTTCCCTGCGTTGAACGTATTTGGCCTGGTCATTGAGCAGACTTCAGTCTTTGTTAGTTACTTAGTTTGCTTTACCGGTGTATGTATGCTCTTGGCACTGGCAAGGAAGAGCATGCTAAAATGCCATAGTGTCGTTGTCTGTCTGCTCATTGTTCTACAACGCAACCGATTTTGACCATGACATATTTTCTCATGTTTATTACCTAAACAGCAATTTGTAACATGAAATTACTTCCACGCTTAGAGGAGCAGCCCCAAAGGCTTCTCTTTGGGGACTTAATTTTGCTCGCCAAGGCGGCAGACAAAACAACAGCAACATCAACTCTTGCGTTTTCAGCAAATTTTGCTCGGCCGTTACTTGTTGAATAATCTCAAGGAGATGCGCCTTTGCGGGAGAAAATTCTCATGGACTAATGCTCAACGGTCTCCCATCCTCTCGAAGATTGACCATATTCACGGATGACCGGGAGATGTTATTTCCGATGCTCACTCCAGAGTCATTTCCTCTGCTTGCTCCGATAAATCCCAGGAGTACAAAATATGCTCTTGAGGACTAAAGTCGCTTTGCCACCATGACAAAAAAGTGAAGACAAGTTCTACAGTAGGTGCTAACAATATCTGACAAGTAATAACTCCGTTCCATAATTCTTGTCGTGGTTTCAGTTCAAATTTAAACTAAACAATAAGGAGGCTAATTATGACCCTCACAGGAGGCTACAAGCTAATCATAACCTTCAGAGGGGCTACATCGAAGCTGATTGCATGAACTGTTACCAATCTAGTATGGGAACCAAAACCGAATCAGGGATTCCACAAATTCTCGACCTCAGCATATATACAAAGCAAAGTAAAATCAAAGCACAGGCCACCTGAACACATGAATCCTCGACTACCCGACTAGATGAGTTTCGGAAGAAGCAGAGTCCATTCGGACTGGAACTACGTATAGCAGGGTTCCCATTTGGACTGCACCTGATAGGCAAGGGCAACCGAAACATTTTTACAGTCAGCACTGCAAACACAGGGTCTACTGAAGAGGCTCCAAAAAAAATACAGGGCCGTACTGTTGAGGTCACAAATTTAGCTGAAGCTATCACTTTTTCCGGGGGGTAACCGTATGGAAGATGGGGTCCATAGACAGCATTCTCATTCAGGAATGACATCGGGTCCACCTGTGATTCCGCTGGGTAAGCATTCGAAGTACTGGCTTGATTGGTCTGGTAAGCACTAGCACTGACTTGACTGGGGATGTTGGGAGACACTGTTTCATAAGGACTCGAAGCACCGACTTTGTTGGGGGTATTGCGAACTGGATTCGCGCTTGCACTGCTATCCTTTTGATTGGCCTTCTTCTTGCTCTTAGCAGTCCGTTTGTTATCCATGGGACTGTTTGCACTAAGTTTGAACATTTGCTGCTGGATTTCATTCAACGAACTACTTGCCAACTTTGTCCTCTTCACATCAGAAGACTTGAACTCAAGCCGGTACAAGGCTAGAGCATTAGAATCATTGATCTCATATTCAAAAAGATGCCACTCGTAGCCGCTGGATGGTTGTGGGTCCATGTAATAGGATTTCTTAAGACCCCCAAATTCTTTCATCACTTGCTTCCTTGATTCATGCCATCCACGCCCATTGTAATCTGGCAATTGCCTTTGCTTCCGGTTGCCACTCTCAAATGCCCTTCTTGGTCGGTCAAAGAACAACCATTCTCTAAGAGATTCACCTCAAGAAGAGAAAGATCAAAAAGTTCTGCAAGAAATAGAAGGGAACCAGCAATTAGCACATGAATTTGTTAATATCAACGTTCACCTAAAAGGCTAAAAGTTGATAGCGAAACGTACCAGGTGCATTCCAAGGTGATTTTGACGTTGCAGCCCCTTCACAGACAGGAATACCAACATTTTTTCCTTGGATTTTTGCCCAAAGAGCATCAAATAGGGGGCCATCTTTCAAGTCAATACCCCTTGGACGCATTACAGGCCTTGTCCCTAGAAAACCATCATCATTTAAAGCCAAACCAGCATGGTAAGGGTTGCAGTAATCTTCACACTCGTCTGATCCTCCGACAGGGCGACCACAGTCCCAGAGTGCACATTTCGGTCCTAAATATTGAGAAGTGATGGACATATTGTTGTGAGCAAGTCTGACATGTGGAAAAGAACATCTCCAGTATTTTGCACAGAGCTGTTTGCATCAACATATGAATTAGGAGGTTGCAATCTTGTGGAAAATTGAATTGTGCATGTTCCAGCTGACCAATCCCTTGCAGGTTACTGAGGTCATCTGGGTTTGACCCATGGAAAAAATCGTCAATACTGAGTTCATGGTCTATAAAGTACAGCTGCAATCAACGGTAAAACAAATGCCCATTAAAGCTATAAGTTAAAGACACTTAACATGCAGATGCATTACAAGTTGCAACCATTAGACGATAAAAGTTAAGATCTGGAAAATAAGCACACCACACATATTTTAAAGGCATGCTGTAACGAACAATAAAAAGCAGTACGTCAGAAGAACCATACAGTACACATGTGTTCATTACCATTAGAAGGCACAGAACATAGATAAAAGAAGGTAGGAAGAAAATTCAGAAACTAAAATCTGGGCATCAACCAGGGCAGGAACGCAAGACATTTGCACAAGCAAAATTAATATACCAAATGATGAAATATAAAAATTATCAAGCAAGGCCTCAACATCTAATCTTCAGGAGGCCATTACAATCTACGATCAGGTCAGCCACCGAATAAATTGTGTTAATGTGGCCTGTGCTCCTCAGGAGGTTAGACAAACAATGCCATAACACATTACTCATCAGAGCACAACACATTTCTACATGCTGGCATACCGAAGTACATGACACTCGAGGTCAACACTTTTGGCATAATCTTATCTGAAGGCAAGGTTATTTTTAATGGTTTTGGATCCATATTAGGGCCTACAATGAACAATGCACACATCACTTGAATTTTGTAACAAAAAATGTGTATGAAAACATTAACAGAGTCATAAGTAGCCCAAACCAAAACACAGCAAGACTGAACAACTTCAACGGGTGAACTCCAATTGTACATACAATCATACATACACATAGAGCAATTAACATGGTTTGGCAAAATTAACAATAATTTTACAAGATACTAATCTTTCTTGGTCCAAAATCCAATTTTTAATGAATAAATAAGTGTGTCTGCTAGCACAAATCTGTCAGCAACTTCTACATGGTTACTGTAGGTTACACTATATGCAAAAAATGTTGCACATAGTGAAGAACCGCATGTGCACAGTTGGCCACCCAGTTGATGAAGTACTAGTAGTATAATACACAAGTTCATTCACATGATTGATGACACAATTGGGAAAATTCCACTAAACCGATTAAAACAGGGACACATCGAGTGTGATACTGATCACTGAGAGATGCATTAGCAATATCAGCTACTTCTCCCCACAATCCCCCAGCATTCCATGACCTGGTGAGACCTCCCCTGCACCTGCAACTCGGGGTTGAGATTCTGATCGTCCTGCCATGCCCGTGGCTGAGACGAGATGGCTGCACTGGCAGCGGCGACGAGGGACCGCCAGCCTGCTGGTGGCGTCGTCCTCCTCCTCAATCGCCAGTTGCAGCAACGCAGCGTCTCCGAAGACGGATGCGCGGCCCCTTGGCTGTTCCCCTGCGAGTTCTGCAGCGCACCAGGAGACAAGTCAGAGACGGCAAACCTGAGAAGTAACTGGTCTATGCGTAAGGGATGCTAGGGTTTGGAGAGTTGCCTGGGGGGACGCGGGAGAGGCGACGCTTAGCTCGGCCTGCCACTCCCGCAGCATCTGGTGGACTGCTCTTCGAGGACGGCGGCGTCGCCGGAGCGGCTCTCCTTGCGGGCGGACTGAAGGCCGGAGAAGATCTCCTGGAGGTCGTCCACGCGGGTCTTGGCGCGGTCGCGGAACTGCTGGTGCGCGACGACGAGCGAGGGCTCTTCCCGTGGCGGAGCAGCCGCCGGGTGCGGTCGGATCGCCCGCCATCGTGCGATCAGGCGGCGTTGGTGCGGCTGCGGCGATGGGAGTTGGGGGTCGATTCGCCTTGGTTTGCAAGGATTGTTTTCCTTCGTTTTTTTTATTTTCCCATCTTATAATTTGGAAATTGTTTCCCAAGTTTGGTCCTTTTGAGGTTCTTTCTTCTCTTTCCTTCTGAGTACACTTATCAAAGATTGTAAGCAAACATTAAGGATCAAATAATAAATAAGCACGACTATTGTTCTTTTGAGGGAAAACTATCACGACGTAACTTTATTGATTGAAAATAATGGTTACATCGTTGCAATTGTAGTTCTAACATAAAATTGAGGATCACCATGCCACACCTCATGGTCTTACCTAAAAAAAATTAGCTAGTTCATGAGCTGCCATATTGCTTTCCCTAGGACAATGAGCAAACTTAACATGTACAAAATTTTTGACAAAGAAAATTAAATTCCTCGTAAATAGCCGTTGTCGCTCTAAAAAAATTGCCACCATTCTGCATGACCTCCACCGCTTCGGAACAATCAGACTCGACAATCATTTGTTACATACAATTCGTCAGCTAGGAGTAGCCCATCACGTAGCGCACATGCTTCAGCCGTAGCAACAACTTCAACACGCCGCAGGTTCCATCTACCAGCAGAGACAAAGGAGCCCAAATGGTAACGTAAATTGCCCGTACCACCATAACCGGTATTTACATCAAAAGCTACATCAACCTTTAGCTTAACAAACTCTCTTTGCGGCTTCTCCATCCATGCCTCTCTATAGGGTTAATAAGCTAATTTAGCGAAGTAAATTTTAAGTAAAAATACATTCTTTTGGTCTTAGAAAAGTATTTTCAACCGGAAAGTCATTTTGCCTCATGAGTTTCAGTGCTCCTTCTTACTTCAAAATAATTAAAAATCATATTTATAAGTTTTAAAAATCCTACTCCCTAATCCGAAATTATTGTTGACGGCTCTTTACAAATTTCCACTAGCCCAGCTTTCTTTCCACGACAAGTAATCCAGATCGGAGGGAGTACATTTTAATATATGATGCATCTCATAAACGTGTAAAATCTTGATTGAAATAATTGACATTCTGGGCTGCATAAAAGGACAAAATCTCATACGTTTTGCAGATTTGAAAGTGTACATTTGATCCACACATTTTTGTGTAGTTTAGAATACAGAATATTTCAAATCAAGATTTTGCACGTTGTGCGATATATCTTAACAACATGCATGATTCTTTTAGATTTATTTAAAACTATTTTTTAAAACAAGGAGTTCACTGAAATCCGGGAGTCAGAAATCTCCACTATTTTTTCAACTGTGAACTTGAGATGTTTTAGATATCAAACATGATTTCATTATTCATTATTTCATTTTATAAGATCACAGCAATTTACAAATAACAAAGGAAGAGGCAGGAAAATTACATACCCCGGTCACAAAAATAGGGTCATAAGGCAGACCGATTATCCTTACCTGGACATGATAATTAAATAATAATTGCACATTCATTTCTTAGCGGTTGCAGAAGACAATGAACGGATGAACCTGTGTTTGAGTACTAGTATAAGTATAAAGAAAACCTATGTTTGAGTCCGAAATCACTAGAAAAAGGGTTCCCTTTACAAACAAAACTCACGCTCACACTTGTCACGATAATTATCGTTTCTTTACTCGGTCCCACGGTTGTTTGTATGTCTGCCAAGTATCGCTATCAGATTGAAAGTGGGGAGTATGAGAGAGAAAGAGATACATGAGGTGGGAGGGCAGCTTTTCCCTTTTATTTTTTAAAACCGAAATTTTAAAATGAAATATCTTGAGAACTGCTTATCGAAATTACGAACCGTTTTCACTTTTGAGCTCATCGCGTCGAGATTTTCAAAACTAGATTCCATGTTGATAGGTTTTGACGAACTTTTTTTATACTTCTGGTTCTGTATAGTTTGTACTTCCAGTTTTATATGCATTGTACTTTCCTTCTGTATACTTTATATTTCTTGTTATGTGTAACTTTTGTACTCCGTTTTCTGTGTACTTATACTTCATGTTTCCTTTATACTACTTTTCTATGTACTTGTATTTCCTGTCTGTTTGGTTTGTACACCATCTTTTGTACTATCAATGACTCATAATTTGTACTTTCTTAATATTCGTGCGTTTGAGAACTACCTATAAATCGAGGCGAAGACAAGCCGTAACACACGAACGACCAATGGGCGCCAACAACAAATAGTGCAAGGACAATGTACCCATTTAAAAATATTATTAAAATTTATGGAGTTGAAAAAAAACCGAGCCGAATACTAAAAGTTTTCGTTCCTACTACACATGCGGCCATGGAAACAATACGAAGCATGCATGCAGGACCTGTCCGTCTTCACGTACGTATAGCAGGATGTACATGAGCAAGCATATAGAGCCGGTCGCGGATGTACGTTCAAGGTAGTCAGAATCCTGATTTTGTCATACGATTCTACGACTTTTACGATCTAAATTGACTCGATCGACTTACTAGAATCCACGATTTGCGATCCTACTAGTTATGATCCTATGATTTGCGATCTTATCGCATACGTGTCGATCTGAAACTAGAATCCGATCCTAATTACCTTGTGTACGTCCGCGCGTCATGGGAGGGGGAGGGGGAGGCTTCGTCAATACGCCAATGGAACGATGGATGTAGGCACGCGTACATAACCGGGCCAGGCGCGAGCCGCCGGGGGCCTTCACGTGACGCGAGACGTACGGTTAGATCGAAGTGACGACGTGAATAATTTTGATTTCTCCTGCTTGAGTGCGGTAGTCCAAATTTAATTTTGTCTTTTTAAGCACCACCACATGACGCCTTAACCAGCTGGTGGAGTTCCCTTTGCAAAGAAACTTTTTTTCTAATGACCCCGTTGAGTCACAGGTAAAGTAGGCCCATTGTCGGCCTGTATCGTGTAACTGGACCGAACTTCGCCGGCCACACGAACCAGACTCGACACGCACACGCAGGCCATCCACCGCTTGCTCTGTGGCCGCGACGAACTCGCCGGCCAGGTCACCGATGCGGCGGGTCTGGGCGGTCACCTCATGCCTTCGGATCGAGCGGGCACCGAGTACCGAGGGTCAGGTCGCGACCGTCCGTAAGTCCGTACCTGGCTGGCGCTGGCGGAGGAGCGGCGCGCCACCCCCGTCCCGGCGGGATCCTGCACCTTGCTAGGGCTAGGATATCTCCAGTAAGCGCTTTTTCAGTTCCAATTTTCTACTTGCTCTATGTTGATTCCGACGGCGTGCATCGCATCGGTGCATGAGCATCACCATAGTGGTCATCTTGGTCACCCTAGCTAGTCTACTGTGTGAATATGTGTTCAGAATTCAGCTCGCAAACCTTTCACCTTGTCTTAGGCGAAATCCTTGGATCACTCGGCGTGAAAATCAAGTGCGCCATGTGCGCTTGTTTCATGATTTCTCCCTCTCACGCTCCAGATTTGGGGCATTTCCAGGGACAAAAAAGTTCCCATTAAATCATACACCAGTGTCGCTGTCCTCTATTTGGGGGGCTACGAGATTCGCCGAACTGACATCCAGATCCAACAATTCTGTCCAAGTCTGAGTATGAGAGCACAGCCGCCGCCCAATAGGCCACTGTCACACATTGTTCCCGGAGAATAATTTGTTCCTCCAAGTTCTTACAATGTTTTATTCAAGTAATACAACCATTCATGTGGTCTGCCCCCACCCCCCACAAAAAATATATCATCGGAGACTCCAGAATTTTGTGGCATTCTCTTGAGAAGAAAACTTCCCTAAATTGCATGAACATCAGTGCCCCCTTTCTAGCCAAATAAGTGTTGGAATCAGACTCAGATTCGGTTGACGATTCGCATTGTTGTACAAAACTACATGCCAATAGGCCACAAGTGAGAAAGTGATGCACACAGTTGCAACAGAAAACTGTGTTACATAAATCACCACTCAGTGCCCCCCCACGGAATAATAATCAGTATAGGTCCTTACAAACGAAACACATATATACAACTATTCATTAGTTAGCTCAGGAAAATATCTCGGTTGTCTACAGAACAACTTTAAGAGTAGAACCTGTATTTTAATCTGAAAGAGTGAAAATCCAATGAATGTTTTAAATGAAATGGAGCTTAACATTAAAATGTGATTCAAATGATTTGGTTATAACTGTGTGAAAGGCTCAATAGTTATAACTCAATTAACTTTCGTTACCATGCAATAATCAATGCATAGCAATGTTCATCTCAAATGGCTCGAGACAATCCTGACATATAACGCCTTATTATCCAAGGCCCTAGCATGTACCTAAACATGCAATTTCATTTGTGTATATATATAGACAAACAGACATGACTCCAAATCCACCCATTTCCAAAGAAAAAACAATCTCAAACAAAAAATGACATCCTACTAGATAAGCTTGGCTCTCAGGAGTTGCTCCGGGCTCAGGTTGACCTTTGGCCACACGCATTGGGATTTGTCAAGTCCATGACACTCAAATGTGCAATGGAACGGCAAATCCCTAACACCATCCATCGCCATGGGTGTGGCCATGACCCCTTCAGAGTTGGCCACAAAGATCATGATCCATCGGCTAAGCTTCCCCGCTTACGGCGACTCATGCGTGTGCTCACGTTATCGGCATCTTTGTTATCCATGAAGCAGCTTCACCAGACAAGGAGGTTGCTTACGGGCTTACACCAACCGCACGCCTCCTTGTCAGCGATGAAGTTGAATCAAACTTATTTCCATTCTGTCTTTGATGCTTGATTTCAACTGTTTTTCCCCTTTCTTTGGAATGCGCTCATGGTTCCAAGATGGCTGTTCCACTTCCCTATTCAAAAGGCTAACGGCCTTAACTTTTGGGAGATGGCTGAAGGACGATACTTACAACCAGCTAATCAATAATGCAATGGTTTTGATAGTAACTTTCTCATGGATATCATCTTGAGGAGTGTGGTGATGTATTTCTTGGCATAAACTCGCTTATTGATGTCGCTGGAGGACGGTGGAGCTGCAGGGCAATTGTGAAGGCGTTCCCGCAAATAAATTGCACCGTGTTGATCTCCCTCATGTGGTTGCAGAAGCTCTACTGATGACAATGTGTCGTTTATTTCTGGCGATATGTTTAAGTACATTCCACCAGCAAATGTTCTTTTCCTGGAGGTAAATTATTTAGATTTTTTTCCTTTCATGCATCCTCATTTTCTCATATGCTGTCATAAGTGTGTATTTAAACCTCATGTGTTTTCAGCTGAAACACTGAACTATTCATTTCTTGAGAAACTCTTGTTCCAATACTGCATAGCGGACCAGTAGTAACATTTTCTTTTCTGCTATATATCTTGGTTGGAATTTTCATTTGGGGTGATGAAGACTCTGTCGAGATATTGAAAAAAATGCAAGGAAGCTTATCCCTACAGAGATGCTGGTGGGAAGTTCCTAGATGAACACTCTTCATCCATGTTCAAAAAGGCCAATATCTTCTCAATTGCTTTTCTCCTTTCTGCATTCATTTTTCTCAAACCTTGTTTTACCGGCCTAGCCTTGGGATCAACATGTAAACGTGCTCAGCGAGTTCAGTTGGAATGCCTGGCATGTCACTAGGTGTCCACGCAAAAACATCCCGATTCTCACGGATGAACTCGATGAGCGCGCTTTCCTATTTGTCAGTTAAGTTTGTCCCTATGGCGAACTGCTTGGAGGAATCCCCAGGCACAAAATCCACCATTTTTGTGTCCTTTGCTGCTTTAAACTTTGCCCTATCATCTTCTGTCATTGGCTTCTTGAGCGCCGTGTTATCCTGTGGGTCAACATTTGATCTATAAGCTTTCAACTCCTCTCTAGCACAAGTTTGTTCTGCCAGGGTCCCCCTCATCGCATTCTGCTGCAATCTCTCTGTTACCATGTACTGTAATGATCCCATTGGGACCCGGCATTTTCAACTGTAGATACACATAACACGGCCTTGCCATGAATTTGGCATAAGCCGGCCTTCCCAATAACGCATGATAAGGACTTGGAAACTTTACTACCTCGAACGTGAGCCACTCTGATCTAAAATTATGATAGACTCGCCAAAAGCAACCTCCAGTGCAATCTTTCCCTCTGGTGTGGCTGATTTCCCAGGAACTATACCGTGAAAAATTGTTGACGTTTTCTGCAACTGTGACTCCTTCAATCCCATACGCACAAATGTATCCCAGTACAGGATATTAATACTACTACCACCATCCATCAGAACTTTTTTCAACTCGAAATTGTGAACTTGAGGAGCCACCACGAGAGCAGCAGACCCGGGTGCTCCACCACCTCTGGATGATCTGCCCTACTCCATGTGATGGTGTGCTCTGACCACCTCAGATATCTTGGCACCCCAACGGCCACTGTGTTAACTGCTCTTGACTAACTTTTCTCTCTCTTGGTAGTGCCACTGGTGTATATGTGATACTGGCCCAACTGCCTCGGGTTCTGAGAAAATCCTCCCTGATTACTTGTATTCTGGTTCTGACCCTGACCCGGGTTTCCAGTGGGTACCGCATTTGCTCCTGTTAGAGGCCCCGCAGCCGGGTTACCACCCTGGCCGGGTCCTCCACTTCTGTTTGCTCCCTGCAGAGCTCTCTGCACCTCATTATTTTTCCACCTATTCAAATCCACACACTGTGCCAATGAATGATTGGATGGTCTACCCATCTTGCTATGGCGAGGACACGGCATCCTAAAAGCTTCCTCAGTACTCATTGGGCGTGTTCCCTGGTAACTACCTCCACTATTGTGATTCCCACTGTTTCCCTGATAACCCTGTTGTCCTGGTAGTTCCCGTCCATCCTTTGCCTCTGAAACCCGGTATTGGTGTTTGCTACTAACTCTGAACTTCCATCATTATGACCTCGCTTATGCTGATTCTGATTGTTGTTATTGTTGTTTCCCGAGCCATTATTGTTCCTTCCACCATTATTTGCCGTGCCTTTCCCCTTCTCTTCCTCAGGCTCATCCTGAGTTTTGTCCGTGGCTGCGTGCCTATTGCAAGCATCCATCAACTCTGCCATGGTGACCGGCTTAACCCGGTGCCCTTCCTTCATGCGACCCAGCTTCTGGACAAGTGGTGCATATTTACAAGTCTTCTCCATTGATGAAATTGCATCCTTGGGCTCAATACCAGATGAAGAGTGCAGGATCTCCGTGACCCGGCCCATCCAATGACGTGCTGACTCGCCTTTTTTCTTATACAACGATCAAGATCCTCAATGGAAAACAAACGCTTGCACGTACCCTGAAAATGCTTGGTGAAAACCGCCTTCAACTCATCCCAGGAATTAATGGACTTCTCTGGTAGATTTTTAAACCACAACTTCGCTGCTCCATCGCTCATCATCAAGTACATGTACTTGGCACAAACATTCTCTGTGGCATTGCGTATACACATTGCCATCTCATAACTGCTCAACCAGCTGGCCGGGTCCACGCTGGGCTCATAATTGGATATCTTACTTGGCTCCTTAAACTTCTCGGGAAAGGCTCTGCTCTAATGGAATCTGAAAGACATTTTGGCCCGGCCAAACTAGAAGAACTTGACGAAATATTGATATTACCGGGTGAGCTTGCAGACGCGGCTGGTGCAGGACCCGGTCCTCCTTCTGGTACTGCTGCAGGTACTGCCGGGTTTGCATTGCCCGCACTTCTCCCGCGCGTGATCTATTGACTATCTGCTGAGTTATGGAAACTGCTGGGGCGGGTTGATGCTGCTGATTGTTTTGATTTTGATTTTGCTGGGCCGGGTTTTGCTGCTGTGCCGCTACAGGCCCGGCCAATGGCGGGTTACCTCCATTGCGACTCTTACTACGATACGTTGTGGAATGCAATGCACTTTTCTCCCTTGAATACTGAGTTTGCTGGACAACTGCAGTGCGTAACATGTCAATGGCACGCCGGGCTTCAATCTCCGCTGGTGTGTCTCCCAATGGAATACGATCAAGCGCCAAAGTTGCTGCATACACGTTATCCGCCGGATTTGAATAGTGACCCGCCGGCGTGTGGAACCTTGGTGCTCTGGGCGGCAGACCCGGATTTCCCCTGGCTCCCCAGCGAGAAGACCCGGCGCCGTTGCCACTGCAACCCTAGCTGCTCCTGTTCCTCTATCTGGTTCTACATCTGCCCTTACAACTGGAGCCACCTGGGTGACACCAACTGGTTGATCTTCTGGGGTCCTAAACAGTACTGCTAGGTTTATAGCGTTTTCTCCAGGGGCAAGCCGGCTCTGGTGCCTCCTCCGGTGCGCCCTGGTCATCTCATTGAAACGATTTTCGTTATCCTCCATTTGCCTCTTTCTTGCTTCTATTTCTTGCCTCTCTGCCTCGGCGTCCCTGCGCATCTGCTCCAACGCTCGGCGTGCTGTATCCAATTCCATTGCTCTAACTGCTGCGTTTTCTGGAGTAACCAACCTTGTAAGGGCTGATGGGTCTAAGACCAGGCCATTGTTAAACAGCGCCGGGGCAGCTGCTGTGTTACTTCTTTCCTCTCCTTGGGCCCGGTTATGCAGGAACCCAAAACTGTTTCTGTATCTTGCCGTATCCTCGCTTTCCTCTGAGACCGAAGCCAGCTCTCCATCAGCTCTCTGTTCTGCCAATTCCAGGATTGGGGGCAGCTGCTGTTGACCCGGGGTAAAGGCCGGTGGAACAACAGCTGATGGTGATGGTTGCATGCTGGACGAAGGCGCGGTGTACACCGCTACCCTACGAACCGGACTTGGACTTGACTCTAGTTCCTCATCATCTTCCTCTTCTGCATCATACCCGAACCGGCCTTCAAACAGGGGCAAGATTGATTCCGACCCGGCTTGTTCCACCGCGTTACCCGGGATTTCTACCGGGTCAACCAGCCGTTCCTCCAGCGTGTTCAAGACCTCAACTTCAGCCGTGCCAACTGATTCCTCTCCATCAGATTGAACAATTGTGGCGGCTCCTGACACATATTCATAATCTCCATTACTAGCAGATCTAGTTGTAATCATGCCCACAAAAACATTAAATTTGCCAATTGGAATAACATCACCTGATTCAAGTAGATCAGATTCCGACCCCCAGCCAAAATCATCGACGATGGATTCTCCTTGCTCATTGACTGTGATCTCGCCGAAAACATAGTTCTCTACTCCTTGCCTTGCTTCTCCCATGATGGTGACACCTTTGGCCGCGGTTCCCACAGACGGCGCCAACTGTCGTGGGGTAGATAACACGGCAGATGCTACTTTGGGGCAGCTTGAGTTTTTGGGTAAGGCGACACTGGTGTCTGGGAGATTGTTTAGCATTGCAGGGGACACAGGTTTACCCAGGTTCGGCCTCTCCATTGGAGATAAAGACCTACTTCCTGCTATCTTATTATTACTCTTGGTCTCGATCTCGATAACCCGGCTACGACAACAGAGCCGGATCTCGATCTAGGTTACAAAGCTTATGTGTCTCTCTCGATGGTTCTCTCGCCTAAAGCTTGGGGATTCTGAAAGTCTCGGTAGCTATGGCTCAGGGGCCGGTTTATATAGATACCGGGCCCTCTGACCGCGTACACAATAGAGCCGGGTTCTACCCGAACTCCAAGTCCTATCCTAACTCCTTTATTCTTCGTGCATTCCAAGCCTTCAGCCGCCTCTCGAACCGCCTCTGGTACCTTCCAGAATATCGCCTTCCTTAGCCGGGTCACCGCCAAGACGCCGGCCCAGAAACATAACCCGGCCCGTGCTGAGGGCTAACTGCCCTGACCGGGCCTCCTTCCTGGCGGGTCACGTTTCCCTCTTCATGGGCCTACCGGGTTATTATCCCTCCATCAGCACCCACACCATGGGGCCGCACGGCCCCCCCGCCGCGCCGTGGGGTGGTGTGGGGCCCTCGTGGCTCCGCAGCCGCCGCCCTTTCGCCTATTTATTCTTCCTGACACGAAAATCCTAAATACCAGAACCATTATCCACGAAAAGTTCCAGATATGCCGCCGCCGTTAACCCTAGCTCGGGAGGGTTCAGAACCTCTTCCCGGCACCCTGCCGGAGAGGGGAATCATCACCGGAGGGCTCTACATCACCATGCCTGCCTCCGGAGTGATGCGTGAGTAGTTCATCCTTGGACTACGGGTCCATGGCAGACCCGCACCAATCACCATATCCACGATTATCACCTTCCCTCCAGCCTCTTTTGGGGTGATAGCTTTCTTGCAATTCCTTAAAATCCTGATGCAGTTGATGCATAACCCACTGTACAATTGAAATTGGAAACAAAATACGCATTGCAATTAATAGCGAAGATCGACAAATCCTAACTTTATATTTATCTCAATATTTTTGTACTTCTCAAGTGTTTTTTATTAGTTGGGTTTTTTACGTTTCCTAGGGTTTTACTATGAGCGAAATGTGACTACCTGATACGTCTCAAACGTATCTATAATTTCTGATGTTCCATGTTGATATTATACCAATTGTTACATGTTTTATATACACTTCATAACATTTTTATTCATTTTCTGGACTAACCTATTAACAAGATGCCACAGTGCCAGTTCCTGTTTTCTGCTGTTTTTGTATTCCAGAAAAGCTAGTCTAGAAATATTCTCGGAATTGGACGAAACTTGGGCAGAAACTCCTATTTTTCAACACGAAGACGGAGTCCAGAGGAGAGACGGAGGAGGGCCACGTGGCACCCACACCATGGGGCCGCTCGGGCCCCCTGCCGCGTCGTGGGGTGGTGTGGGGCCCTCGTGGCTCTGCAGCCGCCGCCCTTTCGCCTATTTATTCTTCCCGACGCAAAAACCCTAAATACCCGAGCCATTATCCACGAAAAGTTCCAGAGACGCCGCCGCCGTCAACCCTAGCTCGGGAGGGTTTAGAATCTCTTCCCGGCACCCTGCCGGAGAGGGAAATCATCACCGGAGGGCTCTTCATCACCATGCCTGCCTTCGGAGTGATGCGTGAGTAGTTCATCCTTGGACTACGGGTCCATGGCAGTAGTTAGATGGTTGTCTCTCCATGTTATGCTATCATGTTTAGATCTTGTGAGCTGCCTATCATGATCAAGATCATCTTATTGTAATGCTACATGTTGTGTTTGCTGGGATCCGATGAATATTGAATACTATGTCAAGTTGATTATCAATCTATCTTATATGTTATTTATGATCTTGCATGCTTTCCGTTACTAGTAGATGCTTTGGCCAAATAGATGCTTGTAACTCCAAGAGTGAGTATTTATGCTAGATAGTGGGTTCATGCCTCCGGTAATCTGGGAGAGTGACAATAACTTCTAAGATTGTGGATGTGCTGTTGCCACCAGGGATAAAATAACTGATGTTTACCTTAAGGGTACGTCGTTAGGTCTAATGCATTTGTTTACTTTACGCATATTACTTAATGCAATTATCCGTTGCTTGCAACTTAATACCAACGGGGAAGTCGGTATGACAACCTGGCGGTGGATTATTAGTCATAGACGCTGTTGGATAATGCTCTATGTATTTTGTCGTAATGCCCATATGAATATCATAGTAATCATCATGTCATATATATGCATTGTCATGCGCTCACTATTTTGTCAATTGCCCAGCTGTAATTTGTTCACCCAACTTGTTAGTTATCTTTTATGGAGAGACACTGATACGTCTCAAACGTATCTATAATTTTTGATGTTCCATACCTGTTTTATACCAATTGCTGCATATTTTGCATCTACTCTATATCTCTTTATACATTTTTTGGGACTAACCTATTAACAAGATGCCGAAGTGTCAGTTCATGTTTTCTGCTGTTTTTGTATTCCAGAAAAGCTAGTCTGGAAATATTCTCGGAATTGGACGAAACTACACGGGACCCCTATTTTATCAGAACTCACCTGTCGGAGCAAAGAAGCAGCAGAGGAGGGCCACGTGGGCCCCACACGCGGGTAGGGCGCGGGCCACCCCCTGCCGCGCCCAGGGTGCGTGTGGGCCCAACGGGGGCCTCCAGCCGCCGCCCTTTCGCCTACTTATTTCCCCCGACGCGAAAACCCTAAGGACCCGAGCAAAAATCCACGAAAAGTTCCAGAGACGCCGCCGCCGTCAACCCTTGCTCGGGAGGGTTCAGAACCTCTTCCCGGCACCCTGCCGGAGAGGGGAATTGTTACCGGAGGCTTCTACATCGCCATGCCTGCCCCGGAGTGATGCGTGAGTAGTTCATCCTTGGACTACGGGTCCATAGCAGTAGCTAGATGGTTGTCTCTCCACTTTGTGCCATCATGTTTAGATCTTGTGAGCTGCCCTACATGATCAAGATCATATTATTGTAAATCTACATATTGTGTTTGCTGGGAATCGATGAATATTGAATACTATGTCAAGCTGATTATCAATTATCTTATATGTTATTTAAGATCTTGCATGCTTTCTGTTACTCGTAAATGCTGTGGCCAAGTAGATGCTTGTAACTCCAAGAGGGAGTATTTATGCTAGATAGTGGGTTCATGCCTCCATTTAACCTGGGACAGTGACAGAAAGTTCTAAGGTTGCGGATGTGCTGTTGCCACTAGGGATAACCTAACAATGCTATGTCCACGGACATATGTGTTTGTTTACATTACGCGCTTTACTTAATGCAATTATCCGTTGCTTGCAACTTAATACCAACGGGGAACTCGGATGACAACCCGGCGGTGGATTATTAGTCATAGATGTTGTTGGATAACGGTCTATGTATCTTGTCGTAATGCCCAATTAAATATCATAGTAGTCAACATGTCATATATATGCATTGTCATGCGCTCAATATTTTGTCAATTGCCCAGTTGTAATTTGTTCACCCAGCATGTTAGTTATCTTTTATGGAGAGACACCACTAGTGAACTGTGGACCCCGGTCCATTCTTTTACACTGATTAAACAACCACAAACTGCAAACTGTTCCTTTTTCATTCTCTGCAATTAAACATCATTTTCCACACGAGACGTTTAATCCTTTATTTTCAGCAAGCCGGTGAGATTGACAACCTCACTGTTTCGTTGGAGCAAAGTAGTTTGATTGTGTTGTGTGCAGATTCCACGTTGGTGATCGTATTGCGCCGTGCGGCCACCAACAACCTTCTGAAGAGTTGCTGCTCCTACTGGTTCGATAACCTTGGTTTCTTTCTGAGGGAAAACTTGCTGCTGAACTGCATCATACCTTCCTCTTGGGGTCTCCCAACGAGTGTGTGATTCACGCCATCAGACACCACTAGTGAACTATGGACCCCGGTCCATTCTATTACACTGATAATACAACCAACTGCAAATAATGTTCCTTTTCATTCTCTGCAATTTACTACTGTTTTCCACACCATACGTTTAATCCTTTGTTTTCAGGAAGCCGGTGAGATTGACAACCTCACTGTTTCGTTGGGGCAAAGTAGTTTGATTGTGTTGTGTGCAGATTCCACGTTGGCGCCGGATTCCCTGGTGTTGCGCCGCGCCATATTCCGCCACCAACAACCTTCAGAAGTGATTTCTTACTCCTACTGGTTTGATTAAACCTTGGTTTCATACTGCGAGAAACTGCTGCTACACTGTTTCATACCTTCCTCTTGGGGTCTCCCAGCGAATGTGTGATCCATGCAATCACTACCCCTTAATGCAAACTCTAGAATATCCCAAAAAACATGTGAAAAACCAAACTTAAGGCTAATACCTGCATCCTGGAAATATTTTCCACCGTCGCCCTAAGATACTGAGAATCTCCATTTTCCGTGATGTTTCTTGGTCTGTCAAATTGCTTTACATTAAGCGATTTGACGGACCAAAGAAACATAAATGATCCTAAGTAGAACAAAATAAGTAGTCCACGCATGTTTAGCAATAGGTCACTGTTTAGGAGAGAGAGAGAGGACAAATGGCTCCCGAGTTTCAAGGAGTTTAATTTGTTGTTTGAAAAAATCGAAAATGACATTTCAAAGTTTCAAAAAATCGGGAAAAAACCCGAGATGTAGTTAGTGATATGATCTACAAGTGTGCAAACGTTTAACTTAATTCGTTTTATTGTGGCTTGGCAAAAATGAGAAATGGTGGATCTGGGTGGTGAACAGTACACAGTTTTAAAAACTTGAAATTTTGCACGATTTTTCTGTTTTGTGTAGCCTAATATATAACGAATTTTAAGTTTAAATTTTACACGCTTGTAGCTCTCAACACTATCTATATCTGGGAATTTGTTTCTCGATTTTGGAAACTACTAGTGAAGGTGCACGTGCAACGCACGTCTCCATTTTTTAAAATATATTCTTGTTTTTTAGTTTAAATGGGTTTCAAGGTCTTTTAATGTTTATATATACTAATTGACATGAAAAGAAAAATCTGACAGGAATATGTTTAGTTCAATTGCTCATTAGGATGGAAAGAATTTTTTTGTGAGAAGCGCGTTGACACGGTCTTTTAAGTTTTTTCTGTCATCACACATATCTCACGTTTGAATGTAAAATGCGAAATTTCCCTTCGAGAATTTTCGTACACCATCACCAATAATGTTAACACAGGTTCAGCATAGATACAACAGTGTTGTAGCCTGTCCCAGTAGAGCAAATGAACTATGAACTAACGAAGTGATCAAGGATAAGAGGAGAGAAATTTGTGTTCACCCCAAGCAACCAACCACAACATGTAGGCATTTTGAGAGCATGTCATGATATCAAAAGGATGCTTGGATCCGATTAAAATCCAAATCCAAATGGCCTTAAGAAAAACAATTACATTTATTGATTCAGAGGACAAACTATGCACTTAACCAAAAGAATGTTATGCAACTGTCATTCTTATTAAGGGCCCCTGGGTGGTGTCGATTTTTTAATTTCCGAAATCCGAGCTTCTCGAGCTCGGGCTCCATTTGCAGTTTCTGACTTTATAGTTCTAGTTTCGTACAGTGTCAAGCTAGTTTTTCGTCACATCACTTAATTTACAGGCTTAAATTTTCAGTGTAGTGGTCGAGGGCTCGAGGCTATAAAACATTAAAAAATCTACTGCGTACTTTTTTCTAAGAAAACAATTTTCATATTTGTGGATCAAAGTCATGTTGTTTTCATGGTCATGACCGATGTCCTGTCAATAGATATGCCAAAACCAAATAACGAGCTAACTACCAAATGACGCACCTTGAGGAAGACAGCGTCTGCTGGTGGAACGCTCTCAAACATGTTGTCGGCGATGTACTCCACGTCAGTACCAGTCGGAGCCTTGGCGATGACGTGGTCAAGGTCTTGCACGCTGCACTTCACGTCCAGGAAAGCCTTCGCGATGGCTTGGGCCGCTCTACCGTGCCCGCCGGCGACATCCACCAGGGAGCTTATACCCTTGAAGACGCCGCCGCCAGGGCCGGCCCTGGGGGGGGTCTGTAGGGGCGACTGCCCCGGGCCCAAAAATTTTGGGGGCCCCCCGTATATGTACAGTAGTATGTCTCTATATCAGTATAGGGCAGGTAAGAAAAAAATATAAGGCCATGGCTAGTTAATCAAGCTCGATAATGCGAGTTGGGCCGTTCTGCTTCCGCCGGAGACCTAGGCCTTTTCGCTTGTACATTGAGACGTCGAGTCCGGACGTGCCGGCCCTATTTCCATATCGATCAGCCTGTTCGCTTGATGGCTTCAATTCATACGATAGAAACCCCTAGTGAAAAATGTATCACCGTCGCTCTCGTCTCGCCTGCTCTCTCATCCCGTCGCAGCGCCGCCAAGACATAGCTGATGGCTTGATTCCTTGATTTGTTTCTGTCTTTCGGTCGCGCAAGTCGCCGCGCCGCTGCAATTCTAACCGGCAATCCGAGAGGATCAAAAGGTATATCGATTAATTAATTTTGATCTTGTCTCGTTCTTTATTATAGGTGGTCTATGTCCTAATTTCAATTGCTAAGTCTATTTTATTTTCAGCCTTGTTATGAAGTCTATCTGGTGCTGTGAATACGAAAAGGAGAAAACATGATGAAAAAATTGTATAATCACAATGAGGACCTCTTCACAAAATTTTGAAGAGTAACACCAGCACTTCAAGAGATCCAGATGAGTTGCGCTACTTCTTGTGAGGGATCTAGAAGACAATGTTGAAACCAACACGGATGATAACAATGTAAGTGATCACGAGCACGGCTGTAATTCATCTATTACAGAATCTTGCTAGTATTGATGAGGAACCGTTCTGTGTATTTGTTTTTTTACGACGTTTTTACGTAAAAATATGTGTCTCCTTATGTATATTAAGGGCCCATATTTTTAATTTGGCCCCGGGCCCCTGAAATCTCAGGACCGGCCCTGGGAATATACATGTGTATCCGCGGCACCTGCTAGTGGAGACACGATCGCAGCAGCGTGCACGTCTGCCCGATGGACACAGGGTCGTCGTATGAACGTCGGGGAGAAGCGCGCCGCGTAGGTTCACTGGCCGCCATCGCAGCAGCGCGCGTGTCTGCTGTTGGACGCAGGATCGTATCTGAGAAGAGAAGGGCGCTCGCCTAGGTTCACCGGCCGGCCGCCGTCGAGATCGCATCAACGTGGGCACGGTTAGCCCAGCGTCAGGGGGGTTTCTAAAAATCTGAATTTTAGGTATAGGCTGAAGCTGTGGAGCGCAGGCGCTTTTGTGAAAAACAGACGCGCACGAAGCTAGCTAGCCAGGATTTAGATCGTGGGGTTGAAAATAACGGGATGCACGGATCAGGGCCGGCCCTGGGGCAGGTCTGGAGGGGCGGCCGCCCCGGGCCCAGGAAATTTGGGGGCCCCCAGACCCCATGTATATGTATTACTAGGAAAACATGCCCGCGCGTTGCAACGGGAGAAAAAGATTGAATGAAAACCCGCACTGGATCAAATTTTACCACATAATGCATCGGGCATCATAACCTTAGCCAACATGAGTCGCCAGAGTATTTTTTTAGTTTCCTGCTGCATTATCAAAAATCAAACAATTACAGGCAGTAATCTTTCATTTCTTCTCATCAAATGGACGGAAGAAAAAAGGGTCACATCGAAATGAATTAGATATTCCGCTTTGCATATTGCAAGAATAATACATATCTAAAACGAAACGGTGCTCATTACATATATCTTGCAGCAGCAAAATAACACAAACAGATCTGGGCATCAAACACCACCAAACAGTAAACTAAGCTAGACAGCGCAATGCATCAGCACAAGGCTTCAGCATCACGAGCCATGAAAGTTTATTGTACACGCACAACAACAAATCAGAAAGAGAGTAGAATAGAGAAGGGACGGATGCAAACTGCAAAGCAATAGCACGCTGGGGACATCATCGTCCTTGTAGTAGCAGCCAGTCGCCACACACAGCCGAGAAGACATCTGGAGCGAAGCTCTGGCCGCGCGCACCGCTCGCTCTTCCTCAGGTCTTCTCCTGCGCATTAGTGGGCGAGATGTCAGAAGACGACATGCCTCCTCGACACAGAAAACTTCACCTTCGAGGACGCCCCGACGGCTGCCGCTCATGGATGGCACGCCGGTTGTGCCAGGCGATCCGGCGAGGTTGTCATGGCCCTGGATATCTCCGTCATGCGGGATAGGGGCTCGTGATGCCGTGTCTCGAGTCTCGACAGCCGGCGAAGAAAGTGCGCCGGCCGGGCGGTATGGCTGCAGGCGACAGCGTATTCGTTCGTCTAAAATCCCTCCACGTCATGTCTTCGTCGTCCTAGTAGTAGCACTCTTTGTCGCTTCGCCATGGCGAGCGGACGCCGGGTGTTCTATCAATGGTGTGCGTGACGGCTCGTAAAACAAGTGAAAGGATCATTGGTTATTTGAGGACAGAGACCGCGTTTGAATTGGACTCGGCTGCCGCATCTAGCCATCAGCTATGATGGATTAGTTTAAGGATAGTATTGATTGAGTTCGCTTCAGACAACGAAATAGAACGGACGAATAAGAAAACACGAATAGTTTTTTAACTTACGGGTGGCAGAGTGGGTAATTTGTATCAACTTTGGTGGCAATTTTGGTGACCTACCAAACCAAATCAAACGGCGGAAGTCTTAGTGACTTTATTATTAGGTATAGACTAGGCAAGGCATAGTGTATTGCATGTAGAAAAAAATAAAAATAAAATAACCTATTCCATGTTCGTGCTAGCGATTGGGCTTGCTGGGCCTTTTGTCACTGCTCCACTGTCCGCTTGTTTTAGCCAGAGCAAGAGGCCCTCGATCAAGTGATGGATTAGGTCATGTCGCTCGGACGCGTTGGTTACATATACTCTCACCAGTCCCCACGATGCGACTCTCTCGGCCAGCGACGGCCGACGCAGCGACGCTGCTCCATACACACCACCGTGAGCCGACCGATCAACAGCCGTCTCACTTTCAATAATCTAAATCTATCCCAACGATAAGGTACCATGACTAACACGCCCTAATTTTATCATCTTATTTTTTAGTCTTCTGTACATGATTGTTAGAAAGTGTGGAATTCAGCTTATTTTTATGGGTCTTTTGTACATGATGATATTTTCAGTGAAAAAATCATTTGCTATGTAGAGAAAGAATAAATAAATCACCGATAATCAAGTTGTCGACCGATTTATGAAAATAAAAGATCGTAAATACTAGCTAACACTATCCAATTTTAAATATTAAATTTGGTTATTTATTATAGCTGATAATTTGAATATATATTGCTAAGATATAGGTTTCGTAGGATGCAAGGTCAGATAATGTCTTTTGCTTATTATCAACTATCTATTGTGAGTCACGTTATAATTATTTTATCCATTTTGGCAAAAATTTGATCATCTTTACTTATGAGCATATGGTGTGTCCTTTGTTCTGTTGGATTCTTAATGCCAAGATTTGTTAAGAGTAGCACTGCTAGTAAATCTTTTATTCAATTACATATATCGGTAAGTAGTTGTGCAAGTTGTACTCTCAGGTTAAAAAAAAGTAGCTTCCACCTGCCTTTGTGCATCTGTGATTTTTTTCGTAAGAATTTTTCACTTGTCTTGCTTCTCCTGTTTGATTTTTTTTTTTTTTTGCGAATGGTGTTTGATTATATCTTGAATACACATATATCTTTATTGTATAAAGGGGCCCTAAATTTTAGTTTCGCCCCGGGACTCCAAAATCTCAGGACCGACCCTGGCACGGATGCACGATACTGGCCGGATTCACCAGATATGTTGCCGTTAAAGATATGAGTTTGTACTAGTGTAACCCCCATCCATGAGTTAATGCCACTCTTCTCGACTACATGGGCCAAATTGTTAACACCTCATGCCAGCACGGTTGCCTCCTGAGTCCTGACTGCCGGCGAGGCGTGAACCACCAACTTCTTTGCTCCTCTGTCGCATCCCTCTGTCCCTTTGATCATTATCGTCGGCCAGAACGTCCACCCGAAAGCATCTTAACTTACATATCTATCACACAGTTTCCACCCTTGTCCCCTCACGGTGCCAACCACCTAAGCCCAAGACTCACACACTCTTTATATCCTTGCTCTGCCCAAGACCAAATATGAAGATCTAGGTGTTGGTGACCAGGCGAGGAAATTTCAGTGATCGTAAGTAGAACAAAATAAGTAGTCCATGCATGTTTAGCATATCCTTTTTAGCAATAGGACAGTGTGTACTTCTAGTTTCGTAGAGTATCAACCTCGTTTACCATCACATCACTTAATTTGTAGCCTGCATTTGTTTTCTAACAAAATTATCTATTTCGTTGGTATGGATCGAAGTCATGTTGTTTTGGCGATCAGAACCCATGTCCTGTCAATAGATATACCCAAAAAAAAAATACTAACTAGCAAACTACTATAGATGACGCCATGACGGCATGCATGAGACGCACCTTGAGGAAGACAGCGTCTGCCGGTGGGACGCTCTCAAACATGTAGCCGGCGATGTACTCCACGTCAATACCAGTCAGAGCCTTAGCGATGACGTGGTCAAGGTCTAGCACGCTAACCTTCACGTCCGGGAAAGCCTTCGCGATGGCTTGGGCCGCTCCACCGTGCCCGCCGGCAACGTCTACCAGGGAGCTTATACCCTGGAAGACGCCGCCGCACTCCCTGATGGCGATATCCATGAGGAAGCGGCTGTCAGAGACCATGCCGTCGTTGATGAGCGCGTTGAATGACGTGTCGTGGTCGGCCATCTCCCAGAAGGTCATGCCGTGCTTCAGCTTGAAGAGGTTCGGGTCCGGCAGCTCGTGCTAGAACCATGTCTGATGCGACAATGATGGGGTCGAGCAGCATGTTTATGATAGGGAACATGTTCGCCGAGCCAACGAGAAGACGGGACACCGGTGTGAGCGTGTAGACGGCCTCGCCGTCAGCAGAGTGCTCTGTTCCGAAGACGCCGGAGACGGTGAGCACGCGCATGAGACGACGTAGACAGGAGATCTTGGAAGGGTGGAGAGTGGTCGTGGCGGCTATCTGGGGGATGGTGGCGGCGCCGCCGTGGTGGTGGATGGCGTCTGCGATGCCGAGGTCTAGGGCGGACTTGAGCGCCATGGACTTGACGAAGCTGAACGTGTTGTGCCAGAGCTGGAGCTGAGCATCGAGCATGCCCTGATCGAGGTTGTGCTGCTCCCGGGTGAGCGACATTGCTACTGTGTCGTATGTGCCTTTTATCAGTGGACTACTGGACTCTATACTATATATATAGAGAGAACTCCGCATCTATTTATAGACCTCCTACGCATGCATGTTTTCTCTCTAGCTACTCCGTTGCTTTGTCCGTACAGAAAAAAAATCTATCTAGGACAGGAGCCGCACCAGCGGCTATCCCGGACGGCCTGCTACAAACCGACCGATCAGTGTTCTATCGAATCACCTATCCCAACTTATGCCCACACCTTATCCCCTCGCATTGCTCGGTCCGCACAAGCCACAAAATTTCATATCTTTTTCTTTTTGGACAGTCTATTCATCAGCCAGCTGAAAATGCAATTGGCCATCAGACGATTTTTTCCATTCAGTAACTCATTATGTCTGACTGTCACGTTTTCAAGACTCCATTTCAGTATGATCAGTTCGAAAGGAAAAAAAACCAATGGTAGACAAAAACACTCCGGTCTTTCTTCTCCGGTCTTTTTCCCATTCAGTAAATTCATTCCGTCACGTTTTGTATGGAGACCCTCGTTTGTCTCCACCCTTGAAAATCAAAATTTGGACTAAGATTGCGACCTGTGACTAAGACATTTTAATTCTGGGTTTTCGCAAAAAAAATAACAGATCCAGAAAAACCTGTAGACTTCATTTATGTGCCTAGATAATGAAATAAATTACAAGAAAATGAAAAAAGGACACTGAAATAACATCATGTACAGCTGATGGAAATGTGACAAGTTAGCTATTCCTTGCAAATTTTCTAGGGTAATCATAATTTTGTTCTTCTTTAGAACAGAAATGTGGATAACTCTAATCACAAAAAAGGGAAAAATGAGGAATGTCGAGCCCTAACTCGAGCTCATGATCAAGGCGGACTCTTTCCATCCACACATGATGCAAAACCCTGACATTGACACATGTGTAGTATATTGCTTCTTTGTTCTTGTACTCATCCATCACTAGTAGTGCATCACCAGAAGCAGTGATGTCCGGTGCATCTACAAACAATGAACAAATTAGAGGCCACAAAAGGTGAATCTAACATTTAATGAGAAAATTACAACAACTAATCTAGGTTACAGATTGAAGAACTGGCAGCTGGTACAAGTACAACAGAACCTTATAGTTCATATAGATTAAATTGGTACATCTCCACTAAAAGGCATCAACCAAAGACAAGTGAACATTGATTAGAGTTGGAGGCAGGTGTACTGTGATCACTGGGAAGTCCAGAAACTAAGGATGCAGTGTGTGGTCGTTCCCATGGGTCAAGTTTTACAAGCAGTAATAAACATCACCTCAGCCTAACCTGTCCTTATATAGCTACAGAAATGGCCATAAGGCCATGTGCAATGGAGGCGCTAAGGGAGGCGCTAGGAATAAAATCCATGCTGTTATGCTCCAATCCCGGCTTCAAGCTTGGCATCGGCGCTTGACTTTGAGTCGACGCTTCGGCCTCGTTTCAACGGATTCCTGCTTTAATTTAACTGCTCTAAGCACCGGAAATCTGATTACTTCCGTTGGAGTCAGGGGCTCCTACGGAGTGCTTCATCGTTTTTTTCCTCTATAAGCGTCCACATTAACACCTCTGATTGTACATGCCCTAATAAGGTCCTAATATCTTGTTGTGCTACCATACATTATATAAAACCCAAGCAGATAATCTGAACATTCGTAGAATCCCCGCAACACTTGCTAGACAGAAAAAATAGAGACTAACAAAAGGGGACTGAAGAAAGAGACTAACGACTACAGAAAAGAGAGACTGAAAATTCAAATAAAGACTGATGAAAAATCTGAATAAACTCAAATAAATGAGAGGACTAAGAGGCGAAAAAGGAGAAATGATAATGAAGACTAAGAGAATGAGACCAACTAAGACTCAGCAAAGATGATTAAGAGAATGAGACCAACTAAGACTGAGAGAGAATAATGCTGAGAAAATGAAGAGAAATAGGTACTGAAAAAAATGAGAGGACTAAGAGGCGAAAAAGGAGAAATGATAATGAAGACTAAGACTGAGAAACGACTAAACTCAAAAAACATTACTGGAAATAATAAACTAAGACTGAGAAAGGACTTAGACTAACAAAGGACAGTGACTAACACTGAGACTAAGACTGAGAAATGACTATGACTAAGACTGAACAAATATAATGAGAAAAGAGAATTGACTATAAGACTGAAAAAATTATAATGAGAAAAGACTATGACTAAGAAAGGACTATGACTAAAGAAAAATAAAGATATAATGAAGTCCGAACCACCAACACTATCTTCTACCAAGCGAGACCTAGAATTTGGCGACCCAAGAACAAAGTGGAATGCGTCTTTTGGAAGACAAATTGTCTTGTCGCCAACAATAATTTCAGAGCAAAAAGTATCCACAATTAAAGCAAGCCAACGTATAAAGGACGAAGGCAAATGTGTCTTGCATAAGAAAAGAAGGCACCCAAATCCAAACTTCTGAATGATATCTTTCTGCTCCAAGGTGAGACGGATCAAAACTTCAAAAAAGTACTTGGCATGATACACTAAGTAGGACTGCTTCCCAACTACGTGTGATTTAGCCCTTTTGTTCTGGACAGGAGATAAAACAGTGAAAACATATCTCAGACCCAGAAAACGCAAACAAATGAAGAAACCCTAAAACTACATCAGGATAATGAAAAATAAGAATCTCTCTAAACAGGTCAGATTCACTGCAAAGTTTGGATAAGTGCCTCTTCAAGCTCTTGATGGCCTGCAAACAAAAACAAAGATAAGATGAAACAAAATGCACGCCCCTATGGAAAAAATATAAGAAAACATAAGTGCAAAAACAAAGAAGTTATAATAAAAAATGTATACCTGCTTGCTGAAATAATCAAACACAATATTGTCTAAAGCGCTCTTCCTTTTTGCATTGCCAATACCCTGTAGAAACACACAAACCAAAAACAATGCCATCAGCTATGGATGGTCTAACAAAAAAATAGGATAGCGGTGAAAGCTACATCGTCGCTGGATGAGGTATTTTTTTCACAGCTATCAAAACCAGACGATGCAACATCGAAAACATCGCCCCAATGAGCGTGCGAGCGCACTCCCCTGCTGCGAACAAAAAGGCACATGAAAAAAGCCTTAGTCGGTAGAAACAACACTGAACTAGTAATGAAAAGCAAACAATAAGCATGTAAACTGCATTAAAAGGATGGATGGGTTATTAGACGATCATGTGAGACAGTGGAAAATGACTACATTACACTGCTCCCAGATAAACTAGAAACTCTGAATCATCCATTGTTTCCAAAAATGACAGTGGAAAAGCATGAAACCAAAAATGCTAACTAAATTTAGCTCTCATAGACACTACAAACCCCAAACACAGAAACTCTGAATCATCCATTCACGCTCTGATGCCATGGCAAGCTAGACAGAGTACAACATCATATCTACATTGAGCAGGCAAAGGACAAAACAAAAAGTTACACCTAGCTCACAATTACGAACCGCTGGAACGAAATGAACAAAACAAATCTAGTAGATTCCCTAAGTGCACGAGGTCCAGACCAGGACGAAGTATCGAACATGCAGAGGACAGAGCTCGCCACTAAAAAACTAATCAGGGGATACCGCGAGCGGAAGGAACGGCGAACACATACCTGCTACGTTGCCGGCGGCGTCGCTCACAACCGGATCCGCAGTGCGAAGCCCTGGAGACTCGACCACCTACGGTACCCATCGAGATCTCTCCCACTTCTAAGCTTCAGCTGGTTGGGGGCGAATGAGATGATGGACGCGCGGAACAGCAAGCTGGCGAGAGAGCAGCAGCGGGCTCAGAGTGACGGGTATCGCCGGAGACGGCCGCCGCCGCCGTACCAAAATTGTCTCGCCCCCGTCGCCTCCACTCGACAGCTCTCTCAGATCTGGACACGAAACCCCCAAAATGAAAGGAACTGAGCTACGGCCACCGTCTGGGCACGGATTCCGGTCCGCCCGAACCAACTAAACCGGAACAAACGGAAAGCCGGGACGAAAACCGAGCCGTACCATGACTGTATTTGTAAGGAAACCTCTGGTTTTCATTCTTTATTTTTATAAAATTTACACCGTAGGGTCTTACCCTACGGTACCATGTTCAAAAACAAAAACAAAAAACCGAGCCATAGAAAGGTCAACTGAGGGGCGTTCCAAGATATTCGCCAGACTGAAAATGAACGGACACAGATCCGTCTGATGCCCAATTGCAAAATCAGATGGCGGAAAATTACAAAACCTTTTTTTTTTTTACCTACCCTGCAGATGACGCGAGGACTGAAATCCAACGCAGTTATTCCACAACTATGAGAATCTCCCCCGCTTATCATGACCGTTGATTTTGCATCCAATGAACGATATTATTCCTACTAATTGATGTACTGATAAAACAAAAAATATGTTAATGCGTAGTTTTTTTGATCAGTCTATATACAAAAATTTCTTGTTAGTACATGAATCTATAAATAAATTCAAAAATTATTGATAATGAATTGATATTTAAAAATTTATTAATAATTTGTGCACGGATCGTAAAGCATTTCGATGTCTGACGATAAGCGGGGGAGATAGTCATAGTTGTGGAGTTGCATTATGCAAGTAAATACTATCTATTTCGACAGTTCACGTCAAAAACCTAGCCGTTTTTATTGGCATCACTGCATAAACAAACGACGGGCGCTTGGGAAACACGTAGCAAATTTCTTCCCTAGCGTCAGACCGCTTGGTGATGATCGGGATTTGACTCTTTTAGCGCTTGTGCAAGCAGTCAGCAGTGTGCATGGCATAAAGAAGTGTTATAGTGCCGCGATAGAGTTTTAAAGAAAAAGGAATAACCCACTTAAAAAAGAGCATGGTAGTCAACTTCCAGGCGGTAGATTGTAACCTTCGAGGCTGCATCGGCAACCATCAAGTAGGGCGCCGACGCGGAGAGCATCACCAAGTCGGGAGGTTTAAGCTTCCAGGCGCCGTCCGGTGGGGACTGAACCATTTATTGCAACCCAAGCCCAGCCCGACCGTCGGCATAAAAATAAGACCGGACACTGGCCGGATGACATGATCTGGCACGTCCTAGGCGGGCAGCAGCCCCATCAGGGTTTAATGACCCTTGTCAGTATTGTACTCCCTCCGTCCTGGTTTATAAGTCCTCTCTGTATTCCTAAGTCGTAAATTTGAGCAACATAATATGATATATATTATAAAAAATAATCATTAGCAAATTCAGACTTTATATTTTCTAATGCTATGTTTTTTCTATTTTAAATATTAAATTATACTAGTTAAATTCAAGACCTAGGGATACGTAGAGGACTTATAAACTGGGACGGAGGGAGTACTAGTCGTGTCACCGGTGGATTTCCCCAAGCGATGAACTAATGTTGACTCCTCGAACCGATGCTAGCTCTTCAGTTACACCAAAGTTCACCGTCAATACGAGCAAATAGGTAAGCTATCAAGACTAGAGTTCCGAGTTTACCCGCACCAAGCGTTTTCCTACCCTAGCCGCCGCCACAGGCGACCAGGAAGAGGACCACTTTTCCACCAATCTCCACTGGCGGGAGAGCTGGGTCTCCCTCCCTCCGCTTGCTGCTTCGGCGGTAGGAGGGAGGAGGACCCCGTTTTTTCCGTTATGGCAAGGTAATTAGGGTTAGGATTGTTTTGGCATGATGCGTCGTTGGGGTGGTGGGAGCGGCGTCCGGGCAAATAAATCTGCATCAACTCCACTCCCACACCGGCGTTGTCCTTCATGGCGGCATCTCGGAGTTGGTGGCATTGTGTGTTTGCCGATCTTTCAGATTGGTGGCCGTAGGGTTCATGGATGATGTCGGCGAGGCGGCGGCGGTGAATCCATCAGATGAGTTTTTCCTCCTGTTCTGTCCCCGTTGTTGTGGCGTTATCTCCGGCGCCATGGTGGAGCAGAGAGGATTCGTCGACGTCGTCGACGTCGTCGTGCGGGGGTGTCAGTGCTGAAGTTCGATGGCGTGTCTGGGGTCGTGCTGCCCCGGTCTGATTCATCCAACGGCAATGTTTTGTCCTATGGCAAACTAATTGGGAGGTCTGAAAAGCTGATGATCAGCGATGGAGCCGCGTCGAGCTCGGGTGAAGAGGTGATTTGTCTCTTTTTTCTATGGTGGCTGCTACGGTGGTGCTGGAGAAGAGGCATGAGCATTGGTTTGTCATATAGGTTTATCCTATCTTTCCGGATCTGTAAGATCGGTGTATACGTACTTTGTATCTCGTCTTTTATTTATCAATGAGAATCGTATTACTATGAAAAAAAATCAAGACTAGAGTTCTGCTCGGCTCCATTATCCATTAACACGGTTATAAACGTAGTCATTTGGACAAGCTTTTTATAAAATCGATGATTAAGATCCACCATCGTCTCCATTCATTATAACCCGGCCCGTGGATCATGTGGACAAGCTTTTTATACACAATAAAGTTGACTGTTAGCCTGACCCCGCGGATACATGTAGACAAGAGTGCTTCATGACCAAACAGTTGCATATACTAATCATCGACATCTTTTGCCTTTCCAAAACATAAGATCTTGCTTTTGTAAAAGTTAATCTTATGACTAGACAATTGTTAAAGAAAAATAAAAGCTTCATATTCACGGCCTTATTTAAATCATTTTCCATGAAGATGATTGTTGTTGGTATATTTCATGAGCATATCACAAATTTGCTAGCCGATTGGAATGCTCTTTCAAATCCAACAACTATAGAAGCATACACACTCCTCTTGGCAATACAATTCGTAGAGCCATAGATTAGTTAATACACCATCACATGTAAATGCTTGAAACTTACGGCCAACACAGATCACACACTTGTATCTTCCGGCCCGAATAAGGTCTTATTGGACTATCAAGCAAAATCCTCACATCTTTGCACCAATCAAGGATCACAGCTTTACGGGTAAATCTCGATGATTGATCGCACACCTAAAACGGGTGTGATTTTGTATTCGCTAAATCCGGCTTCGAAGATGATCTTCTTCCACTCATGCTCATCTCGCTCGATGCCGTTGACAAACATGACGAAAAGATCAAACATGACTTGTGTCTCTTTGGGCTTCATATCTTGTGGCCCGGCACCGACCACCATGTCTACAATTATCACCTTCCCTCCAGCCTCTTTTGGGGCGATGGTTTTCTTACAATTCTTCAAATCTTGATGCAGTCGTCATCACTCCAATCATGCATTACCCACTGTAAAATTGGAATGAAAACAAGATATGCATTCAAATTGATAATGAGGATCGACAACATCCCGGCTTTATTCTTCTCTCAATGCTTTTCTGCTTTTCAAGTGTTATTTTTCAATTGAGTTATGTACTTTTGCTAGGGTTTCACTGTATGCTGATATATGAACATCCCTTCATGCCAACTCAAGAATACCTTAAAAACTTCGTAAAACAACAAAACTCAAGGCTAATACCTTAATCTTGCAAATAATGCCCCTTGTTTTCCTATGATACTGGAAACTCCATTTGTCATGATTGATTTGGTCCGTCAAATCTAACAACGGACGAGATATGCACACACCTTGTGAAGTCCATGCTCAATCACGACATGGCAATCCTTCAAGGAATTTTCCTATGTCAAATGTGTCGTGAACTACTTTTATACCGCTCAACTCCTATGCTGAAAAACCATCAAAGCAAAGTCATCTAAAAAAACTCATCCCCAACAACATCGATATTTAGCTAACTACTCGCTCCGTATCAAAATATAAGACTTTCTAACTATTCCACACACATATGTATGTAGACATATTTTAGTGTAAGATTCACATGAACCTTGCACTAAAACATATCTACATACATGTTTGTGTGGAATGACTAGAAAGTCTTATATTTTGATACGGAGGGAGTAGTTTGATGGTTTTTGGCGGGGGCGGGCCCACTTCAATTCAAGGGTATTCAAGTGAATACCCAAACATTTTTACCAAAAACTAGATGTACAGAGTTTATAATCAGGTATATCTATGGAAAAATAGAAAATAGAAAGTGGACATCGTATTCAGCCCACATCCCTCATCCATCCTCGTGGCCCAACTATCTAACAGGCCCATTTAGCTATTTGCACGTTCCTTACGTAACTGTTTGTTTGTTCACGTAGCTCCGGCTACTCACGATTCGATCGGTTGTTCTGAACTGAATTAGGGAACGAGCCCTAGACAAGCCCGGCGGCGGAATCCCGGCGCCGACGCAGCATACCGCACTCGTCCGCGACTCCTCATCTGTCCGCCGCGATGACAGCGCGGTGAGCTGCACTTTTCCGAACCTTGTCGATTCTCCTCGTTCCTGACTCCAGACTACCTGATTTCTACTCCTCGACCTGTCACCTACGGCTGTCGACCAGGACGTCCTAAAGCATCATCACTAGTTTTGAAGCCAAGAATCATCGAGAGTTATCCTATAATTTGTAAGCTTTCCTATCATTTTGCTAGTTTCTCCCACTGTATATTTAGATGTTGCTTTTTTTGATATGTTGAATATATAATTGGTAATCATTTAAGGTGAACAATTTCAAGTGATGATCCATTTCTATGACAAGATATTACGGTCAAATTGTGTCATATCTTCTATGCATTATAGAGTTAGAACTATATGAGGCTAAAATCAAGTATACATGAAAAATTTAGACTTTAGACAGTAAATTTTTTTACACTCCTTAATATTTTGAATACACACTCTTAAATTTCTGGGCCCACCACTGGTTTTTGGTGGTTGTGAAAGATAAGAGTTCCTACTAGTGTAACCCCCATCCATGAGCTAATGCCACTCTTCTCGTCTACATCGGCCAAATTTTAAGCACCTCATGCCAGCACGGTTGCCTCCTGACTGCCGGCGAGGCGTGAACAACCAACTTCTCTGTTCCTCTGCCGCATCCCCCTTATCCCCTTTGATCGTTATCGTCCGCCCTAAAGCATCTTAACTTACATATCTGTCACACAGTTTTCACCTTGTCCCCTTACGGCGCCAACCACCTAAGCCCAAGACCAAGACCTCACACACTCCTTCTCTAAGCCCAAGACCAAAGATGAAGATCAAGACGTTGGTGACCAGGCGAGGAAATTTCAATGATCGTAAGTAGAACAACATAAGTAGTCCACGCATGTTTAGCATATCGTTTTTAGCAATAGGACACTCTACTTCTAGTTTCGTAAAGTATCAACCTCGTTTTCCATCACATCACTTAATTTATAGGCTTGAATTTGTTTTCTAACAAAACTATCTATTTTTGGTATGGATCAAAGTCATGTTGTTTTCGCGATCAGGACCCAAGTCCTGTCAATAGATATACCGAAACAAAATAACTAGCAAACTACTAGATGACGGCATGACGCACCTTGAGGAAAACAGCGTCTGCTGGTGGAACGCTCTCAAACATGTCGCCGGCGATGTACTCCACGTCCGTACCAGTCGGAGCCTTGGCGACGACGTGCTCAAGGTCTAGTACGCTGCACTTCACGTCCGGGAACGCCTTCGCGATGGCCTGGGCCGCTCCACCGTGCCCGCCGGCGACGTCCACCAGGGAGCCTATCCCCTGGAAGACGCCGCGGCACTCCCTGATGGCTATATCCATGAGGAAGCGGCTGTCAGAAACCATGCCATCGTTGACGAGCGTGTTGTACGACGGGTCGTGGTCGGCCATCTCCCAGAAGGTCATGCCGTGCTTCAGCTTGAAGAGGTCAGGGTCCGGCAGCTCGTGCTGGAACCACGTCCCGAGGTCAGAGAACGGAGAGACGAGGATGGGGTGGAGCAGCATGTTCATGACAGGGACCATGCTCGTCGAGCCGACAAGGAGACGAGACGCCGGCGTGAGCGCGTAGACGGCCTCGCCGTCAGCGGAGTGCTCTGTTCCGAAGACGCCGGAGACGGTGAGCACGCGCATGAGACGGCGCAGGCAGGACATCTTGGAAGGGTGGAGCGTGGCCGTGGCGGCTATCTGGGTGAGGGTGGCCGCGCCGCCGTGGTGGTTGATGGCGTCGGCGATGCCGAGGTCCAGGGCTGACTTTAGTGTCATGGACTTGACGTAGCCGAACGTATTGTGCCAGAGCTCGAGCTGAGCATCGAGCAAGCCCTGATCGAGGTTGTGCTGCTCCCGGTTCACCGCCATCGCTACTGTGTCTCGTATGTGCCTTTTGTCAGTGGACTGCATACTCTAGATAGAACACGGCATCTATTTATAGACGAGGATTTGGTTTCACAATGTTTCAAGGTGATGAAAGAACAAAGAACTTCTTAGGTGCATATATAACACAAGCACGCGCCCCCACGTTGTGCATATATAACACGAAGTGTCGTCGATGTGGCCAAATCAACTCATTCAGTCTGACAGATCACAGGATGCTGCCATGCTGGTGATTTTCTCTCTAGCAGTCTAGCTACTCACATTGCTTTATCCATATATGCAATTTACTCAAATAAATGTCGGACCAAAGATTCTCATCCCGAAACACGAGTTCCAAATAGCACTTTCAACAAGGACCAATGCACATTATACCGATGGCAATGAGTACCCATTACCCACATATACCGAAACAAGGGACCATTAGGTACATTACCCATGGGTAAGCAAATGGTTAAAAGTGTGTACCCAGTGGGTATTGCGGGTGCGGGTATGGTAAAGTAGTACCCATGCCCGCATACCCACATACCCATCTATTTTTGCTTTTTGGCATATAAATCCGTGGTACATAGGGTTATTTTAGAGGAAAAATCTCAAAATATTAACTAGCTAAGTAATTCTCGCTTGGCCACTTAATTTTCGCCCGATTCACAATTCTCAGTCAGTCCTCACCCACGTCGTTTCATCTCCAGTCTCCACTACTTTCAGTTCGATATGGCAATCTCCCTTCCGGCTCCTCGTCACCGCCCTGTCCTTCCCCCCAACCAGGCAGCCACCAGCCTCCGCTAGTCTGCCATCCCGCCCTCTCTCCGTACACACTCCCCTGGACGCGGTAGCCGTCTCGGCCACACACGCGTCTGCTTGCCATGGACACTGGCGGAGGCGAGCTCCACGTGGATGAATGGGTTGTTTTGTTGTTCATTTTTATATAAATTGTGCTATTTTATTGCTTCTTTTCATACATATATGCGTCGTTTGCCGAATCAGAGAATTAATGAGCATACATGTCGATGGTTTTCTTATACATTATGGATGAATCACTTGTTTGGTGGGTTTACCCGCGGGTATTAAATACCCACACGGGTGCGGGTATGGTAAAAAATTTGTACCCAAACGCGGGTATGGGTGTGGGTGTGGTTAAAGTACGAGGACGCGGGTGCAGGTTTGGTTCAGCTCTACTCACACCCAATGGGTGCGGGTGCCATCGGTATGCACATATATATGCTGACGTTAGAGGATGTTAGAGATGGAGGCTCAACCACATGGCAAATGTGGTGAGCAACCACGTGTCTTAATGGAATACCAGTGTTCCATGTCAAAAAAAGAGAGATGGAGGCTTAGAAATGGAATTAGAACTTAAAGTGCAAAAACAGCATGAGTTGATGCAACAAGCACTAGACTTGCAGGATCATAGGATGCTGGTGATGTTCTGCGATCCCAGGCTCAGGAAAAGAATGTACTCACTCCGTCCCATAATAAAAGATGGTGTACTTATGTAACTGGGGAGGGTGGTAATGACAATACAAACGAAGAAGATCATTTGGTGTCAGCCAGGAATATGCTTAGCCTTTGGCGGAATGTGGCGGCAGATGGTGTGGATAAGAATGATGGTGCTCCTAGAAGATGTGATAAAATTGAAGGCAGAGAAGACTAGCAAGGCTGTGTGCAAGTTCATGCAGAGGCCGGGGCTATGTTCCCTATTTCGGAAAAAAAAAGTAAGGTTGAAGACTTTGCCAAGCAAAGGCTCCTGCTAAACATGACTACGGTAATGATTAGATCACTTACTTCATCAATAGTTCAAACGCTTCTTGACATCAGATTGCTTCCTTTGTTGGAGTAAATTTGGGATGCTCTTTAGAGATGATAAACTAATATGACTATTACAAATTTAGAACATGCCAGACTAGATGTTCTCATAAATCCAAGTAAGAAATATAATATCCCTCATATACCATGATCACCTGGTCCTATTTGACACATGTATTATAATCTTGATAAAGAAGACGCCAAAGCTACTTATAAAAAAAACTAGGGGGGGAGGGGTATTGCATATAATCATGTAAGAGTATCTTTAAAAAAAAGTTCTCTAATTTTAGGGCCAAACTATAACAGACTTGTAGATTAAATTTGAATTATTTTCAATGAATGCCATTAAACCCATTTAATCAATTGATTATAGATAACAAATTCGAAAATTCAAATATATAGGTATTGTGTCTCCAATATGATATACTTTGTGTGAAATTTGTAGAAGTACAATTTCCAATCATTTTCCAGGTACCTGCTTCACAAAAGTCACTTTTTTTGCACTAAATAAATAGAAAAAATTCTCAAAAATCTCGCAATCTCACTTTGACAATCTTATTTACAATGTTGAAACCAATATTTGTGCCAATTTTGGTCATAATATCATTAACTTTGCCGTGGATATGGCCAACACTTTAGTCATTTGGCTTTAAAGTCATGAATATTCATGCATGATAGCCCATTTTGTAAAGATTTTCTTTTAAGTTGTGGTATTGAAAGTTTACAGTTTCCTGGAAACTCGTTCACCAAAAAAAAAAGCTTTGTGCAACTTTTCCTTTTTTTTGTAATTTCTTAAAACAGAGACAAAATTGTCCACATGACTATTCATAGGCATGGGGTAATTTTTCAACTTCATTGGAGAAACTTAATAGAATCATTGAAGAGTACCTTTATATGATTTTCTCTAATTTAGGGGAAATATAACACAATTGTAGTTCAAATTTGAGTTACTTTGATAAATGTCATTAAACCCATTTAATCAATGTAACATAGCTAAAAAAAATTGAAATTACTTTGATGAATGTCATTAAACCCATTTAATCAATGTAACATAGCTAAAAAAATTGAAACTTCAAGATATTCAAAGATTGTACCCCCAATACGATATACTTCATGAGAAAATTCTAATATTGCAAAATTCCAATTTCGACTCTTATTTGTGGTGCATGGTTCACAAAAATCATAAATATCAAACATCTGTGACATGGGAAGTTCTTATGTTAGAACAAGTGATTTAAGCTGAAGCATTATTTTCAATCCTCCTATAAATTTAACTACTTTTACATGGTTAAATTTCTGTAGTGGTGGTAAAATGAAGATCACTATGTGTGCTTGACATCTGGTCAATGAGTTATATGGTAGGAACTTTGCTTCGCTTTTAAAACCAAACTACCTTCGTGACTAGTATTATGGCGGCGGCAATAGATACTTCAAATATCTGTTGGACACAGAACTCTGGGAAGCACAAAAAAAATACAGAATCGTAGTGCAATGATGTGAAAACAAATATAGATTAGACCCTCATTGTTGTCATGTTGTGTAATACTTTGAATTTGACGTGTGAGTGGTCTATTATGTGGACTGTCCGCCAAACTAGGGCAGTGTGTGGGATCCAGGTGAACACATGTCATGCTTGCACACAGACAATCATCAGATAAACCAATCACTCGGTATGCAACTTGAATCCGTCTGTCCAGTCTATAGTGTAACCCGATAATTCACATCGACTGTATCTCGATTCTGGCATCGGTAGGTTGGAACTAGTAGTGAACTACACGCCTTGGATACAGCTATTCATAACTGAAAGGGTAAGGCCTCGAGCAATGTACTTCTTGTATTGTGACCATTCAATTGATCTTTCCACTTCGCGGGTACAATTAATTCATCGGTGATCGGTACGTACGGTACTTGTATACAGCAACTTGGCCAACATGTAGGCAGATGCAGCCAGGTAGAAACGCGAATCGAATGTCAGGCGACAGTCGACAGGTGAGCTGTATATCATATTCTACTCAGCACGAGTATAAGGAGGTTTATATTTTATCTGCTTGAATTTGGGAAAGCTTAGCTAATCCTTGCTGATATTTTGGTCACCCCTTGCATCACAGAAAAAAATGCTGCTGGAAATTAAGAGTAACTTGCATGCAGCAAATTTGGTACTGGTATCTATTAAGAAAGGAGTGTGTCTGTCTCGCCTAGCTAACTAGAGAACAATAAAATAGCTATCTTCCCCGCAAAAAAAATTGAAGACAAAACTATCTTGTAAACGCTAGTATAGCATAAATAGAGATAGGTGACATTTGCTAGAAATGTTGAATTGGCTTGCTACGTTTCATGCTGAGAGACTGATCTAAAACTGAGCCAAAGCATACACGTAGTGCATACATACGTATACTTTGATTATGTACCATGCTACTCCTTCCATATCAAAATATAAGACTCTCTAAACTTTTTGATTTTGTCTAGATTAATTTTAAAATGTGTGAATCAACACACTTACGTACGTACAAATCAGGACAAATTTAAAAATGTTAGAAAGTGTTATATTTTGATACAGATTGAGTATAAACTAACCATGCATGCATCGCCTCGTCAAATGTTTGGGATGAGCTTAAGTGTATCCGCTTCTACTTGATTTACGCTGCCGGCTAATCTTTGATGCAGAGGCTGGGGGTAATCCTCCATTTCTAAAAAAAAAACTAATCTTTCTCTAGGAAGAATGTTTGTTACTAGTTCGAAGATATATATGCATATATAGCTTCTCCAGCCTTTTGAAAGCGTCACATTGTGCAACGTTGAACTATTCAAATGAGAAATGAGATTCTGCAACCGCTCTAATGGACAAGTATCTTCCCTGCATCACTTCTTAATTACGAACGTCATACCGCTCAAATTCTATTTTTTTCGTACCATGAGAGCACGTCGGTCTCTATACGAAGAGGCGACATTTAGGTTCTCCAGTTATCCACCAACACAAAACAGAAGCAGAAGCACACTCCATCAATCATGGCACTCAACGGACAGAGCACAGACCAGGCCTTGCTCGACGCCGAACACGAGCTATGGACAGCCTCCTTCTCCTACATCAAGTCCATGGCCATCAAGTCCGCGCTGGACCTCCGCCTCGCCGACGCCATCCACCACCACGGCGGCGCCGCCACTCTCTCACAGATAGTTGCCCGGGTCAAGGTACACCACTCCAAGATCCCTGCCTGCGCCGCCTCATGCGCGTGCTCACCGTCTCCGGCGTCTTCAGCGTCCAGCAGCCGGAGAACGTCGTTGCTAACGGCACCGACACCGCCGCCGAGCCCCTGTACGCCCTCACACCGGTGTCCCGCCTCCTCGTCGGCTCGCGGAGCCTGGCCCCGATAATGTCCATGATCGTCGACCCCGCATTCATCACCCCCTTCCTCGGGATCGGCGCCTGGTTTGAGCACGCGCTGCCGGACCCGTGCATCTTCAGGCAGCAGCACGGCGTGCCGCTCTGGACGATGGCCGACCAGGACCCCGCCTTCGACGCGCTAATCAACCACGGCATGGTCTCCGACAGCAGCTTCATCATGGAGATCGTCATCAGGGAGTGCGGCGAGGTGTTCCAGGGGATAACCTCCCTGATGGACGTCGCCGGTGTCCATGGTGCAGCGTCCCAGGCCATCTCCAAGGCTTTCCCGAGCCTGGAATGCACCGTGATGGATCTCGGCCACGTCGTCGCCAAGGCACCGACTGGTACCGCCGTGAAGTACGTCGCCGGCGACATGCTTGAAAGCGTTCCACCGGCAGATGCTGTCTTCAAGTACGTACGTTGTCCAGCTAGCAAACTTCTTGTTTTGGTCTTTGTACAAGCATACTGTGCCCAGATTTCAATCAGAAAAACAGATGACCCAGATATGGAACTGTCATTCTAGAACCAACCAAGATGTGACTAAAACTGCATGACTTGGGTCTTGTTATCTACTCCCTCCATTCCTAAATATAAGATGTTTTAACTTTTGTCCACATACACATATATCTAAATGTATGTAGACATGTTTTAATGTGTATGTACACTCATTTAGATTTGCACCTAACCAACATGTGAACTAGGTAGAACATCTTATATTGTGGAACGGAGGGAGTAGATCTAAAGTCAACAAGTGATGAGCGATGAGATACGCAGAAGCGACTCTAAAAATTGTTTGATGAAATACAGAACCAAAGATAGGCCATGTAAAAAAAGAAACCTCTAATACTTGAGATTATGAGAGCCATATTATATACCTGATGTTTCCTCGCTTAAGAGTTTACTTACTGCTTAAACGGTGCAAGAGCATCTCCAACTAGCTGCCCCAAACCCGCCCTATCGTGGACAAGTCGGACACGCTTTGGATCGAAAGCCAGCACCCAACTGAAATGTTCAAATAAATGTCCACTGACACACGCTGGACGAACGAGCGGTTGACTACTAGAGCATATTGTTGAACTCAAATGTTCAAATAAATATTGTATAGTATATTTTTCATGAAAATAATTCATAAGATTTTGGAAAATCGATAACATACTCCTTATAATCGTAACTGAAAGATAAAATTGCATCTCGAAGATTGTGCCTATAAGTACTGTATTTTGTAATGGAATGAGCCATATCAAACTCATCGATTGGACTATGTAAGCATTTTGTATTGGTCAACAAGTGTCGATTGGACTATGTATGCATTTTGTATTGGTCAATAAGTGGGCTTATATTACTTCTCTAGCTCTGAATGCCTTCTTTTTTCAGTGGGTTCTACATGACTGGGGTCACGAAGATTGCGTCAAGATACTACAGAACTGTAAGAAATCTATTCCTTCAAGAGAGAATGGAGGAAAGGTAATAATCATGGACATAGTGGTCGGAGCCGGCCCGTCAGGCTCTAAGTACAAAGAGCTGCAGGTCATGTTCGACCTCTACATGACTGTTGTCGATGGTAGTGAGCGAGACGTGCAAGAGTGGGAAAAGATCTTCCTAGAGGCTGGGTTTAGTGGCTACAAGATTATATCGGTTCTAGGCTTTAGGTCGATCATCGAGGTTTATCCATAAAGGTTTTGTACTCATGTGTCCAAACAAGCACATAAACCTTCCACAAATAAAGTATGGATAATGTCCAGCTCAATACACAAAAGGTATCTTCTTTCAGATAGTTTTACTTTCATGTATTAAAATCACGCAAAATGTATCTTTTTTCAAAACGGAGAGAATGCCCACCTTTTATTTCTGTCATGCTCTGCGCAGAATGTATCTACGCACATATACTGGGAGTACCATGTACTATTGTTTTAACTTTTACCTCAGAGTGTGCAGCACTTCTGTTCACAAGTTGAATTTTTTTGAGAATGTTGTTCAACTTCAAGGACAATACTAGTACATAGGTTCCGGTGGCGAACTTAAGAAGTAGCATCAGGATGCAACAGCACACTGCAATCCAACTAAGAAAATGTCTAATAAAATCTAGAATTAAGAAAGTAGCCTAGGAGCGATTACATGTGGTCTATTCAACCACGCAAACGCGAAGCGTCAGATACTCCAATAAGTTCCCATGGCAAGGTCTAAAACACATGACACTCGCCGGCGAAGTAAGCTACAGCATAAGCATCACATCCCCAGGGGAGCAGCAACGAGAGCATGCAGAGCACTAGGAGCAGGATGGCTGCGTCCGAACAACTCAAGCACCCTCGGGGCGACGCAGTGAGCCTCTTCGTCTGAGCTTCCTTCCTTCACACCACCTTCACCTACTCCAAGTATCTTCTGATCAGTCAAGCAGAAACCAAACAGCCTGCAGCTGCTTCTCCCAGCGTCTCCGGTAGGCGATACAGACTTAGCAACACTCGCAGGGGTTGAGGCGTTCCAAGTGTCATCTCGACGGCATCCAGTTTCGCTTGGCACTTGGCGCTGCTGTACACACGGCCAGGTCTCAGTCTCCCTCACCATCTCCAGGGGATTACACTGGGTGCCATACACAGCTCCGTAATTTGTTGTTCTGCCTTCCAACTCAAACTGTGGAACTCCAGCTTGGTTGAACATAAGCACTGAAGAGGGAGAGGATACTTTTGCTGCTGACGGTGTAAACTGACCAGGAGAATATCCTTGAGTTGCAGATGACAGTCCACTCGGTGCAGCTGACCGTTGCACATAACCGAACGGGCCGAACCCGCCGTTCTGTGCACGAGCGTCAAAAGGGGTTCCTTGGTAGAAGGGAACTGCTTGAGACATTTCTTGACCTTGCAAGACCTCTGGGAATCTCACAGATTCACCGAAGCCTAAGGGTTGGTAAGGAAACTGTGTGCTCTGCTGCAGGAGCCCACCTGTCGCACTATGCGACATGCAGTTCCGCGCATTAGCAGAGAACCTCCTCCGATCCGGGGTTCGGAATTTCATCGCATCAGGTGACTGGGAGTGTGCAGCACCCTGGGTCCTAGAACCCATCAACAATTCTTGACCTTGCAAGACCCTGTGGAAACTTCGACCATTTCCATCTACAAGTTTGATCAAAGGGTTAATGGACCGATGGGCACGATGAAGTTAGATGTATAAATAGATATCAGACTCATGTTGCAGGACCTACCAATAACTGGAGCATCCAGATTGCCTTGAGGAAAGTACAGTTTTGTTCGCTTCGAACTAGATGCCGACAGACAATCAGTAACTGAAATTGCACCACCAACTCTTTCGATCTCCCATGGAGAAACTCTGCGTTGGTGGTTGCAATGAGTAGCATCATCCCACCTTACCTGTAAAACATGAAAACAAAGCAACACATCACTTTAAACTGAAAATTTGAGGACCAATACTTATAAACGAACTGTCGGAAACGCAATCTTTATTATGTACAAGCTAAACATATCTGCAATGATGCTAGACAAAAAGGATCTTCCTAAATGTAATAGATATGTTCCATTTTCAGCTCAATGGCGTTACGGATCAGATCTCGGGATATGGATCTGATCTCGCAATGGCAGCCCATCGGCTAAGTTCAATCTCGAAAAAGATTTGATTTCATTTTAATAGTAGAAAAATCAGAAGCCTTAGACCAAAAGTTCACTAACTTGTCGAGGTTCATCATAAATACAAGACATGACCTTTGACAGTCGATAGGGTTAATATTTGATCTAACAAGTTAGCTTCCTACATTTTGCAGGTTTTGTGCTCGTATACCCAATTATTCCATTCACTCTAAAATAACTACCTGATCAAGTACTACTGAAAATTCAGAAAGTGCACTCAGTCGAGTTGCAATTTCTGAAAGTGTACTACATGGTCTCAAATACTGAAACTTAAATAGTGAGAGAAGCTCATTTCACTAAATCTTGGAAGTCCACGCGGTCTATATATTAGGAGAAACAGGGAAAAAAATTCTAGATCATGCCAGTCCATTACAAGTGAAGAGCCTAGAAGCCTGAGTTGAAGCATAAATAGTATCTCAGTCAAGTGCATACCAGTAGGCATCTCCATTTTGATCCAGGCCATCTTATGGGATCTACTTCATTAATACCTGAAATCAATCCAGTAGACCTGCAAAACAAACAGATGTCAAAGGACTGATGTACAACAAACATTTTCAGTGGAGTTAAAAAGGACAGACCTCTCATTTGCATCATCACTCTCATTAGAAACTTTAAATCTCATACCAATGGAAAACGGATGGTTCAAGCTCTTAGAGAATCTCCAATATGGCACAATAAATTCAGATGCACCACTCCTGTAGAAGGACGAAAACTGGAATCATTTAGGTCCCCAGTTATTTTAATGCATAAAAGGCATACAAAAAAAACAAGAGAAAAGGACCACGAACAGCAGAAGAAAAACAAGACAAAAGGACAATCAAATTGTGAAGCCACAATATATGCATAGGACTTCAAGTGACGAATAAGAGATGCCTAACTTAATTTGTGTTGATCAACAAACCTTGGGTCAAAACAAACATGGAAAATACTTCCATTTTCCAAGGAGCTGGCCACAGCAGATAGTGTCTGCAGCGTTGAATCATTGTTGTTGACAGCTTTAAATAGGGATTCATTTCTAGGCTGAACTGCTCTCCTTACACCCAATCTTAGTTCACCATCATCGCCTCTGTATGAAAATATATATTATTTGAGAAAAGACTGTATGAAAGAATATATGATGATTATGCCACTGAAAAGAATAGGTAAAAAATCACGCAAGGAATTAGTTCATTAATTTGGCAGATGCCTACCGAAGAAATAAGACTGCGTCCCCTGATACTAGTTTCTTCTTGTTGACAAACGAACTCCATCCAGTTGTTAGAAGATGCCTACGAGGTTGACCTGGAATTCAAGAAAGTATTTAGCACACACCACAACTGCACATCGAAGTTAAGAAAAGTTAATCAATCAAATGCATGTCAACATAGAGAGTGCTGCTAGTAAAATTAGTGGTTACTGAAGATGACGTTGAACAATAAAATTTCACACACTAATTCAGACCAATATCTAAGAATTATGGACAAGCAGGTAAACAAAAATCCTGATCACGCAAAAATCTCCTATACCTCAAAACCAAAGCCAGGTCACCTATCACCAACAACCCAGGTCGTCACTACCACCATGTGTGTCTAACTTTGCACCAAGCTATACCCGATTTAACACGAGAGTACGAGGAAAGCAGTGACAAGAAAGAGCGTAAGTTAGCAAACAATAAAGGAGAGACAGATTCCCATTTTCAGACTACCAATAACTAACAGAAACTCCTTGAAACCCCTTGTCCAAAATTGAATAATGCACTATACTAATCAAATGACTTGAACTCCAAATGCAACCATAATGATCAAATTAACCATTTTGTAACCAAATTTGATCCTCTAAAGTTGGCCTTTACCAACCACGCACAGAAAGCATACAAGTTTATTTTAAAAACTGTTGACAAGAAACAAGAGAGTATATGAATGTGCCAGCAGCTACAACAAAACTCTCCAGGTATACATGATGTGTTCCACACCTCTGTAAATATGGCGGAAGCTCCACTGTGTGCCATGCAAGTCCTTGGCAACGAGCTCTTGAGAAGGCCTGACCTGCTTGTAGTCCTACGAAAATTGAAGACAAGGAAGTTGTTAGATCAAAAATGTAGGTGACTATGATTTTGAAGGTAATACTGAATTTATTTTTCCAAGTGCCTCACCAGAGGTGGGAAACAGTCCTCTGCAGCCCGGCGAGGAACAGAGAAACCTCCATGTGTGCTTGTATCAGAGGCAGTGAGCGTCTTGCAGAACATATGTGGCATCCGAGTCTTCTTTTCTCCATCACCACCGTCCTCGCCTTCCCCCTCTTCTGTTCCACCCTCACGGGGGTTTTGCCTGAACATCTGAGCACAAAAGAAGGACAGTTTTACAGACCAGCGAATGGCATTTTACCTTATTTCTAGCAATGCAGCAGAGGAAGCAAAAATCACAGCAGTGCCTTCGGTCATTAAGCTTACAGGTAGGGCAGGACAAGGTGTATTCATGATCTCATTTACCGCATATTGTTATGTATTCAATGGCATGGCAGAAGACTCACATTCAGAAGCAAAAGATGAAACCAGCTAAATACGCAACGATTGAGTAACAGCATGTCATAACTGAAACCAAAGTGATGTGATATGGTGTGAGACAACAGTTATGCAACTAATTTTACGCTTCAAAACCCAATCATTCACACGGCTGTAACCCACATTTCGAACAAAAAACAATGATGTGATATGATATTGATCTTCCAGGCTTTCACTGTTGAAGAGCATACTACAGGCCTCTACTCTCTACGCTACGCGAACGAAATGCAAATGAAACAGGGAAAAAAGCGAGGTGATGGAACAGTATTCATAAACACCCCAGCCAATCCCCAAATGGTAATGGGAGCAACGCACACCAACGCCGAACAACGTCACATAGCACCTAGTGCAGTACGAGATTCAAGAGGCAGCACTCACCTCGGCCTCCGCCACCAGGGCGAGCCGCGCGTACACCTCGTCCGTCGCCGTATCCGCCTGCGCACCAGCAAAGAAACCTCATTTTCATCAGAACCTAGTAGCGGCGAGAAGATGAAGCAGATCGAACGAGGAGATGTCGGCCACACTCACGCATAGTTCGACGCCGACGACGCGGCAGACCACGTGCGGCGGCACGGGCACATGCCCCGCTCCGGGAGACGCCTCCCCGCCGCCGCTCGCCGCGAGGTGCGCCTGGGGCAGGTACACGACCCTGCTCCCGCGCCACGGCAGCGCCAGCCCCGCCCCGGCGCACGCGTGCCACAGCTCCCCGCTCACCGCCGCCGCCCCATGCCCGACGTCCTCCTCCACGGTGTTCAGGTCGATCCCCATCGATCCACCCGTCAGTCGGCAGCCCCAGACCACGTTAATGCGTGGTGGATGGCTGGCGGGGCGGCCCAGAGTAGTAGTAGTAGGGGGCGCAGAGAAGAGGAGGTCGGGAGTTAAAGCGGCGGTGGCGGCAACACATCAATCAATGCGCTTCTTCCCCCCGGACGCCCCGCGCTCCTCCTCTAGCCATCTCTCCCTGTCCACTACTACTGGCCAAGTAGTAAACCTCCCTGCTGGTGCTGGCTCCCACGCCGTGTCGCCTGCCAGGCGGCGCCCACCGCGGCCAGCACCGGTCTCCTACGATGATGCGGTGGTCGCCGCTCCTGCCTGCCTCGCTCACTGTAGCACGGCCCCTTTTGGTGATGGATGGGGATGGGCTTTCGTGTTTGGCTTGCAACGCCGGTCTTTGTTTGTTTGTTTGTTTTGCTCTGCTCGCTCGCGTCGGGCTCCGTGTCTGGCTCGCTCGGCGCGTAGCCATTGTTTGGACTGGATGGGGTCGGCCGGTCGGTCATGGCTGCCGCGGCGCCACTGTTCCCGCACAGGGAGAGCCCGCCTCGGGCCTCGGGGCGAAGCTAAAGAGAGGAAAGATCTGGCAAAGGTTGCTTTCGTGGGGGCGGCCACCGCTTGTCCATTTGCGTTGGAGCTTTTGGACAACTCTGTCATGTCTTTGTATCAGGGAGGGAGGTAGGGCAGTGTCACTGTCTTGCGATCATCTATCCATGGCTTGCTTTTTTTTACAGAGGAGTAGTATGGTTCGATGTTCCTTTCAGTGTCGGGTCCTAATTAAAGCGTTAATCATCGAACGGAAGAAGGGGTCAAGGTGTCTTCTGCTCGAAAAGAAGGAACTTGTTCTCCTTACCGGAACCAGTAATCTTTGTTAACTGGTGGTACTCACCCAAGGTAATCTGGGGTTCTACTTTATTTATGCAGTGTGAAAGTGGTAGCAGGTTGGACCGGATGTTTAGAGGAATTGAAACTGTACGTGGTTTAAGAGGGGATTCAAGTTTGGAAAACGAACATCAAACCAAGTCTTAGAGCATCTCCACCGGCACCCCGAAATTGTGTCCGCTTTGGGTGCCGGACACTTGTCCGGTCAATTCCAGAGTGTTGTCCACACCAACAACCCCAAAACTAAAATTTTAAATTCGCTTGACTTTTGCAAATTATGAATGAAAGACACGGTTTTCATTAAAATTTGATACATTACAACGAAATTTAGATTTTGTCTATTTTTTATCATTATTGTCTCCACCGGCCCCCCAGAATTTTGTTCGGCGCTGTTTGAGGTGCCAGACATATGTCCGAGAGGTGGTGGTGCCTATAGCAGCACCCCCAGGCTGGCCCATTTAAATTTTGCCTATTTTCTATCATTATTTGCATTTGCAAGAAAACATTCAATGCCAACAGGAAATCCGGCTAACAAAATATAGATAAATCAAGTCCGGCCAACAGCTTGTGTGACCACCAAGATCTCGACTACTAGCATCTTGGGCCACCAAAATGCAACCAAAGTCCGGAACATCAAACCATCATTGAAAATGCATAAAAATCATTCTTGGTTCTCCGACATCTATGGCCCTTTCTCTCCTCTCCTTCATGATGCACGCGACTTTCTCGATCAAGAAAGCTTGTCAATCCGGGGTCATATTAGTCGTGTCGGTGGACATGATCTTGACTTCCCTATTGACTTGCATCCCCAACTTTTTTTTCTAGCACGCCAAAAGCACATGTCCCACCTTCCTTTATTCTCTTCTTGCATATTCGCTCTGAGAGCCTTCGATGATAAGACATTTTCCTTCGCGCGTACTCGCCGACCGGCTCAACCGGCAGATGCCACCGTATGCAAGATTTGCTCCGTGATGAACCCCAAGAGCTCCCATGGCTCCGGCTTCATCGCCTTCGTCAGCACCACGCCCGGGCTAGCGCCTTCTTGGATTTTGTTGGGCTTCGAGAGTCCCAGCGCCTTTCGAGAGGCGGTGGGGATGAGAAATGAGAGGTTTGTGAAAATGAAGGGAACAAATTTGAAAAGTTTTGGGGACCGACGCGGCAATGTAGAGGGTGGGGAAGAATTTGGCGCCCATCATTTGTCTATGACATGCGGGACCAGTCTATCGGATGGCTTGTCTGGGTGTTGTCCGACACGCCCAAAGCCACCCGAGTTTGGAGCGCCGCTCGAGGGTGCTGGACAGAAACTGGGTCAGCCCGAATTGACGTGAGTGCCGCTGTAAATGATTTTTCGTGTCCCACACCGCGATGAGATTTTGAGCCTGTTTGGTTAGTTGTGTGTCCCCGCTTTCCACTATTCAATGCAACTTTTGGCCTGTTTGTTTGTTCAGATTGCACCACGTTTTTGCTGCACGAATCTCAAAGCAAACTTGGTCCAGGTACTGTAGGAACGGCTGATTCAGCCTTTTTACACAGCCACCTTTGCTCAGTACATTTTTAGCACTATTCGATGTAGTGGTTGGCTGAGTGGATACGAACCTTTTGCTCGGCTCACCTGCCTTACATTGATTCACTTAGGTGCTCTCTAATCTACACAACCACGAAATATGTGAGCGTCGATGAGTAGGTTCCATTCCCGTACTCAGTCTGAAGTTTCGTCGACTATGACTTGTCGATTTCGATGAATTTTGTCAAACTTATCGCACTCGGTTGACGGTTTGAAACATCCTTTACTAGCAGGTTTATCTCAATGTTTCGCACAACTTTCTCGTTATTACTTTTCTATTTCGTTTAGACTACAGCTAGTTCAACCTATGTCACTGCCGTTCGCCGTCATGAACTTAACTTTAAGTCTAGCTAATGCATTTGTTGTACGTGTATTTTTAACCTCTCAGTCATCTTCGTTCAGGCGTTGGCGCTCCTTGCCGTTAAATTCATCGTCGCCGCAGCGGCTAATGGACAGTATCTTTAATCTGCACGGCAACCTCCGACGAAACTCCTAAAACGACCTCAAGCCGGACCGCAGCCGCGCCACGCCACGCTGTTGTCTTGCTCATCACTTTTCATGATGATGGTACATAGTTTAAGTGTGGTGATGTGAGGCAAGATCACCATTTAGATAAGTGCGGTGGTGTGAGGCAGATCACCCTTTGTGAATTGTGAGTGGCGTGGGTGTGCGGTGGGGATGATCTTGAAAACATATTGCTGTGCTAGAAATGAGAAATTTGGCGCGACTCGGCAAACAGGGGAATCTTGATGACACCTGGGCCCGCGACCACCGCTCCGAGGCCCCACCGTGCTGTCCTCGGGTGGGTGGGACGAGCCAGTTGGCGAAGCGGCAAGACAAGAGCGCCCGGGAATACAGCCGTGTTCGACCACAAGATTCCCATCTTTTCCTAGTCTCTCTCTGGAAAAGATGGCGCGAACGAAGGAGGGATAGAAAGCGTAAGCAGAAGAGAGGGCCAGTCCCGTCTCCGCTCGCCTCGGGTCCCCTCGTCGTCGTCTTTATGGCCACCGTCAGCGGCTCAGCCGGGCGCTCCGGCAAAGCCATGGCCGTGCGCCCATGCGCGTGGGATGGTTTTCTTTCTCGTGACGGGACGTGGCGAGGAGCAGAGCAGAGAGAGCGCTCGTCGTCGCTCGGCTTTCCCGGGCGCCGTGTCCAGTGCGTACTCGCCACGGCCTTCTGACGGCTCGCTGCGCCGCTCTGGACGGGCTGGCCGGCCGGAAAGACGAAGCAGCTAGTACTGTGCATTTTCCCTGCCGCGACATGGCTCCTTGCATTGGATGCTGCCGCTGTTCACTGGTCAATGCAACAGTGCTTGTCGCAGGCTCACAGAGAAAAGCGGGGTAACAGTGGTATGATCTTGGTTACAGTGGCATGGAGGAAGGGTACTCCATATGTAGTCGGGACCGTCGTGGTCATGGCACATCAGTGGGCACAATTTTCCCACAAATGGGCTCACTTGGCGGCTAGAGCATTACTGTGCTGTACTTACTACAAGCCCAGGAAAGAAACTGGAGTGCTATGGTTCACGAATGCAGGCCTTTTGTTCCGGGTTATCGCCCGGGCGATCCTATGCTCAGGAATCGCCGAGTCTGACCAGGAGTGTGACAATCGCGCGACGCTTTCTTTCTTTCCGACGCAGGAATGCTGGATTCGATCGCTTGTTTGCATGCATAAACTCTAGGTAGAAATTCTCCCTGCCTAGCATCAATTCTCGACACTAATTTATTCATAACTCCGTTCAATCAACTTATCTACCTATTTCCTATTGTTTCTTTTCTCACAGCTAGCTAGATAAATAAATATTTAGGCAACATGTTCGCAAGAAAAAGAGAGAGGACACCTAAACGTTGCAACAAATTAGTGAATCTTTTTTTTTCGAGAATGCCGGGGGGATTGCTCCCACCGGTTGTTATATTTCCGAAAGTAGCCTGGCGGGCCATGTTCTTACAACAGAATAGCAATTTTACAGGGGGATACAAGGGAGAGAACAGAGAAAATACAAGAAAAAAAGACTAGAAACACTATGGGAGGGGGAGGTTGGCAAAACAGAGCCAACCGAGACCCCCGAGACGCCAACACCTAGCAAGACGCCGGAGGAGGATCTCCGATGAGAACCTCAACACCGAAAGCAAGTAGACCATTGGGTTAGGAAGAGAATACGTGGACACCAAACAAGAGCACACCAATGGATATCGCTGGCATGGTCGAAGGGCGTCAGATAGCCGAGTCCGTGCGACGACACCGAGTCGAAGGGCGTCGGATATCCGAGACAGGGCGTCGAATGGCCGAAGGGCGGTGCGCCGCCGAGACCAAACACAGTCGAAGGGCATCGGATAGCCGAGACTGGGGCGACGACACCGGTGTGCCGACCCCGTGGTCGAAGGGAGACGCACGCCAAGGCCACCCCATGACATCCATTGAGCTCTGTTGGGTCACCATGACCACTGCCCGATCCGCAGGTGTACGAGCCAAAGGTCCGACGGCGAGGCGAAAGGCAAGTCGCCCGACACATGCCAAGCTCGAAAGTGATGCCTCCAAGGAGGAAGAACGACGCGGAGGCGACGCCATCACTTGATCCACGAGGGCCGTGAGGCCGGGATCGGGGATTTCTCCCGGAGCAGCAGCAGGAGAACACCACGTCGCAGTGCCTCCCTCGCATCGGGACGACCTCACCACCCCTGCCGCACGTCGGGAGTGGAGCAGGGGGCCCACTGGGGAAGCTGCTCACCATCGAGCCGGCGGGGTCGCGGCGACCAGGACAGCACCCGCGCGAGGAGAAGGTGCGTCCGGCCCGCTCGGCCCATCCGAGGCCCAGATCGGGCCCGGGCCTCAATCCGCCGTCGGGACGGCAAGCATCATCCAGGGAGGAGGGAACGACCAGCAGCAGCTCGTGGCAGCCGGCCGAGGGGCGCAGACGACGCCGGAGATGAGGGGCGCAGACGGCGAAGTCGCGAGCACCACCGCGAGATCCGGCGCCAGCCGGGAGAGAACACAGAGGCGAAGCGGGTCGAGGGCGCAGGGCCGAGGCGAGCTCGACGGGATGGGGCTGCGGAGGAACGACGACGCAGGGGCGCGGGAGACGGAGCCGTCGCAGTGGGGTGAGGCGGCGGGGCCGATGCAGTCGCCTCCTCTGAGCTGCAGCCGAGCACCGCGAGCGGCGGATCCCCGCCGTCCCCATCACCGGCGTTGAGCAGGCTTTGCCGGCGGCTGCCTCCGGGGACGGCGAGGGAAGGTGGCGGCGGGAGGTGGGTGGCGGCTGGGGCTAGGGTTTCGCCCTCCTGTCGCCCAGAGAGGAGGCGACAGAGAGGGTCGCAAATTAGTGAATCTGACAACTATGTCTTCAAGATCAGGATACATGAATAAGTGAATCTGACTACGTCCTCCACGAAGCGAACCTAAAGGTGTGAGTGTTGTAAAAATGACAAATCGATCATTCGATTGAGAATTTTAGATCGAGAGCACGAAAAAAAGTAGAACCGGCCAGCTAGGTGTAATAGGGTTTTTTATCCGAAAATAACCTGTTGATCTTGCTCTCTTCCCAATTTCTTACCCTAGGAAATAGGCGGCAACTCTCAGCAGGTGCCGCTCCCATGCCTCCTACCCTCCATCTCCTACTCTTCGTGTGTGATCCGGGCGAGACATTCCTTCTGCCTTGGGCTTGAGCCTACCTTGGCTGAATGGCTGCCAGTGAGACCATTGAGAAGGTTGTTCCTTATGTCTTATGTTGAACCGGCCCAAGGCCCAGCCCACTTCAGGTGACCTAGAAGAGAGCAGAGCAGGAGGAGACAGCCTTATGTAGTAAGTAGACATGGTTAGGAAATTTAGGGTCTTCAAAACCCGGAGGTTGTTTCACATACACTAATTCACTTAGTGGACCATTTAGAAAAGCACTTTTAACATCCATTTGATATAAGGTAATGTTATGAGTAGATGCATAGGCAATCAATAAACGAATAGATTCAAGTCTAGCAACGGGGGCATAAGTTTCACCGTAGTCGACTCCTTCGATTTGGGTGTAGCCTTGTGCAACCAATCTTGCTTTGTTGCGAATGACTTGACCATGTGAGTCTTGCTTGTTCTTGAATATCCACTTTGTTCCAATGACATTATGTGATGTGTCTTTGGGTCTTTCAACTAATGACCATACTTTGTTGCGCTCGAAGTTGTTCAATTCTTCATGCATGGCCGCAACCCAATCCATGTCTTCAAGAGCATCATATACCTTGAGAGGTTCTAAGCTAGACAAACAAGAGACATGACCACAAAAGTTAGTTAATTGATTACGTGTGGACACACCCTTACGAATACTCCCAAGGATATTTTCTTTGTAGTGTTGGAGATGATCCAATGTTGATGCACGCCGAATGACTCGGCGTTCTATGGCTTGACCAATTGTTTCACCAACACGAACATCTTCATCATTTCCTTCATCTTGTTCATGGTCAACCCGAAGTGGAGTTCTTGGAGATGGGGGTTCATCATGTTCTTGTTCTCCACTAGAGTTGGGTGGGTCTTGACCATTATCTTGCTCATGTGGATGACTATCATGATCTTGTTCTTGTATAGCTTGTTGATCAATGGTTGAGGTGGATGGTTCAACTTGAGTAGAACTTGTTCCTTCTTCTTGAGTGTCCATAATAGGTTCTTCAATAGGAATAAGTTCCCCTATGCCCATAGTTCTTATGGCTTGAGGTGGAGGTACATCACCTACATTATCATGATCAATATGCTCCGCTTGGGAGCCATTATCCTCGACAAACTCCACATTCATAGATTCTTCAACACATCCGGTGGATATGTTGTAGACCCTATAAGTATGGGAGTTTGCGGCATATCCAACAAAAATACCATCAAAAGTTCTAGATTCAAATTTAGCAATTGGGCAACCTTTAATGTAAACATGGCATTTGCATCCAAATACGCGAAAGTAAGAGACATTTGGCTTTTTACCGATAAGGAGTTCATATGGTGTCTTTTTCATGAGAGGACGAAAGAAGAGCCGGTTGGAGTAGTGGCAAGCGGTATTGATGGCTTCGGCCCAAAAGTTATATGGGGAATGAAATTCGGCCAACATAGTTCTTGCCATATCAATAAGAGTGCGGTTCTTCCTTTCGGCGACACCATTTTGTTGGGGAGTATAAGCAGCGGAATATTGGTGTTGTATGCCTTCCCCACTTAGGAAATCATCCATAGTGTAATTCTTGAACTCCGTACCATTGTCACTTCTTATTGCCAAAATCTTGGAGTCATATTGGCGTTGAACTAAGGTTGCAAAGTCAATGAATACTTTTTGAGTTTCACTCTTCCTCTTGAGGTAGAAAGTCCAACAATATCTTGTATAATCATCCACAATCACCAAACAATATTTCTTGCCACCAAGACTATCATATGTGGGAGGCCCAAAGAGATCCATATGAAGGAGCTCCAAAGGCCTCTCGGTGGAGATAATGCTCTTCTTGGGATGATTCTTTTCATGCATCTTTCCGGCTATGCAAGCACTACAAGGACGATCTTTGGAAAAATTAACATCGGTTAGTCCTACCACGTGTCCACCCTTCACAAGAGTTTGCAAATTTCTCATACCGACATGGCCTAGCCGGCGATGCCAAAGCCAACCCTTGTCGGATTTAGCCATTAGACACGTGGCGATTTGAGTGGTCTCTTTCGAGAAATCGACCACATACAAACCGTTTACACGAAATCCAACAAAGGCTACTTTAAGAGTTTGAGTGAAAAGGATGGTCACGTGGTGTTTATTAAAGATAACGGTGTAACCGACATTGCATAATTGACCAACGGAAAGTAAATTATATGAGAGAGATTCAACAAGTAGGACCTTCTCAATGGATAACTCCGGAGTGATCACTACATTGCCATATCCCAATACCTTAAGTCTTGCATTATTCCCGACGGTGACATGAGAAAATGTGAGTAATTGATTCAATAGGCCCTTTACTACTTCTTTGCTTCCGGTCATGTGAGAAGAGCACCCACTATCAATGAGCCATGAAGATCCACCGGAAGAAAAGTCCTACAAAGAATCAAGTCTTTGTTTTAGGTACCCATTGTGAAATGGGTCCTCTTTTGTTAGTCACAAGGGTCTTTGGAACCCAAATAGCATAGTGATAATCATCTCCATATGAAGTGCCAACATATTTAGCAAAAACACAACCATCTATAGATTTCATAAGAACATATGAAGGGTTGTATTTTCCCGCAAAGTCATTGTGAGTGGCATTGCCCCTTGTGGCATCACCACTCGCAATGGTAGTCTCTTTTGCTTGTGCGGGCTTGGCATTCTTCTTGTTCGTGTTCTTCTTCTTCTTCTTGGCAACATAACCAAGACCCTCTTTCCCTATGTGAGGCTTTTGCGCTTGCAAGAGCTCATAAAGAGGTTTCTCACCTTGAGGGCTAGAGGCCTTGGCAAGTTCATTCTTCAACCTAGCATTTTCCTCAATGATATTTGCATGATCACAAGAGCAAGTAGAGGAGCTAGGTTCATCAATTTTAGTAGATTGTATTTGAAGTTGTTCAAAAGACTTGGTGAGAATAGAGTGTTCACTCTCCAAGGCCTTGTGAGCCTTGGTGAGCGACCCTAACTCATCGGCTAGTCTATTATGACCAACACCAAATACGACCTTTTGTTTCTCTAAAACATTGTATTTAGCAATAGCATGGTCACGTTCTTTAATGATCTTAGAAAGAGTTTCATTTTGAGATTCATCAAGATTCTCAAGCTTCTCCTCAAGAGAAACTCGAAGTTCATGCTCTTCCTCAATCGCCTCGGTAAGGGAAGCGATCTCATTAGCATATTCTCTTTCTAGTCTCCCCTTTTCTTTAAGGAGATCTTGTGCGATGCCATATTGACTCATAAGAATCTCAAGCCGAATCTTGCTTTCACCTTGCAAGTTAGTCATCAAGAAATCCAAAGCAACATTTTCTTCCTTAACTCTAAGACTCATAAATTCATGCATTTCATTCATAGTCTTAGGAGGAAGGGAAGGTGATACCTCGGAGAGCTTGGCCATGAGACACGTAGCGGATTTGGTGGTGACATTATCATTGGGGGATTCAAAGAGAGAAGGGGTTGTCGATGAAGCAATGGCTAAAGCGGCCACTTCACTTGTGGTTGTTTCTTCTTCATCACTCTCATCCCCGGACATATATTCCTCTCTCACCACCAACACCTTGGAAGGTAGCTTCTTGTTGGGATTGAACTTCTTGAAGTAAGGCTTCGTGGGAGAAGAACTTGACGCTTCCTTGCGAATGAGTCTTCCTCCATGTTCTTCACGGTTCTTGTAAGGGCATTGGGCAACATAGTGGAATTGATCTTGACAATTGAAGCAAGTCTTCATTTTTGGGTTGCCTTCCTTGTAGCCTCTTGCTTTATGCTTTTTATCCACATAAGCTTTAGCTTTAGATGGATTTTTCCAAAAGTCCTTCGCCATGAGAGCCACATAATCTCTATGAGCACCCTTGAGTTCCTCGGGTGCCAAGTAACTTCCCTCTTCATGATCTTGGTCTTCATCTAGTTCCACAACCTTGGCCTTCAAAGCAAGTGAGGAACTTTGGGCCATTCCAAGAGCTCGGGCACGAGAGTCTCTAGCAATTTGAGCTCGGACCTTGTAAGATTGCATCTCTTGCATGACTTCATTTGAGGTCAAGAGGTCATAGTTGTGCTTCCCTTGGAGACTATTCAAGTCGTTCTCTTCAAACGGCATGAGGGCATTCACATACTTCCTCTTGATGTAAGTATCATCCACATGTTTAGCACCAAGGTCTCTAAATGCGGTAGCAAGAGCCTTGAGCCTTTGATACATCTCCTCATGAGTTTCATCATCTTTCTTGTAGAAGCCTTCAATTTGATTGCTCATGGCTTCATATCTATTTCTTCTCATGCTCTCATTTCCAACAAACACCTCCGTGAGATTGTTCCATGCTTCCTTGGCGGTGGTGCAATCTTCAATGTGATGGATGTTCTTTTCACCCACGGCAACACGGATCACATCAAGAGCGGTGGAATTTAGTTGAGCTTCAACTTCTTCTTTCCTTGTCAAGTCATTTTCATCCACCGGCTTGAATCCATCAACAATGATCTTCCAAAGACCTATGCAACCACTTTTCAAGTGAGATTTCATAGAAGATTGCCAACGGGTAAAGGAAGATGCATTAAGACTAGGTGGAGCTCCTCTTAAGTGAATAGGAGGATGAGGCACGGGTAGGTCGGGAGAGTATGCAAAAGGAACTCTAGCATGCTCTCCCTTCCCATTAGGTGTTTTAGGTGAGGATTCATTTTTATTTGAGTTCACCCCCGCTTTCTCTTCGACACTTACATCCGAGGGCTTCTCCTTAGGAAGAGCCTCCTTAGGAGGAGCCTCCGGAGTTAGGGAGGAGTCGATACCCTTTGCCACCATGAGTTGCTCTAACATTTTGCGCAACTCTCCCATTTGAGTATCCATAGAGGACTTCAAGGAAGTGAAGTCCTCCACGGAAACAGAAGTGGGAACGATGGTGTCATCGGGTATCTCATTCCCATGTTCGTCGAGGGCCATATTTCTCTTAGGCGGTTAAGCCCGAATAAAGAGCCGAGGCTCTGATACCAATTGAAAGGATCGTATGGCCACCTAGAGGGGGGGGGGGTGAATAGGTGCTACTCCAATTTTTAATTCTTTTTCGATTAAGGCTTGACTAAAAGGTAAATTCTCTAGATATGCAACTATGGTGAATTTACCTATATGACAAGTTAAGTCTAAACAAGATAAGATACAAGTAGTAAATAACTAGAAAGGATTAACCGATAGGAAAGCACGCGGAGACAAGAATGTATTCCCGAGTTCCTCCTTTTTAGGGGAGTACGTCTCGTTGGAGGGGTGTGAGCTTCAAACTCAAGATGCCACAAAAGGCTTCACCCTATTCTCCGATGAACCTCGCACAAAAGCTCGGTCCACCTTTCTTTATCGGAATCCTCCAAAGCGGAATCCGGAGCACAAAAGCTCGTTACAACAACTTGAGGCTCAACCCACAAAAGGATTGGGGGCTCTCAATCACCAACAACACCTGCTACACAAAAGTAACAAGCAAGTGAGAACAACAAGATGCCTAGGTTTTCCTAGTGGAAACCCTAGGCTCGAATCCCTCAAGTGAATGAAGGGGAAATGAAGAACGCTTTGGTGAAGTAGTAGATCCGGGCCTTCTCCTTCAATCCTCCAAGTATGAGTGAGTTTGGGTGGAGGGATTGGGAGATCTAAGAAATCTTGAGCTTGCAACAATGGTGTTTTTCTTGTAGAGGCGAGCTACCAAGCAAGAGGTAGGTGAAGGGCATTATATAGCCCTTCCAATTTCTGGCCGTTGGAGCCCTTTTTCCCGAGCCAGCGGTAGTACCGCTGCGCCGGGCGGTACTACCGCTGGCGCCTTCTGCGCTGTGGTCAAAGCTGCACGCTGACTGTGCATTTGGAACTTACTGAGGTACTACCGCCCAAGTCGCCGGTAGTACCGCACATGGCCATCTGAAGCTCCATTTGGCGGTACTGCGAGCGGTACTGCCGCCGTGGTGGTCAAACCAACGCTGACCACCATGAGCCAGCGGTACTACCGCCCGTAGTACCGCTGGTACTGCCGCACATGGGCGCCCGAACCCCATTTCAGCGGCACTGAGAGCGGTACTGCCGCGCCCCTGTAAACCAGGATGGCACAGCGGTACTACCGCCCGAAGGGGCGGTACTACCGCCCAAGGACAGTAAACACTCGATTTCTTCCTTTTCTTGATGCGAGATCAATGGCAATGTTTGCATAAACCTGATCACACTTAAACAAGGGGTTAGAGGCACATGTTGTATTGTCAACATCACCAAAACACGAGTAAGAGCAATTCATGCTCTTTCAGACTCCGGTGCCTCTAAGCATGTTGGGGGTAAATTCTCCGTTTTTTGAGTCTTACAGTAAACATCCTTCTAATCACAAGGGTACCATACAAACAGCTGATGGTACAAAACAGCCTGTTGCCGGGGTTGGCACAGTAAAGTGTACTCCCAACATCTCTCTATCCTCAGTTTTGCATGTGCCAGTGTTTCCTGTCAATTTGGCATCTTTAAGTGCACTGATTGATCAAATTGACTGTAGTGTGACTTTTGACAAGTTCGGTTGCTTGATTCAGGAGCGACAGACGAGGCAGATGGTTGGGACTGGCACCAGGCGTAGGGGCCTTTGGTACATGGACAAGGGCGTGCAACCGGATTTGGTGTATGCTGCAACCATGGAGGACAAGGAGAGGCGTGCGATGATCCATCACTGTAGGATGGGGCATGTATCTTTCGATAAGATGCGTAGAATATTTCCTGATGTTATGAGTGGAATAAGCAAGGACAATTTGTCATGTGATGCTTGTGAATATGCTAAGCACACAAGAGCCTCGTATGTGAGTAAGGGGCTGAGGAGTATATCTCCTTTTATGCTGATTCATTCAGATGTATGGACATGTCCAGTGGTGTCAGTTAATGGAATGAAGTATTTTGTTACCTTCATTGACTGCTATTCTCGTATGACGTGGGTTTACTTGATGCGCCATAAGGATGAGGTTTTTAACTGTTTTCAGAACTTTCATGCGTATGTGAAGAATCAGTTTCAGGTGCAGGTGCAGGTGATCAGGACTGATAATGTCACCGAGTATGTGAACACCAACTTTGGGAATTTTTTGTCTGTCCAGGGAATTCTTCATCAAACATCCTGCCCAGATACTCCTCCCCAAAACGGTGTGGCAGAACGCAAGAATCGCCATGTTTTGGAAGTAGCTCGCTCGTTGATGTACACGATGAATGTTCCAAAGTTTCTGTGGAGTGAAGCAGTCATGACAGCCACATACTTGATCAACCGAACCCCCTCCAGGATACTGGGTATGAAATCCCCATGTGAGTTGCTGTTTGGAGAAAATAAGTTTGTTGTCCCTCCAAAGTTATTTGGAAGTACTTGTTTTGTTCGGGATCATAGGCCATCTATTGGGAAGTTAGACCCACGAGCATTGAAATGTGTGTTTATGGGTTATTCATCGAGTCAGCAAGGGTATAAGTGTTGGAGCCCCTCTGCAAAATGCATGTTTGTAAGTATGGATGTCACCTTCAGGGAATCTGAGCCATTCTATGGTGAACCGACTGATCTCAGTCTGTTATTTGCAGAACTTGACCACCTACACCCTGTGCAAGATGGTCATGAGAGGGAGAATGTTGTACCACGTACTCAGGGTGATCCTGTGGGGACTAACACTAATGATGATGTGCAGGTTTCGGTTCAGCCAACAGTGGGTACAATTCAAATTGGTTCTCTCCAGGTTCCTGTTCCTGTTCGAGATCGTTGGCCGCAGAATCTCCGCGTGTACTCAAGACGGCAACCACCAGTGCAGGGGGAGCATCAAGTCAGTGATACGAGCTCATCCGACACTGCGGGACAGCAGGCACATGTGCAGGGGGAGCAGCAAGGACAGCAGGCACATGTGTAGGGGGAGCAGCAAGGCAGTGATGCTATCTCATGTGAAAGTGTGGATCTTCCTATTGCTTTGAGGAAAGAACCACGAGCCAAGGCAGGAATGCCTCCTGAAAAATACAGGGATGAGCAGAATACTATAGTGGCAAAGAAGGCACTACAATCTATTCGAGATGACCATGATATTGGAAATTTTGTGTCTTATGAGGCTCTGTCTCCCTCCTACAGAGCGTTTGTTGCCTCTCTACAAACTGTGTCAACACCAAAGGATTGGAAAGCTGCAAAGCAAGATCCAAAGTGGCGTGATGCAATGATAGAGGAGTTGGAAGCACTAAAGAAAAACAAGACATGGGTGCTAACCACATTGCTAGCAGGAAAGAAAGTTGTGAGCTGTAAGTGGATTTATACTGTGAAGCAGAATCCTGAGGGGAAGGTTGAACGGTACAAAGCTAGATTGGTCGCTAGAGGGTTTAGTCAAACTTATGGAATTGACTATGATGAGACATTTGCGCCAGTGGCAAAGATGAACATAGTAAGGATATTGGTTTCCTGTGCTGCTAACTTTGGGTGGAAGCTACATCAACTAGATGTCAAGAATGCTTTTTTGCACGGTGACCTGAAGGAAGAAGTGTATATGGAGATACCACCTGGCTTTGGTACCTCGGAGACCACAGGGAAAGTATGTAGGCTGAAGAAGTCCTTGTATGGATTGAAACAATCACCGAGGGCATGGTTTGATAGGTTCAGACGTGCCATTTGTGGTATGGGATATGGTCAATGTAATGGTGACCACACGGTGTTCTTCAAACACTCTGACCATAGAATCACAATTCTTGCCGTATATGTGGATGACATCATCATTACGGGAGATGATCAAAAAGAAATCAAGAGATTAAAGGAGTGCCTGAGTAAGGAGTTTGAGGTAAAAGATTTGGGCAACCTAAAATACTTTCTTGGCATAAAAGTGGCCCGGACAGAGAAGGGAATCTCTTTGTGCCAACGAAAATACACCTTAGATCTCTTGAGTGACATGGGCATGATGGGATGCCGTGCAGCTCCCAACCCGATTGAACAAAATCATCAAGTGACAGCACAATCAGGTGAGCTAGTGCACAAGGAAGATTATCAAAAACTGGTTGGGAGGTTATTATATTTGTGTCACACTAGGCCTGACATTACATACGCGTGAGCGTAGTGAGCAGATACATGCATGAACCAAGAAGTGGGCACCTTGATATAGTGCACAGAATCTTGAGGTACCTGAAGGGGACTCCGGGAAAGGGGTTGTGGTTTGCAAAGAGTGGACATCTTGAAGTGGATGGTTATAGTGACTCAAGCTGGGCTGATTGTCAAGATGATAGAAGATCAACATCAGGCTATTGTGTGTTTGTGGGAGGAAATTTAGTGTCCTGGAGAAGCAAGAAACAACCAGTTGTGTTTAGATCAACAGCAGAAGCTGAGTATAGAGCCCTCTCCCAAGGGTTGAGTGAGATGCTCTGGGTGAAGCACCTTCTGTGTGAATTGAAGCTTCTGAGAAAGGGGCCTCTGAGAGTGTGGTGTGATAATCAGTCGGCTATCAGCATTGCAAATAACCCAGTTCAACATGATAGGACAAAACATGTGGAGATTGATCGCTTCTTTATAAAGGAGAAACTTGATGCTGGGATCATCAGTCTCACTCATGTTAGCACTGAACAACAGTTTGCTGATTGTTTAACAAAGGGATTAGGAACAAAGGATTGTAACTTAGCATGTGACAAGATGGGGTTGATAGATATCTACCATCCATCTTGAGGGGGAGTGTTGAACCGGCCCAAGGCCAGCCCACTTCGGGTGACCTAGAAGAGAGCAGAGCAGGAGGAGACAGAGGATATCGATCCACACAAGACACACCAGCCGCCAGCCACCATGGGAGCGATGAGGTGAGCTCCTCCCTGTACTACAACATCTTATTTTTCCCAGTTTTAGGTTATGTTCTTAGTTTCCTACTACTAGTAATTGAGAAGGTTGTTCCTTATGTCTTTTTTTCCCATTTTTCGGTTATGTTCTTAGTTTCGTACTACTAGTAATTGAGATGGATGTGCATGTTTATCTTACATGTAAAGTTGTGTATCTAGTTTGCTTTGTACCATCGATTTTCTTTTAAACCTTTTCGATTATTTTTTAAGCTGTAATTAGTCTTAGTTAAACGTAACGAAAAACTGCTCACATATTAGTATAATTCAGGCATTCATGATTACATAGTTTTCACTGTAAGGACCAATGGAGATTTTAGTCCAAGTGAGAACCCACTGGACTCAACAACCTCAAACGACTCTGAGTTCTGACCGTACGGCAGCTCCCAATCGAAATGGTACATCATGTTGGCCAGCGTGAGCTCCACAAGGCGTGTGCCGAAGGCTACGCCAGGGCATCCTCTCCGTCCTGCGCCGAATGGTATGAACCGATGATCCTTGCCACTGTAGTCAATGGCCCTGCCCAGGAACCTCTCTGGGCGGAACTCATTGGCGTTCTCCCATGAGTCGTTATCCCTCCCAATCGCCCAAGCGTTGATCATCACCCGACTCTTGGACTGGATATGGTAGCCATGTAGATCAGTGTCTTGAATCGTCTCGCGCGGGGTTAAGAGTGGCACCGGGGGGTGTAGCCGCAGTGCTTCTTTGATGGCCGCATGTAGCATGTCCATCTTCCCCAGCTCCTCCTCATGGACACCTCCTCGCGCCCCTGCAACTTGTCTCACCTGCGCTTGCACCTTTTCCATTTCTCTTGGGTTCTTGATAAGCTCGGCCATCGTCCATTCTATCGTCTTAGAAGCCGTGTCGGTTCCTGCTAGATATATGTCCTGCAGTAAGGAAATCGTGTTAACACAATAGCTCAGGGTGCAAGAAGTAGCCAGTGTGTACCTATCCTTGTTGTTGGTGACTTACCAAAATAAGAGCCTTTACATCGATCCGGTCCAGCTTAAACCCCTGATCGGCATCACCATCCTTGAGGATCGAGACTAAGTCGTCCAGGAGGTCACGAGCCTCACCGTCGTCGCCTCCTCGAATCCTCTCGTGCTCCGCAAGAATCCTCTCGACAGTATCGTCGAGCTTAGCCGCCGTCCTCTTCACCCTCGCGTCGAGCCCAGTTGCCCAGTCTACCCACCAAAGCCGCGGAAACACATCGCTGACGGCGATCGTACCGAGCACGTCGTTTTCCTCTTTCATCATGTCCTCGACCATCTTTGGCTCCATTCCACCAAGCCTTTTTCCGAACGCCGCCTACAGATGACGGTGTTGGTGAGGCTGACGAGCAGCTCGGTCACGTTGACGCCCGCATCCACCCGGACGCCGCTCGCCGCCGCGCGGACCCGTCCCAGGAAGGACGCGACCTCCTCCTCCCGGAGCGCGCGGAAGGAGTCGACGCGCTTGGCGCTGAGGAGGTGCACGACGGCGATGCGGCGGAGCTTCCTCCACCGCTCGCCGTAGGGGCTGAAGGCGATGTCCCGGCAGCCGTTAGAGCGTGCCGCGGGCCGTGTACAGCTGTGGCCGGCTGCAGAAGACGTGGTCGTGGGTCCTGAGCACGGCGTCGGCCATGGAGGCCGAGGAGACCACGAGGGTGGGCACGGAGCCGAGCCGGAGGAGCATAAGCGGGCCGTAGCTCTCGGCCAGAGCTTGCAGCCTCCGGTGGAGGTGGCCACTGCCGAGCTGGTGCAGGTTGCCGATTACCGGCAGCGCCGGAGGCGACGGTGGCGCGTTATTACGGTTCCAGTCCATGCGTCCTGGCCACCCGAAGACTTTAGCGACGACGAAGAAGCATGAAACCACGAAGAGGAGAAACAAGGCTAGTGTTGAATCGAGCTGATCTAGAAAAGCCATGAGCAGTAGCAGAGCCCACGTTATGCAATGCAGCACACTTGCACGGCGAATGTGTGTGAAGTGCAACGGCCGCCAAGAACATAGCTTAAGGCGCGCGTCCCTTGGGTATTTACAGACCGAGCTAGCTAGAGATAAGGTGATGCACACGGATATCCACAGTCCACACAAGATGCGTGATCGATACGTATGCGGTACGCCTGAAGAATCTGCGCCGTTTTGTCGATGTCCGAACGACCAATCTGCGCCGTTTGGTCGATCGATGTCACCCAAACGAAGGAAGTTTTACTGGTTTATATATTGATTGGTGAGAGATTTACACCGTCAGGTTTACAACCGAAACAAGCAGAGCAGGCCACACAACCAGGGAATCTTAACAAGTGATTTTCCTTGTGTAGCAGCAACTACACATGACAACAAATACTGGTGACTTGTGCCGAGATGTGGCAGAGCCGCGCACGGAAGGACGACGACGACGGCAGAGTGCCGTCTGACCAATTCGGATCGAACAACAATAATGCGTATTGTTTGGTGGTCGTTCGACTTGCCGAGAAACCATGGAAATCTGCACTCCATCAGCAAGCCGCGCGCACAGCCACAGCAGCAACATCATCGTCCCAAACGGAGTTGATAGCGTAAAACTACCACTTTTGACACCAAATTTACTGATTGGTACCAGTGAGCTCCGCAATCTCATTTTGGTACCACATTTTGCTTAGATTTTTTCAGAAAGCCCAAATAACGCTTTGATTCAATTTAGACAGCCGTTCTGACAGGTATGGTCCACCTGTCAGGCTGACAAGGCAAGCTGAGAGAGAATTAACACTAAACTGGCTGTGGGCCCCACTTATCAGTATAATAAAAAAAGAAAAAAATCATAGAAAATAAAAAATATCTAGAAAAATGTCTAAAAAAAGTCAACCGTGGCACTAGCGCGCCGCCGCCGCCGCCTCTGCCCCTGCGCCCCGGACGCCGGCAAGCACAGCTCGCCGCCGCCTCTATCCCTACACGCCGCCGCCCCCGCTCGCCGCCTCTACCTCTGCTGGCCGTCGGCCCCGCGAGGCGCGCGTACGGTGGCGGACGCGTCGAGGCGGCGCACGGGCCAGCCCCAGCCGTCCGCCATGCGCCGGATCTTGGACGCCCGCGCGCCGACCAGGACGCGGCTGTTGGCCTTGATCTCGTCCACGGCCGCGCACAGGCTCCTACACCATGTCGTCACCCACCATGTCGTCCACGCGCCGGTCCAGGTAATCGGCGAGGAGCGCCTCCTCCACGTCCACCCAGAGCAGGCAGCACGGGAACCGTAGCGCCGGGCGGTACAGTAACCGATCTTGTGAGGCGGAGGAGGCGTCGAGGTGGGAGGTGAGGAGCGCGTGGATGAGGGAGTTGGACCCGCCGGCGAGGACGGGCACGCGGCCGCGGGCGGCGCTCGATGCGGCCGTGGAGGAGGCGAGGGAGCGGAAGGAGGTTGGGGAAAGCACGCCGGCGTCCGGGCGGAGGGCGCCGAGGAGGTGGTGCAGGACGCCGCGGCGGTCGGCGAGGGGCACCTTTTTGGTGGTGACATCGAGGCCGGCATAGAGCTGGATCATGTCGGCGTTCACCACCTCGCCATCGACGGCCCGCGCCGGGTCAATGGACATCATCCTCCTCAGTCCGTGGGGAATTTTTATTTTTCTTTTAATTTTTTATTTTCTCATAATTTTATTTCTTTATTGTACTGACAAGTGGGGCCCACTTTCAGTGTTAATTTTCTCTCGGCTTGCCACGTCACCTGACAGTTGGGCCCTCCCTGTCAGAAAGGCTGTCTAAATTGCATCAGCTCGTCATTTGGGCAAAATGAGACAACCTGGGCAAAATGTGGTACCAAAATGAGATTGTGGCGCACACGGGTACCAATCGGTACATTTGGCTACAAAAGTGATAGTTTTACGCTATTAACTCTCCCAAACGCAGCGATGCCGACGGGGAAGAGGACTGAGCCGCGCCCGCGCCCGCGCCCGCCCATTCCTGCTTATGGTGGCTGGGCCACCGTGGTTTCAATAGCTTGGTCTGGGTTTTTCTTTTTCAAGAATCAGCTTACTCTGAGTTGAGTCCACTTTGTTTTCCCTCTACAGGAGATTCTTGTGGCTTACTCTGAAAAACCATTATCGATGCAGCTTTACTTTGCTATCTTTGATCTTTTCTGAATATTGTGGATGCTGGTACAAAAGAGACACGTAGAGAATTTTGAAAAGGGAAACATAACGTTTTATACTCTGAGAAAGTTTCATTTCATTTGGACCATTATTTTCTGAATAAGTAAAATTTATAGCTTAAAATGGTAAAATGCTATTTATTTACAAAATATTAATCGAAATAGGATGTAACTTTTCCAGAATATAAAGCGAGACATTTGTGATTTACTGGATGTTTTTCAATTTTTTCTAAACACTTTTTTATTTTGAGTTAAAAATTTGGACAAATCGTATTCATTAAATCTAAAACGGAGGGCTGAGATGTGCACAAGTCTTTCCGTGACTTGTAGTCTACAAGTCACCGAAGCTCAGTCCCACATTTCAATTCTTCGTGTGAGATTTGGGGGCCTTCGTGACCCTATCTGTATTAGTGTCGTTAAGTGGTCGTTGTCTCCCTCACCCGTTTAACTTTTAACTCTTCACTGCTTCTACTCCCCATCACCAGTAAAAACAACTTCACGAAGATATAGCTAGCTTCACCATATTCCTTCCTTTCTCCCATCTACGCTCCAAACTCAGTATGCTTGCTAGCCATCTCGCCAGTGTGCCCATTCCTACAGTGGTTGTGGAATTTAGAGCGTGTACAACCTTAGAGATGGCTAAGAAAATTCTTAGATTCACTTCTAAGAAAGTGAAATATACTCCAACGTTTAGCACTCTCGTGGATCCCACCTGCAAGAACAGAGAGAGATAAAAATAATGGTATGCCATACACTGACAAGCAGGTCCATTTGACATTTGACTCCCTTCGAACAGGTCTTGTACTAGATCCGGGTCTAAACAAACCTTAGCTAGACTCACCCATTTAAGGGCTCATTTGATTCATAGGATTGTCAGATAGTCCGTGTAGGATCGAAATGTTATGGAAATTTTTCCTTCGAATCCGTTTGATTCATAGTCATATCCTATAGTAAAAATCCCTATAATAAGAATCTTGTAGTACAAACTTTATAGGAAAATGTTATGAGCTCTAATCTTATGAAAAAGTTCCATCACCATAATAAAAAAAATCGCTTCCTATAGGATTCAATTAGACATGCCATGACAATCCTATGAGTTCTCTATTGCTACACTTTCCCTATCGTATGAATCAAAGTAGCCCTCAGTCTTTAGACCAAGATCTAAAAAACAATGTTTTCCTGTTTCGAGGCATGATACTGTATGGTCACGATTGAGGTATACAAATGACGACATTTCCATGTGCAAATTTTGTTAATTTTCCATAGTCCAACAAAGAGCCATTGGTAATTTTGCACCACCATACACATTATTGTGGTTCACTTATTCTAGCAGAACGTCTCGTCTTTTTGGTGTTACATCTGACGCCTGCAATGCGTGGCCGCGCGGAATACGTATGCTTCATTTTCTAGATTTCCACGCATAGTCACCACGAGTTGTTGCTGAACTGCACCACCACCATACACATGAAATAGTGGTTGAGGCACGTCGGTCTCGTTCACGTGTAGCCACACAAGTACCTATTCATCCTCTTGCAATTGTGTCACAACATTCATATCACATAACGGGACATCATTTTCAATAATTTAACATAATTCTCACTATGATGATGTCACCGAATCTCAGTGGTAACTTGTGACTAGTATGAATCACAAAGTTAATCTAACAGTCTGGTGCTTTTAATAGGTGCATGAATCGCGATGCAAATCGGATGGCGTATGACTCAATTAGTCACTACGGTATCTGAGAGTTAACAATTCCGATAAATAAAAGTCCATGAATTCATAGCCGCTCCTTCAACCAGACGCCAACCTCTCCCTCCCACGACAGAATAGCCTCGCCTGCTCCCGAGTCCCAACGGCTACTTCTCCGTCCCCTCCACTACTAGAAAAATGACCTCTAGTCGCGGTTCCAGAGAACCTTTAGTCGCAGTTGGGCAACCGCGACTAGGCTGGCGGGACTAAAGCCCCATCCTTTAGTCGCGGCGGATTCCGAACCGCGACTAGAGGTCCCTCCACGTGGGCTTTAGCGGGACGTGGGGTGTTGGGACCTTTGGTCCCGGTTGGTAGCACCAACCAGGACCAAAGGGTTTTGCTTTTTTTTTCTTTTTCGATTTAATTGCAGGGTTTAGGGTTTATATATGCCGGGGTTTGGTTATAGCTAGGTTCCCGTGTCCCGTGGTAACGGTAACCCTTCCCGTTGCGATGACGGTTACGGTGACGGTAACCGTGACGGTTACCGTTACGGTAACCGTAACGTTTTCGATGTCGTAACCGTTCCCGTGTCGTATGAAGTCGATGCACATATTTATAACACATACAATTAAATTAAGTAATACTTGAAGATCGTAGACAAGAGTTCGTTGATGCGTCAAGAGTTATCGTAGTACAAGAGTTGAAGCAAAACAACAAGTTACTTTAACGATTTCATGCTTTCAGCATCGTAGTACTCTCCTTTCTCCTGTAAGGCCTCTGAAAGGTAAAATCCCGCCAATTCCTCTCCAATTGCTCTGAAGCGGTGGTCGAGTGGTAGCCTCTCGCGCTTTTTTGCCAACTCTGCATCCTTTCTCATATTCCATTTCTCGGTGACTAATACATATATATACTCGCAAACGAAGAATCCACAGTACTCAGTTTCCTTTGGTTGCTCCATGCAAGACTATACAAGAATAGATTTCAGTCAATAATAATGAAGTATGCATGAGAAATGTTGTGTGGACGAAGAGGTAGCAGTACTTACTTGGTTTAACTTCCAATCCAGCTTTTGGCGCCACCCACCTTCAGGATCTTCCGCTCGAAACCTTTCCCAAACTCTGCCCGACAAAGAACATTCACAAATGAGTTATTCGTTAATGACTTGACATCAAGATATGAATGACAGAGGCGGTAAGAAATGAATGTACCTTGCTAGTAAGTCGAAACAACTCCTGTAAGTGTCAGGATGATACCTCAATGAGTCAAGTGAATGAATAAGTCCTTCGTGATGTCTAATGACAAGAAGAATCCAGTGGTAGCTGGGCACAGTCATGCATAACTCATCAGTTAAACTTAACATCGGGTGAGCAAATTAGAATGTGTAGAAGACACTAAAACTTACCGGAAGTGGTAAGGCCAATATATAGTTATTTTGTCGCGGTATCGCTTGAACACCCTTAGCAAATCATCCGGTGTGTTCTTGTTATACAAGGGATTTATTATGGTTTCTTCGTTATATTTATCCGGGTCAATGAACCCAATGTCATGTTGGTTCAGCTTTTTGAGCTCGAGCATCTTCAATTTGCATAATATAGCACACAAAAGATTAAAGTGAGAATAATTACAAACAATGAAAGAGACTAGGTAAAGACTTAAATAAATCACTTACAGGCAATAGGAACTCATGATAGATTTGTCGAGTGCCCGCAGATTGTATAGCTGAAAAAGTTCGCTAAACGTAACAGTGTGATTGTAGTCTTCTAAGAAGTGCTCATCGTCTTCCCTACATTTCAGAACGATAGCAGATGTCTTCTTTGCATTTTTCATGTACCATTGATGCAGAGTACGCATTTTTGTTGGAAGGCCCTGATTTGCACCAAAGCTTTCCCCGGAACGAAGTTTCTTACTGGAGGAGCTGGTGGTGCAGTCTCAAAATTCAATCTCGAAGCATATTCATCTATAGGCATTTGCGCTTCGGCGGCAAGACGACGGATTACCTCTATGTCAAACACCATCGGCTCTTTAGGGTCAGATTGTACTGGTTGTTTTCCGCGCTGGGGAACTCGACTATCTTTGTTCATCGGGGGGACAGAACGTACGGGTTGTTCTCCAAGCTGGGGAACTTGTTTACCTATCTTCGGCGGCGGTGGGACCGATGGTGCTGCTTTTGTAGCTTCCTTCGCTGGCGGGACCGATGGTGCTGCTTGTTTTTCGTTTGCAGCCGGCGGCGGGACTGACTCTGCGTCTTGTTCACCTTTCTTCGGCTCCTCCGCCGCCGTCACCTCGTCATATGACTTCTGAATAGAACGGACATAGTCAGATGGCGGCTTCTCTGGAGGGACATATAAGTTGTCAATGACTTTATGACAAGCCGCTGCAGTATAGCCCTCGGTAAATGTTGGCGGCGGCACTTTCGGTGCGAACAATGATTTATTATGCTCCTCGATGGCTGCTTCGTTTTGGTCAAGAGTCTTCTGCCAAGGTTGCCTCAGATCTGGCGTTGTGGCCCTTTTAGCAGGTCGCCTCTTGACCGGGGAAGACGTGCGTCTTCTCCGTTTAAGCGGTACGGACACTTCCGGTGGGGGGTTCCGTACCGGAGATGGAGATGGAGATAGACTTTGCTGACTGAGATGGTCCTCTAGATTATTTTCCGGTGTGGGGTCCCTGTCACGCGGTGCCGGAGATGGATGTGTCTCATCGATACCCCGGCAGGGTGGGCTTTGCTGAGTCGGTGGCTTTGAGAACTTGATGTATTTCTTGTTCCACTGGATGAAACCACCCTTGACATCGCACAATGCCTCCTTTAGCAGCATCTTCTTAACTATTTTCAGCAAATTTTCAAAGTGTTTGTCGGTAGTACCACTCTCTGCCTTCCATTGTAGCATTTCCAGTATCGTACCGAGCTTTTTCTGGCCATCTGTACAAGTTGGGTACAACAATTTGCTGTGATCGGCTAACATGCGCTCCAACTTCAACCTCTCGTTTTCACTTCCACAGTCCATTTGTGCATCATGAATGGCCTGACGAAGATCATCGTCGGGCTCATCAAAGATGGCATCCTCTTCAACTTCGTCTTCCCCCATTGTAGTATCAGTGTGTTCATTGAACAGAGTATAGTTGTCATTATCCTCCTCTTCTTCATTCTCTTCCATTATAACCCCTCTTTCTCCATGCTTGGTCCAACAATAATAACCAAGCATGAAACCATTTCGCAACAGGTGTTCGTGAAGCCTGTCTGTAGAAGAGTATGTATACTTATTCATACAGAGACTACATGGACAACACATAAAACCATCCTTTCGCTTGCTTGTCTCAGCCACATGGAGAAAATTATGCATGCCAGTAATGAATTCAGCACAAACTCAGTCACCGTACATCCATTGACGTCTCATCTGCATTATATAAGTATATCAAAAAAATTATGCATGCCAGTAATGAATAGATAAGTGACCATAATACTATATATATATATATAAAACAATTATACAACTTATACAAAAAAAAAATTATGGAACAAAATCATACAACATAGATTTTTTTAAATAAAAAAGAAAGCTCACCTAGGTGGTGTCGGTGACGAGACGGTCTATCGACGACGGTGAGGAGGTGAATGTTGTGACACTGAAATACAAAAACATAATTTAGTTTAAGATCAAATTGACAATACGAAATTGAGCTAAATAAGCAAAATGAGCTAACTTAGTCATTTCATCATACACCTACCTAGCACTACAAATATGAATTGAGCTAAATGAGCTAGACAACCAATGAAACGGGCGCCGAAAGAGAGAGTTTGCAGTTGCTAACCCTTGAATAGATGCACCACCGTCAATCTTAACAAATGGTGCAAAAAATCGTGGATGAAATCGAGCTCGGTGGAGAGAAAATGGAGATTCAACTCGAGCTCGAAATGGCCAAGGCTGGCTCGGGGTGGAAGATGAAGGCGACTGACCTTTGGTCGCGGTTGGTGGCTCCAACCGCGACTAAAGGTCCTCGCTAGGACAGGCGGCCTTTTTGTGCGGGACCTTTAGTCGCGGTAACCGCGACTAAAGGTCCTCGCGCGTGCCCCGCGCGGCTCCGGCCGCAGGTGGAGGACCTTTAGTCGTGGTTGGTGGCTCCAACCGCGACCAAAGCTCCAACACAAACCGCCACCTGTCCTAGCCGTTGGAGCTGTCGGAGCCGCGAGACCTCTAGTCTTGGTTCGGAAACGAGCCGCAACTAAAGGTCCGCCTCTAAGGCCACTTTTCTACTAGTGCTCCGACGAGAGCGATGGACCCGGGCAGAGCCAGTGCCTCTCCCGCTGGCCAGTGCAGGCGTTACTAAAAAAGGTTAGTTCTGAAATTATTTTATAAAAAGGGTTATTTTGTGCTAAAGTTTCGTCAAGTGGTTAATTTTGTGATTTTTCACCAAATGGATACGACGGGCACGCGCCGGATCTTCTGGAGTTCCGTCAGAACACGTGGTCGACCACGTCGACCAATGAGTGCAACTGCAGACTGCAGAGTATATAACGAAACCCCATTGAAGCACAGCTACTCTGTGTGTTCTGCTGCGCAGCATCCACAACGTACGCTATAGCTTCTCTTCAGTTCGACTCTACTACCCTAGTCCTCGTTCTCGTCTTCCTGGTTTCCTGCCTCGCCGTCCTCGCTAGAACCTTCTGGTCAGGCCGCAACGACGGCCTCCCGCCGTCGCCTCGGGCGCTGTCCATCATCGGCAACCTGCACCAGCTCGGCGGCGGCCACCTCCACCGGAGGCTACAGGCGCTCGCACGGTGACACGGCCCGCTCTTCCTCCTCCGCCTCGGCTCCGTGCCGACAGTCGTGGTATCCTCGGGGTCCTTGGCAGAGGCCGTGCTCAAGACCCAGGACCACGTCTTCTGCAGCCGGGCGCAGAGCTACACGGCCCGCGGCACACTCTATGGCTGCCGGGACATCGCCTTCAGCCCCTACGGCGAGCGGTGGCGCCAGTTGCGGCGCATCGCCATCGTGCACCTCCTCAGTGTGAGGCGAGTCGACTCCTTCCGCGCGCTACGGGCGCAGGAGGTCACAGGCTTCATGCAACGGATCCGTGCCGCATGCGGCGGCGCCGGGGAGGGCAGAAAAGGAGTCGTCAACGTGAGCGAGCTCGTCGCCGGCCTAGCCAACACCGTCATCTTGAAAGCGGCGTTCGGGAACAAGCTCGGCGGCGTGGAGCCGGCGGTGGTCCGCGACATGATGAAGGAGCTCACCGACCTGCTCGAAACATTCGCCGTGAGTGACGTGTTCCCGCGACTGCGGTGGTTGGACTGGGCGACGGGGCTTGACGAGGTGTTAACTTGGCAAATCTCATGGTAGTGCACCTAGGGTTGAGAATAGGAACGAGATTGGTAGCACTGGCGATTATCTACGGCTGACAAGCAAGGATTTACCCAGGTTCAGGTCCCTCGTGTGGAGGTAACACCCCTACGTCCTGCTTGTCTGATTATTGATGAGGTGAACACAGATGTTATAAGGGTCTCGGCGAGATGTCGATCTCGCCAAGGGTTCTGAGTCTAGAGTTGCGTGTATGCTATCGTCTCCTTGATCGGGGACCCTCCCAGCCTTTATATAGGAGGCTGGGTCTCGGGTAACCGATTAGGATTACAGATATGGCAAGTCTAAACCGACTTAATCTATGCCTAATTTGGAGAGCAATCCTTCCTTGCGGGTCCTTCATGGGTCTTGGTCTTGTTATCTTGATGGGCCTCCATATAAGTGCACCAGGTACCTTTACAGTGGGTCACCCGAAGGGTAGGTCTACGTTATGGCTCGACGCAAGGGTGAAGAAGACGGCGGCTAAGCTCGACCGTTTTCTCGAAGCCGCCCTCACAGAGCGCGAGAGGAGCCGAGGAGACGGCGATGACGAACAGGTTCGTGACCTGCTGGACGACTTGCTCTCGATCGTCAAAGACGGAGATCAGGGGTTCAAGATGGACCGGACTGACGCCATGGATCCTGCTACAGATCGCCGGAGCACTTATTTTGGTACGTTTACTATAACAACAAGCTCTGCCATTTATGAGAAACTGAACCATGGATCCTGCTACAGATCGCCGGAGCACTTTTCCGTCCGCGAACGCACGCATAGAGTTGTTGTCTTTACTCTTTTGTTTCTCTAACCCGCAGACGTACTACTACCAAGTTAGCAGGAGATCACATGAAGCCATTTCCCATCTCGGGAGACCCCTGCCGAGCTCTCAAACAGTGTTTTGAGAGTCGACTTTTCTTTCTCCCTCTCTCGCCGGCTCGTGCCGTGCTCCTCTCCGGCGGCGTCGCCGCTCGGTGCGGACATGGTTCCGATGCCTGGCTTGTATATAGTAGGACTAGATTTTGCTTTAGCTTCTGTGCTAGGTCTGCCTCTATGGCGGTGCTTGAGGGTCGGTCCTTGGATCTCTGCGGCCAGATCTACGGCGTCGTGGTTCCTCTTCGTCGAGCTGTGCTTTGCTGGTGGCAGGCGGACGTGCAGGCGAGGCTGGGAGATCCACGCATCCCTCTAAATAAGGTCAGCATCGGAGCTTTGGATCTAGGGTTCTTGAGCCAACCCTGGCTTCGTGTGATATTTCTTCGGCTTTCGGTGGTGCTCTCGTGGAGGGAGCCAGAGGCTGAGTTGAAGATGTCATGCAGCTTCTTGAATAAGGCTCGTTCTTCTGCTTTCCTCTACTGCAATTTCTTTTTGATCCTGCCTCCTCTGGTTCGTGGCGGGAATTTGGAGTTCGACGGCGGATCTGGTGCTCAAGTGCGGTGGTGGAAGGCTGGCAGCTGGAACTTGTTAATGGATGAGGCATCTGCTACTTCTACTCACTGTGGAGGTGTTGGGAAGAAGCAGTTCGCCGGATGCGAAGTGGATAATCAGCTGCCTTGGAGTAGTGATACCGAAATTTGTTGCTCAATCTCGGCGGCTGTTGGTTGCTGTCCGACTCTGATGGCCATCTGGTGGCTCAATCTGCCGGAGCTTCTCGGCGATTTTCCAACCTCCTTGTGGAGGCCCTTTGCTATGCTCGCCATGGCGCTGCTCGTCTCTTCCGTGTCAAGTGGTATTGTCCCCGGCGCGGAGGAAGATGGCCGTGGTTGCAGCTTGCTCTTCCTTGTCATCGGCGGAGGACCCAATTGCGTTCCCAATTTTCTTTGTAGGGTCTTCTCTGTAATAGTTAGGGACTTGGATGTAATTTCTAATTTTCTTCTGGTCTCTATTGTAATTTGTACCCGCCAACTGAAATAGAATGGTATCCAGGCCCTTTTTGGGCCGCTCCTTGTTCAAAAAAAAAAGCAGGAGATCACATCGAGCCAATATAGAGGTTCGAACGTTAAAACTGCGTTACTCACAAAGCAAGCGAGATCAAATCACATTTTGTTAGCACCATTGTGATCCTCCTGACGAACTCTTTGAAACTAGAATCGTTTCAACGAAATATTTTGGAAGAGCAATTACGTATCACGATTCAGGAGTAGCAATTTTGGAGTAAAAACACACTTACTCTCACGAATCGATTAGCTTACATTGTCTTAAGACATGTATGCGCAAACATATATGATAAGAAAATCTGATGTACTCGGCATCTCAAATTGCTACTAGTACATAACTTTAGAGATCCTCAGCATGAGCCGTAGGCTGGCGGCATCATTGACGAGGAACTGTACTCAGCCATGATGGGTAGGTGCTCCCTATGACAGCTTTCGGCCCCTACGACGCAGTCCTAAGGTACACTTGTACGCGTCCTCCTGCGCAACTAACCTCCGGAGCCTTAAATACTCAATTCCTAAGCCATACACGTCCATTTTGAACCTACATGTCGACCTAGTGAGTTGGAGGAAGCACCGCCTTAACCTCCTCGGGTGTCGTAGGAACATCATCTCGCCACGCTCGGTGTTTTCGGGAAGTGCGCCCACTTCATCCTCGTCTGCCACGACAGCAGGGAGGGCACCCTTGTCTAGGTCACCACACTCATCGCTGTCGAGAAGCGCACCCAATTTGTCGTCGTCTGCCACATTGAGTGCACCTCGGCCAGTTCGCCGCCCTCCGTGCCATTCGGAAGGGTGCCGTGGTGCGGTAGTGGTGCTTCTCGGAGTAAACCACTCCCTAGGTCGAAGCACTCCCTTGCCAAGCCACACGACGCTGCTTCTAGTGGGGAAATGTGGAGTGGGATGTGAACAAGACATTGATCCTCTTCCCGAAAAAAGAGGGATGGAGCAAGTGCTACTCTGGTGAGCCTATTCCGAGCCCTCCGTGGGCGGTCTAAGTATTCCACGAGCGCATCATTCACTAGTAGAAAAAGGGGTAACAACACCGGTTCTATAGGGCCTTTAGCACCGGTTGAGTAACCGGTGCTAATAAATCGGTACTAAAGGATACCCCTTTAGTACCGGTTGCTTACAAACCGGTGCTAAAGGACTCCACGTGGGCAGAGCAGAGCGCGCGCAGGCGGAGAACCTTTAGTATCGGTTCGTATTACGAACCGGTACTAAAGGTTTCTGCTTTTTTTTTCTTTTCGTTTATTTTTCAGGGTTTAGGGTTTCTGTTTTTTATTTTCGTTTATTTTTCAGGGTTTAGGATTTCGGAGGAGATCACGTCGATGCACAAAAAAAGTTTTTCGCACACGTGAAGATCACATAGCACACATACAACTTGGTATATATATGTACACATATAAAGTACTCATAATTAATTACATATGGAGATCACTCCTAGTACATGGAGGGAGGCTACTTGTCGATAAAGTGGAATTCTCCGGATTCAGGTATGACCTCCGTAAGGAAAAATCCCGCCAATTTCTCCGCAATTGCTTTTACGGTTTTCTGGTAGGAGCTGGTTCCGCTATTTTGCCATCTTAATTTGAAAGAAGAAGATCAAATCAATTATATGAAGGAAACTAACACAATTGATGGTAGGAAAATAAAGTTGTGAATGATGTTTACGTACCTCTCTAGTTCTTCGAGTATTATCTCTCTCGTTGACCATCATGCGAATGTACTCGCAAACGTAGTATCCACATAAATTCGTCCCAGATGGTTGTTTTAGGCACCACTATACGAGAATAGAATTTAATCAAATAATAATCAAGAGAATGATAATGGTATTGAAACGTGAAGTACTACTTACCAAGTTAGCCTTAAACTCCAGCTTTTCTTTCCAATCATCGGGTTCTTCCCCTCTGAACTTTCTCCAAACCCTGCCCGGTAAAGAAAATGAATTGAGAAGTTATTTGACCGATATATCAGGAAATGAACGAAAGAGGCCGATATAGTGCGATTGAAATTACCTCTTGAGCATTAGACACACGCTTTTGTAGTCCTCAGAT